>OW121755.1:600000-1072483 GCA_933228765.1 Miltochrista miniata | reverse complement strand
CATCGATTCGGTGGTGAATGCACATCGTCGTACGTGGTCGTACACAACTGTTCGGTAGAATCGTGCACTCGTTAAGAAATTGCTCAGAAATCCTTAGCACTAGAAACCTGTGATTTAGCATGTGTAATCAATCAATCATCAATCATCAATCAATCAATATCAACCAATACATATAATAAAATCGTAACTGGTCGCTGTCTGTACATAGAAGATAAATAAGAAAAATACTATAGGGGGGTTTTATGAACGCAATAGAACCCAAAACAATGATTTTTAGAATTTTCGTCTGTTTGTCTGTATGTCTGTTTGTCTGTACGGTTGTGCACGCTAATCTCAGTAACCGCTTAACAATTGCAATGCGGTTTTTTTTAATGTGTTGAAGTTTGCTCCACTTAACATTTAGCGTTTATTTCATGTCGATTGGTTTAAAAATAAAGAGTTATAACACTTTTAAGAATCAGATATTTTGAAAATTTTAATGGCAGGGGTTTCTTTGAATGTGAGTGTAAGTCTAAACTGGTGTGTTTGCTTAATCATAAAAGAGCTTAATGATTAACACTATTTTAAAACAATTCAGTTAGCGCCGAAGGCGTGGACAGAATTGTTTAAAAAATAGACTTAATCTTTAAGCTCTTTTATGATTAAGCAAACAGGGCATTTTCACACGCTGCTTGATGAGTCTGATGAAGAAAATACATCTCCTTACATACACCTTATGTGACGTAAACGAAGTTGCGGGGTCAGCTAGTAAACTTATAATACCTATGTATGTGATTAAAATGTCTGCCATAATCACGATTACAAACAATATAACCATATTGTAAATTGAATTGGATAGGCAGAACTCATTGACGCGTAGTCTAGAATATGTAACAAAAACCTTTGTTTGTGTACTGAAAGCGACATGGATTGCTACGAACGTGTACACAGCTGGAACTCGAACATACTGACAGAGTATCTTAATTGATCGTCAAGTGTTACACGATGTTTCCGTATACGTCGGAAACAAGTGTCAGGCTGTGGCTTCCCTGCTACCTGCTAGGTTGTACAAAAAGGAGTACACTTAGCAATAAAGGCTTTATGTAGTGGGCATAGTCTTAGTCTACAGTAAAATGGCCTGTAGAATGAACAAGAACATACATTTACATATTATGGTCACGCCTTAGGGTAGGGTCCCGTGTTGCGACGGGTAAGAGTGTCGTAAGAGGCGACTAAGGGAACACTTTCCAAAAAGATCCATTATGAGAAGGAAAACTCGAAATGAAACCCGGCTGTCAGTAAAATGACAATCGTTAACCAAGTTGAAGGCCTTGTGCCCACAAGGCCTTGCTTGATAGATTTCAATGCGTGTCGCGGCGACCTGCGCCTGTCCATTCCAACACGGCGATGGGCTCACCATATATGTATAACGTGGGACATAAACTATAAGGTGAAATGTAGAACGTATACTATGCCTCTGCCTACCCCTTTGGGGATAAAGGCTTGATTATAGATTTATAGATTGTGACCTATGTAATAGGTAGTGAGCCGTATTGTAGCTCGTTGTAGAAAATGTTCAAGCCTCCCAAAAAGTCCTTAAAACTAGGCTTAACGACTGCCATTGTACTGGCAACCTGGACCAACGCTTAATGTGCCTTCCTGAAGCACGTAAACGCTCGCCAATAAATGTAGCAATGTGGTCACCCATCTATGACCGGTCATCGCCATAGTACTCGTAAATGTTGCTTACTACAGCCAGTCTTTACACATAATGCTTCACTGATCGTTTACAGAACACTGAGTCCGTGGGACCACGAGCACTTCTCGCTGTAGAATGAAAAGGTTAAAATCGGTTCAATAGTTTCAGAGTTTATGGACTACTAGCGGACGTCAAGCGGTTTCAGCCGCGTAGTTCCCGTTCCCGTGGGAATACGGGAATAAAATATAGCCTATGTTCAACGCAAAGAGTGTAGTTTCCCAACAGTAAAAGAATTTTTCAAATCGGTCCAGTAGTTCCGGAGCCTATTCGTTACAAACAAACAAACAAAAAAAAAACAAGAAAACAAATCATTCCCTTTATAATATTAGTATAGATAAAACAACATATTATATTAAGAGGATACTATTTTTAGAGTTCCGTACACAAAGGCAAATTTCGTAAACCAGATATCAGCAAGTGTTTATAAAAGTAAGAGTAAGTAAATAAAAAACCTGTAATAATCGCTGATGAACCTATTAAGCGCAGGAGCAGGTGATAGCAAGCTGGACGATAAAAAGTGATGGTCTGTCTATGACAATAACTATTACACTACACTATTACCACAGACAGGTACGACTAATCTCCATTTACGTCGATAACGGGGTTAATTCTATTTTTGCATAAATATGTGTCCCTATTTAAGGAATTATCCCATTATGTTTTATTGACATTCCTTTGTGAACCGTTAATTGTTTCGTACTCGACTGTATAAGGCGCAAGCCAGCCTCACATAATGACTTCATGAACGAGGTTATGGTGACGAAAAGGAAAGCTCCAATAAGGTCTTGTACCCGTTTTTCCAGCGTGGCCAATCACCCTTGTAAAATAATGGGAAAGGTTAACGTCCAGTACTGGACTGTTAGAAGCTGATTTGATAACTGTTTAGTTCCTGTATTAAACAGTTTCTCATAGGCATTGACAGTCCTGAGCACGAAGGTTACTGACTTCACAGCGAAAGAGTGCGTATGTGAGGCTGAATCGGTAGCCAAAAGCGGTTAACGAGGGCACCCTAATATTGTATCATCTATGCGTAGGTAGGAACATCCACCCATACATGGAATTAATGCTGACTGTCAACTACATTGGGTTGATTAATGTAAGCCAAATGGAATTAATGACAACAGGTGAAGTTGAGAAATAGCCTTATTTAAAACTAGCTGATGCCCGCAGCTTCGCCTGCGTGAAATTTTGTTCCTAGACTATAACATATCTCTGTAGGCACCAAATTTCAGCTAGATCCGTGCAGCCGTTACAGCGTGAAAGAGTAACAAACATCCACACTCACAAACATTCGCATTTATAATAATACCTAGTTAGATTTCTGATTAACAAATTCATAACGCAAAATAATATGAGCTAAGTAAATTTATTTATTAAATACATTTCTTAATTCAATGGCTAAACTATTACTTGACACAACTTCTCTTCTAAGCCATTGACATCGTAACTTATTTCCTTCTTCAGGTAGTCCCAGCCTACGACGTTTGGACAAACCGAACTACTGTAGGCTTTGTCCTCCTAATACAGGTGGTCCAACCAAGACCTAGTAACGTAATAACAATGTAAATTTCGTCAGCTGAGCGTTAATGTTCATTGTAATGGCTCTTTTCAGTCCTCTCGAATGTAGTCTACGTAGAGGCCATTCCCGAATTTTACAAAGACTGAGTCTGTTTCCTGACAGAATGCAGTCGGCACTACGTAGAATAAAGTTCATGCCTTCCATGACCAGTCGCTTAGGGCTCCTGACAAACTTTGTCGTAAGGATTGAGCGTAGATGGTAACATGCAGTGAATACTACCTGAAGCGTGGTCTTTCATTTTTCTGGCTAGCCATCTTAGAATTTTCTTCTTCTTTTCACAAATGTATTTTTGTCACACAAAATTTTAATAAATTAGCAATAATACTTCCATAAAGCATATTTGGTTAATATTATACCAATATAGCGCTTTTTATTTAACTTTATGGCTTTGTAGTAAAATCATCTGTTTGAAGTTTGAAGTAAAACATAAATGAAAACGTCAATTGTATTGAACTTTCACAAATTATGTGTCAAAATAAAAAGTAATTTAAGTATAAAATAAGAGTATTTAAGGAGTATTGATATCAACTCCGGAGAAAATCACTCCCAAAATAATTTACATTCCCTTTTTAGCTCGTTATAGTGTAAATTTCAATAAAATACGAAACACGTCTTCCATCAATTATGTTGGTAATGCTATATGCCAAATTTTAAGTAGATCGGACCAAGGAATCACGTTGTCCCATACAAACTTTACCCTCTTTTTTATACCTTTGGAGGTGGAATTTGCAAAAATGTTAAAATTACTTTTTTCAAATTATAACAAACAACGCTAATGCTTAGTTTCATCATCGTACCATTAACTGTTTAAGCAATAATTGATAATAACTTTGGGTAAGTTTGGTTTGAATTCTATATACTTTTCCGGGATAAAAAGTACCCAGTGTTGTGCCCAGGCTATTAAAGAATAATTATACCAAGTTTCATCGTAATCGAACCGGTAGTTTTTGCGTGATGCCTGAACAAACAGACAGACAGACAGACAGACAGACAGACAGACAGACAAAAATTTTTTTAATCACATTTTTGGGTTCGGTGTCGGTCTAGTAACACCCCCTGCTATTTATTTTTTTGATATTTTGAATGTACAGAATTTTCACTTCTACAGATTTATTATAAGTATAGATAATGTCAATAGCGATAAATATATTTAAAGAAAATTATGCTGAGTCTAATGACCTGTGCCATGTACCTATAGTGTAGTAGCATAATCAGGTTATTCATCAATCACCTGATATTACGAGCTAATGATGCAATCCTGCAATGATTACGAAGTATTATTTACATTTAACAGTTTTGTTCGTTACGATTGAGGTATTATTAAATCACGTACTTTGTTTGCGTGATAATTTTAATTATTACTATGACCGTCACAAAAACTATCAATTTTTTTATATAAAGTACGCCAAATTGACACCGCTATATCTCTGCCGCCACCTGATGGAAAGCCGGCGACATTTAGCGATTAGTAGCCACTCTCACATTTCATAAGACTCTTGACAGCGAGTCTCAAGATGGCAGCTGAATGATGTGCCTCTTCACACTCTGCTTAAAGAAACCAGGGATGAATGAGGAGGGAACACGTCTTATTGGAGAGGAGCTAGTCTTCCTCTATTCATTATTGGAGTTTATGATGACTACTAAGTCCGTTCTTTCTGCCTATAAGAACATGTTATAGCGATCTTCTTCTGCTGAATGGTTGATAACTTGCAAGTCTCTCATCGACTGATCACTTATGAGAGACAATAAAACAATATATAATATATGACAATAATTTAAATGATGGCGTTTTTGATGGAGAAGTTGTTGACTCGCGTTATAGCATTTTTAGAAGAGATCGAGATTGTTTTAATTCTTCAAAGACCGAGGGCGGAGGGGTGCTCGTGGCTGTGAAGAAGTCTTTCAGAGTTCTTCGACAGTCATGTTGGGAAAGTAGTTTGGAGGATATCTGGATAAGTATTATACCGGAGATTTGCAACGCTCCTAAAATCAACATCTGCGTATGCTATCTACCTCCTGAATTAAATTATTCAAAGAGGGATGAGATCTACTCCAATATTCAGAGAGTTTTGTTAGATCACTGTCACGACGATAAAAACATAATCGTGGGAGACTTCAACACGCCCGAGTATTCTCTTCTGTCTCTTGACCCTGACGAGCCATCACGTCCCTCTGAGAGTAAGAGGCTTCTCCTACTACTTGAACTTTTTTCACTCTGTAATTTGAAACAAAGTAATTGCATTCCCAATGATAAAGGCCGTTACCTTGATTTAGTGCTCTCGTCTGATGAGCCTTTGCAGGTTTCCGAGGCCCATGTTCTTAGCTTAAAGGATAAACATCACCCTGCTTTAGAATTTGAGATTCCCTCGACATGCAAAAGGTCACTAAATTTAAAACGTAATAATGACAAACGATTGAACTTTGCTAGGTGTAATTATGAGAGCATACAATATGACTTAGATTCGACAGATTGGCACGAGCTTCTATCAAGCCCCGACATAAATGTATGTGTTGACCTTTTTTACCGGAAGCTTTTTGAAATCATCAATAAATATACCCCTTATACAACTATAAGGTCTAACAGGTACCCCATATGGTACAGTAAACCTCTGATAAAGTGTATTGAGGAGAAGAACAAGTACCATAAACTATTTAAGAAATTCAATAACCCGCGTGATTACGATGTCTTCTCCTTATTACGTTCTAGAGCCAAGAAAATGATTGGTCGGTGTTATGAGAGTTACGTCGCGTCAATCGAGGGGTCTTTAACAGATAATATAAAGGGTTTTTGGAAGTTTGTTAATAACAGGAAGGGACGTGTCTCAATTCCAAATGTAATGCATTTTGAAAGTGGTTCCTCTTCGACTGGATCAGGTGTTTGTGAGCTTTTTTCGCAATGTTTTGCCTCAGTGTTTGACTCCAATCAAACATCCTCTGCCATGTTTAGTGACAACCTTAAGTCGGTTGAGAACGATAATCTGGACCCTATTTTTTATATCAATATAACCGACAGCGACATTCTAGCAAAGATCAAACAGCTTGATGCCGGTAAAGGGGCAGGTCCTGACCAAATACCCCCTTCTTTTGTCAAGCAATGCGGCCGAGAGCTGTGCATGCCTTTGAAAATTTTATTTAATAAATCCCTCATGGATGGAGCCTTTCCCTCTCGATGGAAGATAGCTCACATTGTTCCCATTTTTAAAAGCGGCGATAAGTCTCGGTGTGAAAATTATAGACCAATAAGTATCTTGTCCTGTTTTGCAAAGATCTTCGAATCTCTGGTACATGCACAGCTGTACAACCATTTTAGGCCCATAATATCTGAAAATCAACACGGTTTCGTGAAGGGAAGGTCAACAATAACTAACCTTTTAGTTTACAAAAACTACTTGTGTAAAAGCTTTGCTGTGCGGGGGCAGGTTGACTCAGTCTATACAGATTTCTCCAAAGCCTTCGACAAGGTTAATCATAGATTACTTTGCAGTAAACTCGATGCGTATGGTGTGCACGGTAGTCTTTTTCGTTGGTTGTCCTCTTATTTGATTAACAGAAGTCAGTTGGTGGCCTTGAGAGGATATATTTCTTCTCCTGTTGGTGTACCATCTGGGGTACCTCAGGGGTCGCATTTGGGGCCGTTGTTGTTTGTAGTGTTTATTAACGATCTCGTAAAGAATATATCTTGTGAACATCTTTTATACGCTGACGACTTAAAGATCTATAAAGCGATAGCCTCTCCTGATGACTGCAATCTCTTGCAGAGTGATCTCGTAGCTGTCTCTCATTGGTGTAAAAGTAATTTGATGTCCCTTAATATTGCCAAATGCTCTGTCGTTACTTTTACTAATAAGCGTCATAGGATCGTTGTCGACTATGCAATTGATGGACAGGTCCTGAGAAGATCCAATGTCATTAAAGATCTTGGGATTATTTTCGACGATAAACTTAGCTTTCGAGACCATTACCATCACGTAGTGATGAGATCTAATCAACTTGTTGGGTTTATTGCGAGGACTGCTAGGGATTTTAAGGGTGCTTGTTCTTTTCTCTACCTATACTACACACTCGTGAGAAGCATATTGGAATACGGCTGCCCAATATGGTCTCCACATTACAATGTTCACATTGAAAATATAGAAAGGGTGCAGAGAAGGTGTCTGCGGATATTATGTTACCGTCAGCACTTAGGGCGCAACATTATCGATTACGATGCGCGTCTGATTAGATTTAACGTGCAAAGGTTGGAAGTACGCAGGCGGTACTTTGATTTTATTTGCCTCTATAAAATAATTCACTCAATTCTTGATGTACCTAATTTGCTTGCTCAATTGACCTTTAATATCAGATACAGCGCTCGTAGATCCAACCAAACGGGACTTTTTGCCTTACAAGTCTATAAAAATAATACTTCTTTTTACAACCCTATAGTTCGTATGGCGCGTCAGTGTAACGAAATCGCCAGGGATAATCCAGCCTTCGATATCTTTGTACCTAAATTGAATTTGTTTGTTAGAGCGGTAAAGCAACTTCTAAATCAACTGTAGTTTTGAAGTCCATCCTGTCTAATGTGTCAAAATTGTAAACTATTTTTATATGTGTTATTGTGAGTAACTCCTTCATTTTTAATTCATTTGTACACGCGTTCTTGTGGAATGCAACCTAGGCTCTAATCCTACTGCTTTGTATTATTATATTTTTTATTGGTTGTAATCTGTTACGTGTGATAAATAAATAAAATAAAAAATAAAATAAAAATAAAAGACTGATAGACACAAACGCTTCCTTCTCGCTGTTCCATGTACAGTTACGAGTATATAGACCTTTATATAATATCCATAGAACCTAAAAAACCGTTTTTTAACCCCCGACGGAAACACGGAAGGGGTGTTATAAGTTTGACGTGTGTGTGGGTGTGTGTGTGTGTGTGTGTGTAAGTCTGTCTGTGGCATCGTAGCTCCCAAATGGATGAACCGATTTAGATTCTGTTGTTGTTGTTGTGAGTGTTCTTAGCTATGTTTTATAAAAATCGGTTAAGCCATTTCAAAGCTATGAGGGGTGAAAGTGGTGATGAAAAATTTAATGTGTTCAAATATACCCGTGTTGGGTATCAAATTAAAGGTCATATCTTATACATCACGATACCGCAAGTTTTATGAAAATCAGTTAAGCCATTCGAAAGATATGAGGAGTGGAATTTATTGCTAATTCTGTAACCACACTCCGCGCAATTCGCATTACTTCTGAATAATTATTGATAGATTATTCGTCATTGTTGACATTAAAAACCCCTATAAAAAGCATGAAATAAAAAATTAAATTAAAAATTTAAAAAACCCCCGACTCACAAAAAAAGAACAATAAAAAAACCTGTAAAAAGTAAAAAAATAACTATTATATTATGACCTATCTACCCTAAGTATTGAACCTGTATTATTACACTCGAGAGCAATGAATCCGGGTCACTTAAAGAATCCTAAAAATCTCGGAAACTAAAAATGCTAGGTTAATGCAATAAATTGTATTTAATAGACAATGTAATACTCCTTAAATGAAGGTATTAAAACTTCTTAGTTATTGTAAAGTTATATCATAAAAAAATCAAATTTGAAAAAGGGCCACTTTCGAAGATGGAACTACGAAATTACAGCATTTGGTGTTGCTTTTGTTTGTAATCTGTCATTTATGTGGGTACATAAACCATGTTGATAGTGCTCTATATTCATTAATCAAGCTGAAATTATGTCGCTTACGTCTGAAGAATGCACCAGAATACTTACAATGCTGGAAACCGGCCGGAGTCAGCGCGATACAGCCAGGACTGTCGGTGTGTCGCTGTCAACTGTACAAAGAGTTCTCCGACGTTACGAAGAAACTGGTTCTAACCTACGCAGACCAGGAACGGGCAGAACCAGGTGTACCACAGCACGAGAAGACCGATACTTGGTGAACACCATGCTTCGAAATCGCTTTCTCACAGGAACTGAACTCACCAATCAGTTTCGACGCCTCGGAGGAAGTAACCCAAGTGCATGGACAGTAAGACGTCGGCTTGCTGAATCTAACTTAAAACCCCTTAGACCTGCAAACGGCCCTAAACTGGAGCGTGGGCATCGTATTTCGAGACTAAGGTATGCCCAGAGCCACGTAAATTGGAGTATTGAAGATTGGTCAAAAGTTATGTTCTCCGACGAATCAAAATTTATGCTCTACAAGCACGATGGAAGACACAGAGTGTATCGAAGACCAGGGGAAAGATTCAAGCAAGCATGCATCGAAGAAAAAGTAGCCTACGGTGGTGGGTCTGTACTTGTGTGGGCCGGAATTTCTTCTGAAAGTCGCACAGAGCTGGTGATCATAGAAAACGGCTCTTTAACTAGCGTAAGATATGTGGAAGAAATCCTCAATGATCACGTTGGTCCATTTATGGTCAATTTAGGTGAGGATGCTATATTTATGCATGACAATGCCCGACCTCATACAGGTAGGATTGTGAATGACTACCTTCAAGAGATGAACATTACTCGTATGGAGTGGCCAGCGCGCAGCCCGGATATCAACCCGATCGAGCATGCTTGGGACGAGCTAGGCAGATGCGTAAAACAACGAAACCCTCCCCCAATCACGCTTCGTGAGCTCAAAATTGCTCTCACAGAGGAATGGGAGAATATTCCCCAAAATCGTATAAGGAACTTGGTGTACAGCATGCCAAACCGCGTAAACGCAGTAATGGAAGCACGAGGAGGCAATACGAAGTATTAAAATTCAAGAAAATCGCAATAAAGTTCAAAAATTTCATGTTTCCTATTTTTGTTTTAAGGAGAGATCGGCAGTTTTTTCTTTATGTAATTTTGTGTTAATAAAATGTATGGTGACTCATATTTTTTTTACTTTCATTTAAGGAGTATTACATTGTCTATTAAATACAATTTATTGCATTAACCTATCATTTTTAGTTTCCGAGATTTTTAACATTCTTTAAGTGACCCGGATTCATTGCTCTCGAGTGTATTTTAGGTAGCTATATTATTTACCTATTCATATTTTTAACTAACAGTTTGTCTCGTCGGGGACCGCTCACCTAATCATAACCTAACCGTACGTCTGCCTCTGTTTAGGTAAAGAGCGGTCCCCCCGACGAGTCCAACCAACTGTTAGTTAAAAATATATTACTTTTTATAGGGGTTTTTGCATAATCTATCATTCGTCCACTATGTAAAATGTAACAAATTCATTTTGTACAGTAGGTATCCGTGTGTGACGTCAGGGGTATGCGCTGGCCCTTATCAGTTTGGGCATCACCTGGCATGCATCCTTCTATTGTTCTACATTAAAGTGCGTCAATAGACACATTCTCTGGTAAATATTGAATGGCGACGACGGGTAATAACTTGTGTAGTCATTTGTGAGTGACTGTGAGAGTTACTAAGCTATGCAATGCTCAATTTGATGCGATGTCCAACGATTTTTAGAAAAATATGTAGTTGGACATACGGTCACTTCACTAATAATGTTTCAGAGCTACAAAAGGATCCCATTTTAAATTAATCTCCTTTTCATGAAACTTCAAAAGAAATGTGAAAATATCAATCAAGTAAACGGGAAAATAGCTGCTTCCGTTTATGTCGCAGAAATATTTTGTCACTCTCAAGTTAATTTCCGTTGACCTACAGCTTTGAAATTTGGCAAGTAGATAAGCCATCTTAGGCACCTACCTACTACATGTTACGGGGGAAAAAAAAATTGCACATTTTAAATCCCTATTCCTATTTTTTTTTTTAACGTGAGGTAAAATTCTAATTCTTCATGGATGCTTTGCCGGACTCCGACAGCCCTACGGTTGAGAGCCCCGAGTAAGCCCTCGGAAGGATGTCCCAGGAATTCTAACAGACCTACGGCTACCACTGCGGCCTGGTCTGGGGGGGTTATCGGATGTGATCCCGCTTCTTAGGGTGGGGGGGGGGGGGGGGGGGCGACCGTGAATTCCTCACCACACGCTGCCGTCATAGGCCTGCTTCCGAACTGCGGAACTCGGGTGGATGAGTTCTCTCTTGTTCCCGCCCCGCCGCCGCCTCTTTCTGCGAGCAGGTGCTCGCAGAAAGAGGCGGCGCAGTCCCACTTACTCCCGCTGGAGACCAAGACTCGCACCATGGTCTCGAGCGAAAGAGTGTCCACGTCCAGACCCACCACGAGGACTTGGCGCTGTTGCACCCAAGCCGTGCACTCCACCAGCGTATGGAGTGCGGTGTCATCGCTGCGGTCCTCGCAATGCTGACACTCGGCTGGTTTCTCGGTGTCTTCGTCACAGATACCTACCGAAGCTACAGCGATTGAGATGAAATTTGGTATAGGGATAGTTCAAAGCCCTGGGAAGGACATAGGCTACTTTTAAACCGACTGCGCAACAGGAGGGTTATGATTTTACGTGATAACGATTTCAACGTCGTCCAAGCCGCGAGGAAAAGCTAGTAAATCATAAAAAGCACTAGAATGGCAAGACTCTTTGAAGCGGTTAAATTTAAACCTTTCCGAATACTGTCCTATTTGTAAAAAAAAATAACTTGTAACTACTAACAAGAAAAATACTTGTAATAAAAAGTATCGCTGAGGACAGGATTCGAACCTGCGCGGGTAGAACCCATTGGATTTCAAGTCCAACTCCTTAACCACTCGGACACCTCAGCTCTATAGAAAGTGTTCCAAATACACCGCCGGTATTGAAATGTTTTTAACTTTGTTTAAACAGATGTTTAACTGCCATTGGGTGTGCTATTATTTACGGCGTAGTAATTATTTACCTGCCCCGGTGGCGCAGTGCGTATTGTGTTGGCAATATTGTATCCTGAGGTCTCGGGTTCGGGCTCTGTTTCGAAATAAAATTTTTTAATTTACGTTTTTATTGAAGTTTGAAGGTTTTACAATATGTAGATACCTAAGAGAGTCATGGGCTGTCGCTAGTCGCTTCTAAAAATACAGCTTGGTTACGACAGTAAACGAGATTTTACATTGCCAGCGCCAGGTCCACCTGGCAGGTCTGGACGTGGACATTCTGTCGCTTTAGGCCATGGTGCGATCCATGATCTCCAGCGGGCGTAGGTGGGACTTCGGTGCCTCTTTTTGTATGCAGGTCATGCTCGTGAAGAAGACGGCGGGGAGGGAGCGGGAGACAACTCTCCCACTCGGGTTCCGCAGTCTGCGGCGGGGTCGCCGCCGATTTGTCTTCGCCCAAGACTATCGGCCTCCATGACCGGGGGCCTGAGTATGGTCAGGGGGCTGCTCACCCTCCTTACAGAAGCAGGCCCTAGATGACAGCGGAACGTGAAAGATTCACACACGTCACAATCCCCAAGAAGCGGGATAACACCCGAACAACCCCCCAAAAACGCGGGTTAGCATCGGAACCCCCCTTAGGTGAGGCCGCAGTGGTAGTCAAGGTCTGTTGGGAATCCTGGGGTAATCCTTCCGAGGGCGTACCCGGGGTCCCAACAGTAGGCATTAGGTAGAAAACGTGTGGGTTTTTGTCGGTAGGAGTTCGGCATAGCATCCCTGTAGGATTTTCCTCACGTTAAAAACAAGCCAGAAGTGAACGACCATACTGCCTGTGGAGAGTGAATATTGACTTACAATCTCAAAACATTGTTAGTGTACCACACATAAGGGTGGTCCGATATGAATTTATAATCTCAGCAACTTCACTGTTCGTATGATGGTCAATGCTAGCTCAGCTAACTCAGCTATTGACTTGTCGTGTTATGCCACCAACGACTAAGCCTGGTGTGTCAGCAGATAAGTAGTATGCATATTGCAATACTCGTCTCAAGTTACCGAGCCAGGCTGTCTGATAACACACATTGATGACATATAAACATACAAATCATTTAACTTGCTCGACAATTCGCCGTTATCTTATAACAGGTGATGTCACTGTTTTCTAAGGCATTGTCTTTGTGTAAACAAATCAACAAAACAAAATGATTCAAGCGCAATATACAATTTCAGAATAGAATAGTCTTTATAGTTACTTACCTTAATATAAAATAATCTTTTATGGAGATTGCTTACAGTTTTATACACAGTGTTATTAATAGTAATAAACTGTATACGTATTACTACTTTTAATAAAATATATCGATACTAATATTATAAAGATTTGATTGATTGTTTGTTTGTTTGCATCGAATAGGCT
Source organism: Miltochrista miniata (assembly GCA_933228765.1). NCBI lineage: Eukaryota > Metazoa > Arthropoda > Insecta > Lepidoptera > Erebidae > Miltochrista > Miltochrista miniata. Next base: position 1,058,986 of record OW121755.1, on the reverse strand, counting down.
CCGAAACTACTGGACCGATTTGAAAAATTCTTTCACTGTTGAGAAGCTACACTATCCCCGGTGAAGATAGGCTATATTTTATTTCCGTGTTCCCACGGTAACTCAAGGTACGCGGATGAAACCGCGTGGCGTCCCTTAGTTTATGATATTTTTTATCATAAACTAGGGGTCCCCGTAGGGTGTAGGCTAAAACGAAATGGTAAAATGTGTGCGTATAATATGTTTCTACCTAACCCTTCGGAGGTAAAGGCGTGAGTATTTATGTATGTATGTAGCTATAAAAACTAATAGAAGATTTCAAAATATACGACGCAGACTAAGTTCATTATTAAGGAACGTACTCATAACTTCCCTGAAATAACTGGGTGTAGAGGGATTTAAGAGTGCGCTAAAGCACAGAGAGATTAGCATTTCCGCTAATCAGAATTGAAAATAGTGTAAATTGCAAAATTGTGATACCTACTTGATCGGTAAGGCAGAGGCATGGCATAAAGCAATCGTAATTTTTCCGAACGTATTTTTAGTTTACCCATTAGGCACTTAAAACGATTTATAACTAAGTGATCATAAACAATACCAAACATTATATCGTATCATAAAAAATCCAAAAGCTTGCCATAATAAGTTATTTTAGTACGTGATATACGCAATATGACGCTTGGGCGGGCAGGCGCTGGGCAGCGTGGTCCCCGCCCATCTCGTGCGCTCGGATGCGCGTTACTGCGCTTCGCTCGTTTGGCTCGGCCTTCATACACCGACTGAGCCCCAGGTATAAATATAAGCTAAATTTGGCTGTATAGGATTAATGTGCTGGAAAGTAATACATAGGAGGTACGGAGATTTAGACAAATACCTACCTAACGTAAAACGTTACAGGCCTTATTACAAAACAGTATCCTTTCTTTTTTATTTAACGTGAGGGAAAATCCTCATGGATGTTATGCCGGACTCCTACCGACTAAAAAACCTCACGTAACGCCCAACAGCCTATGGTTGGGAGCCCCGGGTAAGCCCTGGTAAGGATGTCCCAGGACTCCCAAGCAAAACAGTATCCTTCTCATTCAGTTCCAGTATCATTCTCACAAGTTTAAAAAGTCTCAAGATCGAGGGTTTTTAAGGATTGTTGACCAGGATTCCAGTGCCCAGTTCCAATTCCATTCCAGCGATTGGGAACCACTCTCATCATCATGCTCATCATCATCACATCTAGCTATTGGGAACCACTCTCACAGTCTATATTACTATTGACAGTGGTCCTCAAGTTGGCGGCCAATTGATGTGCCTTTTCGCGCTTCGCCTAAACAACCCTAGGCTGTACGAGGATCGAAACAAGTGGGTGGGCAGGCTGCAGTTCGAGTACAAACGTACTCAATGAGACTTTCTAGCTTCCAATTTTTCGGTAGTCAGTGAATGAAGATCGGGGCTAAAATGTTCATTACCAAAAGACATCACATTTCTTGAATAAATAACTAAATTCTACAAAAACGGAACTGCAACGTCCTTTAGTGGGTAGGTATAGGTAATAGACAATTAGTCATACACAGATGAATAATTAGTATAGGTATAATCAATAGTCCAACTCTCTACAATTATGTAGGTATATCCATTACTAGTTGATAGCAAACCGTGTAACTGCTCATTGTATTGCCAGCCCGCAAAAAAGCATAACTGCTGATTAAATCATTATGATTAATTTAAATCTATTATTGAAATTAATGACATAAGTACGATCGCTTAGTGGGAAAAAAAAAGAAAGACGAAATGGGAAACTTAAGTAATTTTTTTGTCGTATGGCTGCTTCATATGTTCCAAAGAAAACACATTCGAATTGAAAACCACCTAATTTTTTTGAAGTCGGTTATAAACATAATCTTCATTTGGTACATGGGCAATAATGGGCATGTTTATAATAGTCAAATTACCCGAAGGCCTAACCAGACATCCGGTGAGGCGGCATGTCTCCTAGCCGGGACCCCTCCATGGGACCTGGAAGCGAGAGCCCTTGCGTCACTGTTCAGATGGCGCAAGGAGGCGCTGGAGCGGGGCCAAAGGCCTGCGTCTCGAGAAATCGAGGCCCAGCGGACCCTGCTCCACCAGGAAACCGTGGAGACATGGAAGATGCGACTTGAGCAACCAAAGGGGGGATTCGCCACAATCGCGGCCGTCAGACCGGTCATGGACGAGTGGCTGGAGAGAAGACACGGTGCTCTCTCCTACCGGTTGACACAGATACTTGCCGGGCACGGTAGCTTCGGTAGGTATCTGTGGCGAAAACACCGGGAAACCACGGCCGAGTGTCAGCACTGCGAGGACCGCAGCGATGACACGGCGCTCCACACTCTGGTGGAGTGCACGGCGTGGGCACAACAGCGCCAGGTCCTCGTAGTGGGTCTGGGCGTGGACACTCTCTCGCTCGAGGCCATGGTGCGAGCCATGCTCTCCAGCGGGAGTAAGTGGGACTGCACCGCCTCTTTCTGCGAGCAGGTCATGCTCGCGAAGGAGGCGGCGGGCCGGGTGCGGGAGAGAACTCTCCCACCTGAGTTCCGCAGTCGGCGCCCTGGGCGCCGCCGACGTGTCTTCGCCGAGGACTATCGGCCTCCATGACCGGGGGTCTGAGGACGGTGAGAGGGCCGCTCTGCTTCTGTAAGGACAGCAGGCCCATGACGGCAGCGTGACGTGAGCAACTCACGCACGCCCCCCCCCTTAGAAGCGGGGTCACACCCGAAACCCCCCATAGACGCGGGATTGCACCCGAACCACCCCCTGGGCGTTGGCGGCCGTAGGTCTGTTGGGAGTCACGGGACATCCTCCCTGAGGGCTTACCCGGGGTTCTCAACCATAGGCTGTTGGGCGTGGCGTGAGGTTTTTTAGTCGGTAAGAGTCCGGCATAGCATCCTATGAGGATTTTCCCTCACGTTAAACAAAAAAAAAAAAAAAGGCCTAACCAGACATTTCTAGTACCTAATACTAAACGAATAATAATAATTCAGGTAAGTACATACTTCAGGTAATTCATGTAATAGCAATTTTCGTAAAAGAGCATTTTTTTTGGGAAAGCTATTAAGTTGATTATAAGTTTTTACAGCAAGAAGTTATAATCTAAAAGTTTTCCTAAGCAATACAGTTATGTAAGAAAATTATAAGAACAGCTGATCTGCAAATAAATGTAACCAAGATCCCCTAAGCCTGCTATTGGACAGACAGAGTTTCTTTTCCCTGATTTCTGTGGTTGTGACTACCGTTATTTGGTTCAGTTTAGTAGGTTACTTTCCCACGTCCACATAAATTATTGGCTAAAAAACCGCTCAAGCGCGAGTCTTGACACAGAGGGTTGCAAAGACGGGCAAAGATCACGTTTGTTGTTTGGAAGCCCCCTTACTTCCCCCATTTTCAAAATTTTGTATTTGTTGTTATAGCGGCAACAGAAATACATAATCTGTGAAAAGTTCAGCTCTCTAGCTTTCGCGTTTCCTAAGATAGGTTTGTGATGACAGCCTTGTGATGGACAGACAGATAGACAGACAGACGGACAGTGAAGTCCCATGAATAGGGTCTCGCTTTTACCCTGTGGGAACGGAACCCTAAATAGAACTATGGTGATATCATTATGTTAACTAGGTCGATATCTAAGTCGTTTCAAGGATTCATAGGAATTTTAAGTTTAAAGTAGCTGATAGTTCAAAACAAACTTAGATATTTAAGAAAGTGTGTGTGACAAACGGTTGAAATATGCGAATGCTCATTCCGTTAATGAATGTTTCGCAGAAAAGCGTCCGTTTCTGTTGCTGCTGCGTCATTCTAGAACGACGAGCTTGCGGAAAACGTTTAAAATATTAGAACCTACGACATTAATTTTAAGGATGAATGAAGGGTAACCATGATTCTACAAATTAACGGTAGGTATTTAATATTGGTTTTATAATCTTTTGTACATTGTAGAAACATTAATCTAATAATAAATCGAAAAAAAAACCTTTAAAAGCCATTGAGAAAAGTCTATTTTTTCTATGACACTAGCAGACGTCACGCGGTATCACCCGCGTAGCCCTCGTTCCCGTGGGAATAGGGAAATAAAAAATAGTCTATGTTCACCGGAGATAGTAGCTTCCCAATAGTGAAACAATTCAAATCGGTTCTTCTGCTCACGGCTTGTTCCTTGTACCATTGCCGCTGGGTTACACTATGGCGTAAGTAAAAAATGGTTTCGTAATTTATGTTAAATTGACTGAATACATATATTATATACAACTTATATTTACTATACACTTTTTACATAAGAAATGAAAGTATGAATACGTATTTTTCAAACAAAAAAAATTGAAAAGAAGAAACAAGAAGATTTATGCATCGAAAAATTCTTCCACATCGTTGTCGACCACAACCGTGCCCAAAACGCTGACGGCATTGCCACGTTGAATGGCAATACTGAGCCGCTGGCCTAAGTACACGCTAGCCTTCTGGTGACGGGAACCGTCGACCAAAAGCTTGCATGCCTATAGTTCTGTATACAAGCTTTGCACTAGGACCCCACAGTCCAAGAGTTTCAACCCCAAACGGCTCAAATAAATAAGCCCCAGCAAGATTTATGTATTTGCGCCGTTTGAGGGCCTCAGCCTGTGTTAGATGGTCTAAACCATCTAACACAGGACCCGCCTTACTGAAGCATTCCCCTCTGCCAAGGCAATAGACCATTCGGACTAAGAGGTTTATAAAAAGCACTTGAGAATCGATTGATTCACTATGGGAATGCTTCAGTAAGGCGGGTCCTGTGCTAAATAGTCAAAGGCCTCAGCAGATGCGGCAGCAGCTCCTGCGCAGCTGGCGGTGCCAGGAATATGAGAAGGCGCAAGGGTGTCCACAAATTTGAAGACAATACCATTTTTAAAGTGAAACTTCTTTATCGGCGTTGGAAAAAAATTTGCGTCACGTCACGTCACGATTTTTGGTTGCGCCATCTTTGTTCTGTTCCCCACCACGGTGGATTCGAATTAAGAGTACTTTATCCAGGGATAGCATGTCATTTAAGGGTTTTTGGACTTTTGGGCTTTTGGACTTTTGGACTTTTGGATGGGGCATTGGTCCTTTGGGACTTTGGGACTTTGGGACTTTTGGACTTTTGGACTTTTGGACTTTTGGACTTTTGGACTTTTGGACTTTTGGATGGGACCTTGGTACTTTGGGTCTTTGGGACTTTGGGACTTTGGGACTTTGGGACTTTTGGACTTTTGGACTTTTGGACTTTTGGACTTTTGGACTTTTGGACTTTTGGCCTTTTGGACTTTTGGACTTTTGGACTTTTGGACTTTTGGACTTTGGACTTTTGGACTTTTGGACTTTTGGACTTTTGGACTTTTGGACTTTTGGACTTCTGGGCTTTTGGACTTTTGGACTTTTGTACTTTTGGACTTTTGGACTTTTGGACTTTTGGACTTTTGAACTTTTGGACTTTTGGACTTTTGGACTTTTGGACTTTTGGACTTTTGGACTTTTGGACTTTTGGACTTTTGGATGGGATCTTGGTACTTTGGGTCTTTGGGACTTTGGAACTTTGGGACTTTGGGACTTTGGGACTTTGGGACTTTTGGACTTTTGGGCTTTTGGACTTTTGGATGGGACCTTGGTACTTTGGGTCTTTGGGACTTCTGGACTTTTGGAGTTTTGGAGTTTTGGAGTTTTGGACTTTTAGACTTTTAGACTTTGGGACTTTGGGACTTTGGGACTTTGGGACTTTTGGACTTTTGGCCTTTGGGACTTTTGGACTTTTAGATGGGACCTTGGTACTTTGGGTCTTTGGGACTTTGGAACTTTGGAACTTTGGGACTTTGGGACTTTGGGACTTTGAGACTTTGGGACTTTGGGACTTTGGGACTTTGGGACTTTGGGACTTTGGGACTTTGGGACTTTGGAACTTTGGGACTTTGGGACTTTGGGACTTTGGGACTTTGGGACTTTGGGACTTTGGGACTTTGGGACTTTGGGTCTTTGGGACTTTGGGACTTTGGGACTTTGGGAGTTTGGGAGTTTGGAACTTTGGGACTTTGGGACTTTGGGACTTTGGGACTTTGGGACTTTGGGACTTTGGGACTTTGGGACTTTTGGACTTTTGGCATTTGGGACTTTGGGACTTTGGGACTTTGGGACTTTGGGACTTTGGGACTTTGGGACCTTGAGACCTTGGGACTTTGGGACTTTGGGACTTTTGGCCTTTTGGACTTTTGGACTTTGGACTTTGGACTTTGAACTTTTGGACTTTTGGACTTTTGGACTTTTGGACTTTTGGACTTTTGGACTTTTGGACTTTTGGACTTTTGGACTTTTGGACTTTTGGACTTTTGGACTTTTGTACTTTTGTACTTTTTGACTTAATTTAAGGTGAGGTGAAAAATTAAGTTTATGAAGAAGTTTCACTTCTTACGTGTGTACACTAAGTACACGCAATTTTTTTTATATGTTATCAATATACCTACATGATTAAACACCTCAATTCTACCCCTTACGGAAAAAAAAGCCGCTTTAATGGACCTATTATCACAAAAGACAACAATTGTTCAAATTACATTTTTCTATTTCCAGTTGTTTATGCTGGGCGTTGAAAACTCAATTAAATAGCTTGTATACCTACATTTAAAGCTTTTGTGTAAAATTCTTTAAACTAAAGGTAGTTGACTGCTGTTAACTGCTAATTATCCGCAGTTGAACACCGGCGCCGCTCCGCAACAACTTCCTCCAAACTATTTTCGTCCTTGCTTTGCCTCGTCGTATGAAATATACTTCAGACATGGAGCCCGGTAATTACCAACAGGTTATGAAACTATCGCATGTAATTAAAATGATATTACATAGAGAGTGCTATAATTGACCAGTCGGAGACCAGGGCGCCTATTCCCGATCGTAAGACTTGAAAACATGGACAAAAGTTTATTGTTGAAGTATCTATTGCCGTTTGTACATATGAGACTAATGACATTTCACGAGTAAACTTCCGTCTTCGCATTCAAGTCGTATGGTCGAGAATCGGTTCCCAGCACGGGCTTGTGCGCGTTTGTGCTGCCGTAACAAGAGTGTTCAAGTACTGCACGTGTGACAGGAACTGTAATTGACACTGTGATAGTTTAGCTCATTTATAAAGCAGTTAATGAGATACAGGCTGGTGAGGGAAAGTCCCATCGCCTCACGTAACGTGTCGTCACGTAGGAACATACTAAGGTCACTGCGGTTTAAGAAATTATCGAGATTGGAGTTCAAGTAATTTGACCAGGCGTTTTCCATCACAGAGGAATTTCGAAATTTGAAATTGGTTCATTTACGACTTAACTAGTTTATTACAAGTGTGTGGAACTGTTAGAGATCTCTTATTATGTAATTCATTATCTTCGCCTACGAGTATTTTCCTATCTTCGTATCGTATTAAGAGGGAGAAGCTTAAGACGACCAATTCAAGAGTTCAAGTTCATAGACTACAACTTTTATATCAAATAAATATAATAATAATCAATAATAATTTTTATATAAAAACTTACAATCTTAAAATAACTTATTACATACATACATACATATAGTCACGCCTTTAGAAGGGGTAGGCAGAGGCATAGTATACGTCCACATTTCACCTTATAGTTTTATGTCCCACGTAATAGGTGGTGAGTCTATTGCCGTGTTGAAATGGGCAGGTGCAGGTCGCCGCGACCCGCAGTTGAAGCCGCCCATAAGGCTTTCAACTTGGCTTAACGATTGTCAGTTTACTGACAACCAGGTTGATTGTCAATTTCGAGATTTTCTTCTCTACGCAATGGATCTTTTTGCGAAAGTGTTCCCTTGGTCGCCTCTTACAACACCCTCGGGATGTATTGGGGTGCCGAGATTTGGTACTGTTAGGGCGCTTTTAGGGCGCTTTTAGTGTAGGCGCATCACCGTCCCGTCTGCGTGCTTCAGGCGTGCATGATAATGAAAACATGGCCGCCCGGCCCGCATGCGCGTGAATCCACGCATGACATTAAAAGCGCCCTTACCCGTCGCAAGTTCGCAACACGGGACCCCGTTACCATACGGGGCAACGCAGGGTCATATTCACTTACTATCCGGCTAAATATCAAGTATCAAGGTCAGCATCTACGATCTTCGAAAACCTCAACATTATTGAGGAGGATAAAACAATTACATTGATTATTTATGTGACGCGTCTCCGTAACATTGAGTCATGCGCAGGCGCACTCGTTCACGCAGTACGTGCCTAAGATGTTAACTATATAACCTTAATCCATCTCGGTACTGCTGGTTTTTCCACAGGAGTACTGGCTCATCATCTACAAATAAATATCATAAATAGAACCTGCCGGTAGATATGATAATGAATGATATCATCATATCAATATTCAGTATAGAATTTATTTTAGTAGGACAAGTAGAGGCCTGACGTTTACGCAATTGTACAGTCAAGAACAGGCTACTCCTTCAAAATGGAAAACCTTCAAATGTGAAAAACGAACCTGCTCCAATAACAACCATCCTGTGTTAAATAGCAGTAGCATCATGGACAATATCGAAATTCAGCAGCTTGAGACTGGAAAAGCGAACCCAACTGAATTGGGAAATGGGTCGGTGGACGATAAAGTAGGTCAACCAATTTTTTTTTTAAATTCTGAAGTGTAATATTCTTAAATCATTTTGACAAAAAAATTAATTGCCCGGTTCACAGAGCATCTATCCATAGACAGAAAACTGGCACTATTTACCACACGATAAATTTTACTTCTTAAACTTAACTTAAACAATGTACCTAACTAGCTTTGAGACTAGTTAGTTGGTAACTAGTAATTAAGTTTAGGTTCAATTCAAATGTATATTTATGGAGTTTATGCATGTAGAGTCTTCGAAGTTAATGAGAGAGTACTAATTTAAATGAGGCTTATCTAGTATGGATAACGTTAACGGCTAGTCAGAGTTTTTAAAAAGGATCATCATAGCAGTTTATTTGGCGCCTACTGCTGGGCAAAGCCTCCCCCAAGGATTGCCACAACGTTCGGTCTTGAGCCGCCCGCATCCAGCAGACTCGCGGGATCTTTATAAGGTCATCTGTCCACCTTGCGGGAGGTCTAATCGCATTGAGTTTTCTGGTGCGTGGTCGCCACTTTAGCACTTTTCGGCCTCCTCGACCATTTCAGTTCTGCGTGCGATATGACCTGCCCACTGCCACTTAAGTCGGGAGATTCTTTCAGCTATGTCGGTGACCCAGGTGCTCTTTCGGATTGTTTCGTTGCGGAGAATCCGAAAATGATGTCATGGATATATTTTATAGGTAGGTAGTTAATGACTCACATGTAATGAGTACATCAAGTGATAGCTGCGCCGTATGTATGATAATGTCGTCGTGGTCGATGGAACGGCGCGGTGCACCGCCCCCCGCGTCACACCTTGGTGGCTCGCCATCAGACACAGGGTCACAGGGTTGTGGCCACAAATCTATCTTACAGTTTGTCAGGCTGACATTAATGCGATGTGCGCAGCCCCACTGATGCAGTGTTCTGTAAACTATCACACCATTAGCATCTTTCGTCCTCAGATTGTTGATCACTTTGTAACATTTTATTAGCGAACGTTTTCGTGCTAGACACGGTAGACACGTTAAGTCATTGGTCCCCGTTGTTAGTAACATGGTATAGTTACGAAAACTTTTGTGGCTTGAAAAATGTCAACTAACACGGTAACAGGCGCACCACATTATAACGTGGGACAAAAACTATAAGGTAAAATGAGGACGTATACTATGTGTCTGTCTACCCTGCCACTACTAAATAATTTATCTATAGTACTGGACTACTATGATCTTAACAGACCGTAACAGAGCACAGTCACCCCGAGTTGGGAGAATACGTTAAAATCGATTACCATGTCCAATTCAACTATCGGCTATGGGTTATCTTACTCGGCTTCTCTCGTTTCAATTCAATATTCAATGGAACACTTCAAGTCTGTTATGTTTCAATTACACGCTAGCGATAAGGCATAACTTTAACTTGAGTCACCGATACCTTTGACCCCGCAGGTGACTAGCGGATTTTTGTGGGCCAAAGTGTGATGCAGTGCGCGGGTTGAGATGCGGAGTCAGCAGCCCCATGTGTCAGCAGCGGCAGCGGTCCTGCAGCCGGCGTCGCTCGGCGCACGCCCGGCCCTCGCCCGGCGCCACCCACTCGCCTCTAAGCCTTCGTCGCGAGCGGACGGCATGGCCGCCGCGCGTTGAACCGAACGAATACGTGTCTGTGCTCTGTGAAATAATCACACGTCGCTCATCACTACCCGTCGATATATCACCGACTACATCATGCACCGGTGAGTGATTTACCTGAACCCACTTTAAAACATCTCTTATGTTGTATTTTTACAGTTTCAGTGTTTTCTGTTTTCCCTCCGGAAAATTGCAGTTGCACATCCTGTAAAGATTCGTTTGGTTTCTCTGCAAAAATAGGTACTATATTTGATTTACAATAACGACTGGTATCATTGAGAATGTGTAGCGTTTATTGCTTTCAGTGATAGGCTCTATTGTGTTCTCAGTTAAACATTTCAATACAAACGATATAAGGTCACTAATTTTCAATAACACCGACACGATGTGAATCATTACCTGAGTCATCTTGTCCGTTTAAATGTAAACTAAACGTGTCCTTAAGGTCATGGAAAACCAATGAAAAACGATTTGCGATTCGCTAACATTTGCAGAGTGCAGTATAATTATATTGTAATTACTGTTCAATGCAAACGGTTTTGATGGATGTGTTGTGTACACAAAACATGTACATTTTCGTGTTTCTTGCCTTTGCACGTATCGAAGATGTTGTTGTATAATGAAACTTAATAAATGCCGATATTTTAGCAAGTGCAGTATGCCTTATCGTACGGTACGCATGTGTGTGGGGATTGAAATGTTTGGGTGTAAAGACCTTCTTTCTTCTAACTATTCTAATGAATCTTGCAGTAGGCGCACACTGGACGACATGTCGCCGCGACTGTCGCCCAGTGTGCGTCCAGGGTTAGTCTTCTTGAGTATTTATACCAACACCACAACAGTTAGGAGTCTATCATCATCCACCTCTGGTGATAACGGTCAACACGTAGTGCCAATTTCGTAAAAATAATTTTGATTAGTAACGCAATAGTTTCAGTTTCATCTGATTTCATGTTTTGCATAACGTGAAAAAAATTAAATGCAACTAACTATTGTAAAATCGTGACTAAAATGTGAGTCAGTCTAGTTTTACGCGGAGAAGGCTCTATTCTGCGAATGAAGCACCAATCGTCAATAACTCCCGAACTGTCAGACGCGCGACTAATCGCTTTGTGGCTACTGACGAAAATTCACAGTGACATGTTATGAAGGTACAATAGTATTGCATTATTTTATGCATCACTAGAAATATAATCTGGACTCTCCAAATGTAGGTGATAATAACACCAGTGAGGTGCAATTAATGAACACATTGGTGCTCAACCTGATTCTGTACGACCGCCGCCGCCGTCCGACAGATGTTCTTGATCTTTCAATTGTATGCAGATGAGGCTGCAATGGCAATAAAGTATAACTAGTTTCAACAAAATAGCAGTCATCATACTCGCATTAATGTCTGCTTGCAGCTTATGCAATTAAAATAGCTGAAATAAGGTAGGGGGCTAGTGACGTGTGGTGAATATAGGAGTTGGTTGGAACACGGATACTTGCGCAATATAATTGTTGGTGCGCGGCGTGAATCGCGAATAATCCATGCTAATAATTCTTGGTCAGTGTAAGGTTCGTTGTCGCCTATAATGTGTCGCAATCGCACCGCGCGGCGCTAGTCGCGCGTCGGCACGGCACGGCACGGCTCGAACCCGTCGCCGTCGTGCAGAATTGCAATTAGCGTGATGTACTGGTGTGTGATCGTTGGCCCCTAGCAACAATGCGGCGGACAGCAGGGGCACATCGCGCCGTAGCTCAGCTTCGGTTTCATGTATTATGCGAGTATATTCCCAAACCTCCGCACTCTTTCAGCTGTTATTTGCCTCAAGCGCTGTCGCTCGGCGGAAACACTCACAACTCAATCCACGTGCGCAGTTTTGAAACATTGTCAAAAGTATTATAGTTTGCGTCGAAGATTGCACTAACTCGCTTACCAATGCAACAATTAAAAATCTAGTACATAAATTTATTACTAAACTTGCTTAAATTATTAAAGGAATTTCTAATAAGTTATAACTGATAAGTTTGTCTCTATCACCGAACATGATTATCAAGAAATTGTTTAGTTTGCCTCGCTCGAACTTCGAGTACGTAACTATATGAATTTAATCGCAATGTGTATTTAGAATTAATAACCATCGCTGTGACCGTGTCTCTAATAGTTCTAGTCTAAGGAACGTAGCACAGCCTCTGCCGCAGTGACGCGAAGAGGAAGGCTATATTAAATTGTGCAGTTAGGTAACATTAAAAGCAAATAAATTGAAATTGAGGACATTTAGCTTTGGTTCCGCTTCGCTGTCACGCCTGCAGCTGTCGATACGGTAATTAGGTCCATCGGACAGCCTGGATATGCTAGATTTTTAACTGGAGATATAAAAATGTGTTGCATTGTAATAAAATAGTGTTAATCCTTGGAAGTAAGATTCGTGAGCAACGAAACTTTCCAATGCCGCCATTCTTAATTAGACCTGAAACTAATCAATTTCCTTTAATAATTATAATTAGACATGCATGTAGTCGATACTAGACATTGCACCAAAACACCATTTCAGAGCAACACTTCTCGGAGTACCTACAAACTAATTGGAGTGCGCCATAGAAGCGAAGAAGCTTCACAGTGATCGTGGGAGCCGGTAGTGCAACAGAACGTGATTCAGTTAAATACACCAGTTTGCGGTATTTGTTAAATACGTAACTACATTTACATATTTAATACAGGTGTTTTAAAATTTATTCTTCATGCTCATTGTAGTTTTAACCAAACACTTCAATGCCGTAACTTTTTTTATTTATGTCGGTTTAGCAGACAATGCGGCAGTCCTTAAAATAACTCCGGTATCAGTAGTTATCTCGGTACCTGTTTGAATTTCGGAATGCTCGACACAGGAATGCGAAATTCAATTATCTTTTTTTATACTTGGTCCTTCCAATTCGATCTTTCTGAAAGATAAACTTTGGCACAGATTATAATATCACCGGCATTTTAGCACCAATTAATGGAGATTGCACTGAGTTTTTTTCTGTTATGGAAATTAAATCATTAACATTCTCTGGGAGTGCATTTTTATAACGACGACACTAAAAGAATTTTTATTCAGCTTTTAAAACAGATGGTTTATTAGAACATTGACTGAATTGATGAGTTCAATTCAAGTTTAATGCAATTTACGCTAAGCTTGCCAGTGCTTGCCAATAACAGAATTATATAATGCAACGCAATGATAGGTGAATTGGAAAACTGTCATTTCACATTCACATGCCTGATTTATGTTGTGGTCAATTAAATAACATGCTGGCTTAAATCTTACTAATATTATAAATGCGAAAGTTTGTGAGTGTGAATGTTTGTTACTCTTTCACGCTCAAACCGCTGAACGGATCGGGCTGAAATTTGGTACAGAGATACATTATAGTCTGGAATAACACATAGGCTACCTTTTATCCCGGGAATAACTTCCCGCGGGAACAAATAATACGCGGGCGAAGCTGCGGTCATCAGCTAGTTATAAGATAAGTGCAGTGAATAGACCCTGACATGTGAAAGTGTCCATGATATTTTAAATCTGTTTAAGTTATAGGGACTACAAAAAAAAATTGCCATCGTAATCGAACAGTGATAAATGTTAATATTTAGTTTTTATATTTTTCGGGTCCGAGAATCGAGCCAGTAGAACCCCTTCATACCAATACAGTTCATTGGAATAAAATCTCTCAAGGTACCTAATAGTAGTTTGTAAAATGGTAATAACCACTTTGACTGTAGCTGTAAAGATATTTTTGGGTAGTAAGCGAAACAAGACCAATTTAGGTTTTCTATAGAAAATTAAATAATAGAATAAAAGAAAATAAGTATTACGGTATCCGAATGTAAATTAATTATACATTGAAGATGATAAACGTTACTCTTTTGTGAGCAGTCTTAGTGCTCGTAACAGGTGCACAGGTTTTCATTCGAAGGCCTTAGATTTAGCTGCCTATTATTCATACCTGTAGTATTAATATTGGTCAACACATTGAAATGGATTATTGTATACAAGCGCTTAGTCATATACAGTTTTCAGATAAAATCTCCGTCCTTATTTGAGTGTGCGCTTGAATGGAGACGTCAAAATTTTACGTGTGTTCAAAAGGAATTTTTTTCACTTAGTCGGCGATCCATTTAAGCTCAAGCACGAGTTTATTGTATTTAATTGAATTGAACAAACTTACGTCTTTTTCAATATCTATTTTATTCATATCTTTGTTTTAATTTGAGGTTCTATTCACTCTTATAATGGTTTCATATACTAATCTATTTGTAGGATCCACGGTCCTCATTCGCCTAGTACACGTTCGTATAATTTATGCACTAGTCTAACACTACATTCGTATTCACGCACCCAGCCTCTGCACGTGCTGACGCATTCATTACGATCATTCAGTTTCGTTATTCAAATCAAGTGTGCGTTGAAAGTGGAAACTGCTTTATGAAATGTACTATTAGAACTGTCTGCCAGAGCTTTCCCATGGTGTACTTATAGATATACATCATCATTATTAGTATATTCCTCACTAAGTTCATCATCTTGTGGTTTAGATCAGATCGTAAAAAATTGTTGGTGATACAATAAATTCGTTCCCTAGGTATATTCAATTAAAAAAATACTATTGAGCATTTATATTAGAAGATATTTTATAAATACTAACATTTTTACCAAGCTCTATTTTCTATTTATTTTATTTACTTAATTATTTTTAAATGAGTGCAAATGATTGTTTCAATCTTAGATTATAACACTAAGTTACTTTGTTTGATAAGAAGTAAATACCTACTTTCGATTCCATATATTGACTATATTATCAAA
Organism: Miltochrista miniata; assembly: GCA_933228765.1. Lineage (NCBI taxonomy): Eukaryota > Metazoa > Arthropoda > Insecta > Lepidoptera > Erebidae > Miltochrista > Miltochrista miniata. The sequence goes on along the minus strand of OW121755.1, from coordinate 1,043,932 downwards.
TAATTGCTTTCATGAACATTATGTTAAATGCTGTAAAAACTAGGCATGTGACGCAACTTCGACTTGTCTACAATAGGTATACACTTTCACTATCTTGGACAATGGCTCCAAACTCTTGTTATGCATAAAATTCCAAGTCAACAATGCCCGGATGATGAATTCCTCACATAGTAAACATGACGAGAAATTTGCACGCTTCACGACGAATTGTTTTGACAAGAACCTTTTCAAGACTCTGTAACTTTGGTATTACGAAGCCTTGAAGCTATCAAACTATTTGTTTCATCGCAAACCTATTGGATTGTTGTATGAGTTGTAAACTAATAACTACGAGAGTTTCTAACAAGATTGCTGTTGTTCTGTTTTAGTGACTCTCTTAAGTGCTATTCTACCAGTATTATTGTTGAGATTTAGAAATTATGACGGTAATATAATATCTTATCTCGTTATTGAAGATATTTTGATTCGTCGAGTTCGAAGAGTGAAATCTAACAATCCATTCAAGATTGTAGAGACCGATGTTGTAAATGAACTTTCAGTGAACCCATGTTTATTTCATGAATTCTAAGCTATATAGGTGATCATAATTCATCATGGATTACCTATGGTTAGTAATCCATGATGAATTATGATCACCTATGTATCTTGCGAGTAGATCAATTTTGTTTTCTTTCGTTTCTTCTTCTTCTTCTCTCGTTATGTGAGTACATCCTGCCTTTACATCTGTAATGAGAACCGATGTGGAACATATTATTATAAAGATAACTAATTTAGTAACAACTTATTCTATTGCAGAAGTGCATAAAATGCACACTTGAAACGCAGGATTGCAGCGAATGTTGCAATTGCGTTACGTGTGCAGGTTTCCTGTTCTTTAACATCATTAATTTCCTAAACAAATACTTAGATTTTTTAGATTAGAAAATGATCTCTAATGCCAGTTAAATTGTAAAATTTTCAAATTCAGTCATCAGCTTTGGGATTATTTTACAGAAAGTTTGTAATTTTCAAGGGCGAGTTCAATCACTATTTTTGGTTTTAAATCAATTGTTTCCACTATGTTCTACTAATATTGAATTAAGGTATAATCAATGTCATACTAAGAAATGCAAGGCTAGTTCAGTAGATAGCTGATAAGTATGTTCACTAAGTTACAGATTTCACTGCGCCTAACTGTATAGTTTTGTATGTACAATGCATGGTGTCTACTACACAATAGTAGCAGTAGACTGTATACACCGCTATTATGAAACCCGACGCGAAAATCGCACGTGCTCACACGACACGTATTTTATTTCTTAATTTATAAACAGATGCACTATATGTGCATGTGTTATCTACACAATGTGTGATGTAAAACGTGATTCATCTGCGACATCTTGGAAGAATGTCCATTCAATGTTATATTTATAGGTTTTATTACATTCTATAGTTAATTATTCAATAGCGCTAAAGCGTTTTATTTTTTCTTGAATTAATGTTATCTACTTTGTTTCTAACATACCTACCTACCTACCTGCTTTAAATTCTGTTAGTGTATTAATAGTGAATCCCATGGTGAATTCTAGAAAATATAATAAAACAGCTGGAAAATCCCAATCTTATTTTTTATATGGTTATATTTTTATGCCTGGATGGATAATTACAATAAGCGTATTTTCCTAACAAGATAAGTTGATTGGAAAATAACTAAATCTAATTCTTTGCAGTTGTTGTTAATTTTCCTGCCACTATACAAATTAACGTATCCTCCAAATCGACAATGGTGATTTTGATACTTATACAGGTTAAGTACCTTCTTGATTAGTAATGTACGATGGATACTAAGTACAGGTGATAAACAAAATACATTCCTAAATAGTGAAAATGTTCTACAAAAATCAAGCTGACAAGTTCCTTGCTTTAAACACTTGGTGTTAAAAAAATGTCTAAGTCAGTCGCAAGCAAAAGTTATCACCAAAATGAGACTCTTAAAAAGTCTTGTATTAACGTTATGTTAATACAAGACTTTTTGACGTTATGTTAATACAAGACTTTTATTTACTTGACTACTCAAAAACAAATTATAAGGTTTTAAATGGTATCAATTTACAATTGTTGTTTGAAAATAAATACTTACAATGAACGCAATTCATATTGTTGTGTACTTTGTTGGTACATAAAAGCGCCAGTTGTCTTATAATATTGAATTAGTAAATAAACTAGACTTTGCGTTTTATGTCCTTTTTTATGATTGCTATTGGTTAGTTACTATTTTGTAGTATATTTATAAAAATAATATTATTATTTTGTTATTTATTAGAATGTAGCTTGCAAAATACATAGATTTGAAAGTTTCCGCGTTTCAGGTTGATGTAAGATGAAATTTGATTCTCTAATTCTATTGGGTGCTTCAAAATCAAATTAATCTACTGGGCAATTACATAAGACATTAATAGTTTTGTTTGAAGTCAGGGCCTGATTTACCCATAAGCTAACTAAGCTGAAGCTTAGGGCGCTAGGATCAAGGGGGCGCCTGGCGTTGGGATCGGCGCTGGGTTATGACTTACGGTGCTCCCAAAAAGGAGCACACAAACTATCTAGCAATTTTTAACAGATTGTAACAACTCCTAACAACATATTTAAAATTGTTATTTAACATTTCGTAACACCAAAGCACATAATAATATTTGGTAATTTTGTGAAAATACAAATACGTGGGTTAAAATTAAATTCCTGCGCCCATCTCCCTGGCAGCGTGGTAGTAAGTATAAGCTCCACCCGTGTCGCGTTTAAGGCACCCAGGTACCAAAGCGAATGGGTGTCTAGCTTTTTGGCCGGTAGAAGCATCAGGGCCGTCACTGACGGCAGCTGTTCTGAATTCACAATTTCAGGGCACAACTCTCTCCATCTCTGACAGTATAGGTATCCTTGGTGTTGACATCTCCAGTGAACTTCAGTTCCGAAGTGATTTGGAGAATAAGGCCAAGCTGGCGTCCAAGGCGCTCGGTGTGCTCAACAGGGCGCTGCGGTACTTTACTGCGGCGCAAACAGTGCTTTTGTTTAAGTCGCAAGTGCGGCCGCACATGGAGTACAGCTGCCACTGCTGGGCGGGGGCACCTGAATATCAGAATGAATTGACTGAAGTCTTCCGTTCGACTCGGCGCAGAGGCGAGCCATGAGAGTGGTCAACGATGCTTGCAGGTGGTGTGGAACCTCTTCGCGACAGGAGAGACTTTGCCTCCTTGTGCGTGACCACCGGTACATCTGGTGGGCCGTATGCTTGTCTGCCACTTTGGTGGTATAAAAAAAGTGTGAGACGGTACTGTTGAGATGGTGAAACTGGTCATGGGGGAGTGGCTGGAAAGGCACCATCGCAGCCTCCCCTACCTAATTTCACAGATACTTACTGGACACGAGTGCATCAGTACGAGTACCTAAGTATCTGCGGCGGAAGTTAACATCCGAGTGTCAGCACTACGGTGACTGCAGCGAGGTTACGATCAGCTTATACACTGCAACCTCGTTGCGGGCCTGGGCGTAGATGTTCTCACGCTGGAGACCGTGGTGAGAGCCATGGTCTTCAATGGGAGAAAATAGGACGCCACTGAGTCTTTTTGCGAGCAAGTCATTTGCGATAGAGGCAGCGGGAGAGGAACTCCCTCCCAAGTTCCGTAGTCGACGGCGGGTTCGTCGCACACTGCAATACGCTCAGGGCTACCCGCCTCCATCACGGAGGGCCTGAAAACGGCGAGTTGTCATTTTGCCATTCTTACAGAAGCAGATCAGGAAGATGGCGTGACTCTTTACTCCTCAAAGAAATAGGATAGCACCTATTTCCCCTCCCCGATTCACCCGAATCTCCCCGAAAATCAGATAAAACCCAAACCCACGGGAGGAACTGCGATGGCGTACAAAGTCTGTTTCGTAGACCTTGTCTGCCATCGCAGTTCCTCCCGTGGGTTTGGGTTTTATCTGATTTCTTGGGGGGATTCGGGTTTAGTCCAGTTTAGTTCAAATTGCCGGAAGTGATCAGTAATGCCCCATCATATCGGGGACACTGTAAGGTTAAAGCAGATTTTAGGACTGTATGTTATTTTTTTTTTATTTCGTGACAGTCAGGAAAGTTTTTTGGAAGAAGAAATAGATGTAATTACCGGAAAAACAACAGATCTCTTGTTTTATATCGAAATGTCCGGAGGGTAATCACCCGGACAAATCGAGCCGTTACATTCAGCTTACACCTAGGATTCAGCTTAGCTCCAGTACCTTTTTTGGTACCTTTCGTATTTCGTCTACGATTTAATTACCCCCGCCGAAAAACGAGAAGTGTTATAAGTTTGTTCTGTGTATCTGTGCATGTGAGTGTTTGTTTGTGGCATCGTAGCAGCCCAACAGATGAGCCATTTTTTCGGTTTTCTATGCTCGAAAGCCAATGTGCCGGGGCCATCCCCAGCACATCGGCTTTCGAGCCGTTCTTATCTGTAAATTTTGCATATCACCAGCTCACTTCCTGAGTTATGAAGGGATTTCACCAAGATTCACTGGTGCGATTTATCGGAAACTGGATGTACCGAGGTACCTACTGTTAGGTACTTTGATGGTATTTTTATCACGCTTTTACTGGCTGATGCATCAAGTAGTCTGCGGAATACCCAACTCCTCAGAAAATCATGGGTCATAAGTTCATAAGAAGTCTCAGGATCGGGTTTTATTTTATTTTCAAATTAACAAAGAAAAACGATTAGGAACGTAGGATCAGCTAACGTAAAGTGTCTTTTGTAGGTAGGACTTGTTATTCAATTAGTTGCAGCTGGGGGCGCATATTCATAGCTAGCTTAGGGCGCGCGGAACCCTAAATCAGGCCCTGTTTGAAGTAAATAAGGAAAGAAATTAGAACCATAAATATAGGAAAGAGTTATTTCCTATACATATCACGCGATACAATGTTTCCATTTTGACTCAATACTCAAGTGACAAAGTTGTAGATTAAAGTACAAACACGTAACTGAAAACAATATGTCCCGCTTCAGTTTTACTAACAAGAGTATCTGTTTCTAATAACACGTTTGTATTCGGCCTTGAAGTGAATGTGAAATAAGTTATGAGAATGACAATATTTTATGTGAGATTATTTCACAGAGACACGCAGTTTATTTTACTCAGTATGGTAGGATGATATCACTGTTCAATCCAGCACTTCTACTTCAATATATAATAATGATCGAATTCGATAGCACAGTCGAAGTCAAAGGCTTTCATCCTTTATGTCAACTGTCGCTGCTCAATAAGGCCTTCCTTATGACTTGTCAAGCTTGATACTGTCCAAATTTCATCATTCAGAGGTTTATCCTTGCAATGTTGAGTCAGTCAGTTTTATTCTCTCTATCATAACATTCTTGGTTATTCCAGTGGACAAATAAAGATCCCTTTAAGAATTCCTTGTCGTGTTATCCATCTCATGTGTTGCATAAACTAGAATTAACTTTAATGCCATTGTGATTTTTACAAATTTGAGTAAAATGCAATTATATTTAAGTAGGTCACGCATGGCCTGGTAATACAGACACAAAAATACCTAATTCCAATTCATCAAAGCCGTTTGGCTAATCGAAAGATGTCGAATTGGCGATCTCAACGTACGATGAATACAAAGATAGATAGAAATCTGAGCATTGTTGGCGTCCGTCGGCTACCGGTCCGCATTACCGCCGGTAGCGTCGTCAACAACCGTTACTCGAAACCTTTCATACTTATCGTCGCTGGTATTGTGGAGGTGCTATCTTAATCGACGGACGGAGGCTTTGTTTGTTTGGTTTGGACGTGTTTTTTATTAGAAGCGGAACTGTAACATACATTGTTCTTGATAAAATGATGTAGACTTGTTTGCTGTTTAAATTGTTACGGATTGTTTTAATTTGATAAAAACCCGAGCAAATTTAGTCAAAGTTTCTTTTATATATCTGTGTTTGTTCTTCTGTCAACCGCAAAATATATTCTCCACTTTTTAAATGAAACTTATTATAAAAATGTTTGTTGGTTGAACGTTTACTTTTTCTTTGTTGTTGGCGAGTTTCTAGTCGTATTTATCAATTTGTAGTTGTTAGGATGTTTTCAGGGTCGGATTTAGAAATTGGTATACAACAGCGGTTATCTAAGTCAGTCATTTTTGAGTGTAATAAAATATCACGTGAATTGGCATTGTCTTCATACATATTTATCAATACAATTATGATATCTTAAATTAAAGGGAGAGCAAGTAAAATATGAAAACAATAATCTGAAACAATAACTATAGAAGGTAACCACGTCGTACAAATCTTACTTTTTCTCATAGAAAGGGAATGAAAGTAGAGTAAATTACTCGAGAGCAATTTTCTTTTCCCTCGGGCGGTGTACTTTGAATCCCTCACTGCGCTCAGAAGGCTCAGAATTCTATGTTAGAGTCCTAGATATATATATATAATTCTTTGAATATATATATAAGAATATATAATATATATATATATATATATATATATATATATATATATATATACCTAAGAAGCAACCTAAACCACAAAACTCAAGGTTCAGTTATCCGGAATGGTATACGAAACAAATAATATCAGACCTAAAGGTAAAGGCTAAACTTCATAAAAAATATAAATTGTCTAAATTACGTAGTGACTATGAGGCTTTTTCTGAATGTAGGGCTAGAATTAAAAAGAGTATAGACCGCGAGTGTAAAATTTACGAAGATCGTGTACAAAATGGCATAATGGAGGACCCAAAATCGTTTTGGAATCTTATTAGATCTAAAAAATCAACAAGTACTAGTAGGACTATACTGAGGGCAGGTACAGTAGTACCGGTACAAGAATGCGCGTCGGAATTTGCGAAATATTTTTATTCTGTATATAGTACACAGACGGCGCGGCTCAGCGTGGACGAGGCAGTGGCGGCAGGCGGCGTGAACAGCGCGCACATTCACATACCGCAGTTGACTGTGTTTCAAGTGCGGACTGCGCTTAATAGACTCAAGCCGAAACGATCAGCGGGCCCGGACGGTATTCCGGTATTCGTTATGCGTGATTGCCGTTTTGTATTTGCGAAACCTCTTACGCATATATTTAATAGGTGTTTGAATAGTTCTTATTTTCCAGAAGCTTGGAAAGTTACTAGGGTGATACCCATTCCGAAGGGAGGGGATGGGTCCTCTGTTGAGTCATATAGACCAATAGCAATTCTGTCGACCCCAGCGAAGGTGTTCGAGTCTGCGGTCCAACAAACTTTTCTGCAGCAAGTCACATCGCAATTATCAGATGCTCAACATGGCTTTCGACCGGCTCGCAGTACGACCAGTAACCTGTTAAATTGCACGGCGTATTTGATCCCACATATAGATTCGGGGTTGCAGGTTGATGTCGCCTACCTAGATTTTAAAAAGGCATTTGATTTAGTGGATAATGACACACTGTTAGCGAAGCTGGCGAGGGTCGGTTGCACACCAAAACTGCTACAATTTTTTGCCAGCTATATGAGGGACAGGCAGCAGTACGTGGAGTTCGGCGGATACCGATCTGAACCCTATTTCACTAGGTCGGGGGTGAGTCAAGGCAGCAATTTGGGCCCGTTGGAGTTCCTCATCATGATCAACGACTTGCCCGAGGTTTTAAGGGACGCAAAGTGCCTGCTTTTTGCCGATGACCTAAAGTTGCTGCTGGCTGTCGAAAGCGAGGACGATTGCAAGCGCCTTCAACGGGACATTAATCGAGTGTTGGAATGGAGCCATACTAATAAGCTTCTTTTTAACATTTCAAAATGTTCAATGCTATCTTTCAGCCGCGCCAAGGTACCAATTCATTATAAATATGAAATGGATGGCGTGGTCATGAACAGAGTACAATCAGTTAGGGATTTGGGCGTTCGTGTGGATTGTCAGCTAACATTCCGTGAGCATATAACTGATGTCTGCAAAAAGGCTTATCGAGGACTCGGGTTTGTGCTTCGTAGGGCAGGAACTTTTACGAATATGAAAGCTATAGTGGCACTTTATAATGCTCTTATAAGGAGTCAGTTAGAAGGTAACGGCATGGTGTGGGCTCCACATGAAGTCAAGTACAGTCTTATGTTAGAGCGCATTCAAAATAAATTTACTAGGTACCTATACTTAAGACTGTATGGAGTCTACCCCTTCTACCCCTTGATGTATCCAACTTTATTTGTGTTGGGTATGGTTGGATACAACAAGTTGGAAGTTAGGAGGGACTTGTGGTCAGCCACATATCTACTTAAAGTGTTCCGTGGATGCGTCAGCGAACCGGGTATTTTACAGTGGATTTGTTTAAGCGTTCCGGACAGGTATGTGCATCGTCGCAGACTGCCCAATTTATTTGCGGTGCCTCGGGGCAGAACTAAATTATTAAAGAATGCACCAATCACGCGAGCTATTAACACCCTAAATATAGTTGCAGAAAAAATAGATTTGTTCTCGTGTCCAATGAGCGAATTTGCAAAGGTTACCTTGCATTCTATATGCTATGCTGATTAAATTTATTAATTATTATTTAAAATCTATAAATAATTATTATGATTACCTATATTATTATTTAGTATTATTGTGTATTTTTATTATTTCAATTATGAAATTAATTAATAACGTAGCTGACTTTTCTAAACAAAATATGAAGTTGCAACTTCAATATTTTGTTGAATAATTGTATAACATGGTAATGAAAGAAGTGAATTATGTATTATAAATTAAATAAATAATTAAGTATGATCTAATGGAAATTATGTTCAATTATGTATGTATATAGAATGATAGAACAATAATTATAATTACCTAATTAACATGCATCAATATTTAGTTATGTTGTTTTTGATAATGAAGTAAGTACCTAATCAATAAGAAATATCAATAAGAAATATTTAAATGTATACCTATTTACCTATATATTGTGATCTGAAAGTACATTAGATACCTATGTCAATTCCTACACTGTCGCATTGGGAAAGTTGCCTGTTATGACTGTTGTATGTAAGAAATAAAATAAAATAAAATAAATAAATAAATATATATATATATATATTGATATATTTATGATATTAGTTTTAGGCAAAGAGTATGAATTACTTTTATACTGCAACGATGTTTTTCTAAATATTTATATTATCTATCTTTCCGACATGGCTACGTAACTAATTAGGTTTCAGTTAAACGTTAACAGGCCAACCGTGCATCAGGCAGCTGAGTGAGTTAGAAGTGATTCATAGCGATTATATACTTTTACTTTATACCATAATGCTTATGCTTCAGTAATGGTGCCAAGTTGCCAGTGAGAGTTACTACTGTGACACCTATTAGACAAGACTAGCCGTGGCAATAACAAACATTCACTTTAGGTACCTATTTCATATATTGCATTTCAAAGAATTAATATATCCGTGATCAAGATTAGCGATTTTAATACAAATTCACATGTTGATGATCACTATAATATGTATATCATTGCATAGATTTTCTCAAATTTTTCAGAGTAGGTATACAAACTCCATTATTTCATTTGACAATATTTTTTTTAACTTTTGAGCCTTTTATTGTATTCCCTAGATCTTCGCGAAACTTTCTTTATACGAACATGTTGAAAGTTACTAAATCTATACATGAAGGGGAACCGATTTTCTTGTAGGTACCTATGTGTGTATTATTCTCCAAGGAACAACTAATATTGCCATTATTCTCAATGCTATCTCTACATCACTGATAAAGAATTCAGAAAAAATATATTTAGATAGGTAATGAATATTTATAAATTTCTGGTCTGGTGACGGTTAGTGGCGGTAGGTCACCTAGATATATCAGTTTAGCCGACAAGCATTTAAAATTAAGATACTGCTGATAAAAAAAATGAGCACAGTTTGTGTGAGACGGCCTAAGTTCACATCCTGCGTTTGCCACTTTTCTCTGTTTTAAAGAACATTTGCTTTATATACATTTGATCTGATTTTAATTGTATCAACGAAACAAAATCATGAAAAAACAAAAGAAAATCTAGTGATTAAAAAATTAAGGTGTTCCGATGGATCATATCAGTTAGTTAGACTAATAAGTTATGTAGTCCTATGGATTGCACCCGAGAACCTACTGAAAGAAAATGTTCAAGTGCTCCAATGATTCGAAAACAATGCAATCGAACCGCGTGGCCCATCATCATCATGGTCCATCTTTTATCCGAATTTGTGCGATTGACTTGAGTGATTGATTGATTTGAGTGTTTTGTGCGATTCGTCTAAAGGTGTTAAGGTATTGTTGCGTTTAACGTTTAACCTTATGGTATCGGACCCGGCAGCGGTTGCACTTCCCGTCATCTTGAACTTGGCCGCGTTAGGTACTCGCCCAGTTCTTCGACTCGTTCTACACACGAACTTGAGAAAATTAGCTCGAGATGTTTTACAAGTGCATCTGTATATGCCTAAGTGAAATAAATTTATTTTTGTTTATTTGCTAATATTATTCAGTTGGCTATATTGGAATCCAGATTGGATTGAATATGAAAACCTGGATTAATTTCGAAGGGATGCAGAGAGCTTTGTTTTAAATTGAAACAACAATGCTGTATAAGAGTTGTGAATTTATTCGTACCTAATTTAATTTGTTATCGTGAGTTCTTTTATTTTTTTTAACCTTGTTAAGCACTTGCATTTTGTTTCAACTGATTAAGCATCTAATAATATTGGGTCCCAAAACGGTGTTAATTCTAAGAAAGTTTCTTTGGGTTTAATTTCTGAGTAGATTGAGGGATGATAATGTACCCTAAAGTTACTTTGAAGTTACGAAAGGGGTGAATTTCGATGCTACGATAAGACTGCAAAGTATAACTTCTGCTCGGGAAGAGTCGTGTATGAAAAGGTATCATTACTAGATTATATTCCGTGTTTAAAGAAGGCCTTTGTCAAAAATAGTCAAAATATGTTAATAGGTACAGGTGAAACTACTGTGATCTGAAGTCACTTCCTTGCCATTTTCACACTAATTGTATAAATAATCAAAATAAACTTAAGCCAGACAATGATAATTACACTAACTGTACCAAGATTAGAGGTTTATAATCATAAGCAACACTACCGTTACCTTGCTCTAGCTAGTCTAGATACAATTATACTCTACTTTCGGCGCCTGCGCAAGGAGGCCGCGACTGATTGACACATGCCACCCCTCTCACTCCCACCCGGGTGAAAGTGTACGGGACTTTCGATATCTTTCTCTTTCTAACTGTTGTAAAAAATGAAACACTTACTTAAAATTTGCTCTCAATTCTTTGCTCGACAAAAAATGGTGTAACAATTCGTGCATTAAGAATGTAGAACGGGCATCAGATTACAGATAGTACACTTGTCTCGGTAGATGAAGCTTTGTTCTAGATACCTACTCACTTTTACTTTTTACATAATAATTTGCCTCCAATACTAATTGATGAATCAGCGGTTTTAGTATGTTCGTCGTTTCTATAAATAGTCATGCCTCGGTAGCTAATAAGTATTTAGACTATACAATAAAACACGTTTTTTGCTCTATCAACTTTGAGTCCCATATAAGTATAGAGCTTGATAATGCCGTTATGCGGGTAGGTGCTGTTTATTCTAAGAATAAAACTCAATCGCTCGTGAATTGAACATAAAATTAACGATTAGGTACAGTACTTACCTGTAACTTTTCCTGTAAAATTCCTTTTCTTGGACGCTGAAAAGATCCTCGTGATGGCCGTTGACGATCATCATAATCTAAGTTACTCAAGATGTTCAGTGACATTGAGGAGCTGGTACATCCTCACATGGCGGCACACGGAGTAAAGGACGAATCATTTAGCTTAGAATCATCGCGACCGTTATTATATCATGTCTAAGTTTGGTGCAGCCGAGACATTCTAGTAGCACGAGAATCACACCTTTGTCTGTAGCTCTGTACTTTACAGAATTGATGTAGCGACACATCTACGGAAAACACGTATCACGGTTATCATAAAAATACTTTCAGTCTCACAAAATAGGTAAATGGTTCGACTGATTTCAGTATATCCTTTTGTTTTTAAATTTTAATGTAGAAAAGAAACAAATAGATATGTGTCTAAATAATTGAGAAATTGGTAACGTTGATCTAGTAAAAAGGTGATAAACGACAATCTCACGTAATTCTATGCTCATACTGAGAAAACAATACTGGCAACATTCGGCAGTGAGAGTGTATGAAATTTTGCACTCATATTTTATAGAAAGATGAGAAGTTTGCTAAGGTTTGAAACATTATAGGATTTATAGGTAATATAGTCCAATAAGGCACCTTATTGAATATATGATTGGTAGGTGTGTATGTACGCTAATAGTTCACCTTACGTAGCACTTGTAACCGATAATAGCTCCACAAGTACGTATACGTTACAAACAAAACATTGTAAGCCACGACCACGACCACGACTGTCAAGGTGAGTCGAACGAGTTATGATTTCATTTCTGGGACATATTTTTTGTATAAAAAGTTATGAATGAAGTACATCACGTGTTTTGACTTTTGACAAAGAAGTACATTTCGATAATTACAATATTTGAGTGACTGAGTGACTCCACCAGCACCAACAGTCAGCCATTTTTTCTATTTACCTTTAACTGATTGGAACACTTGGTGCTGGAAAGGGGAAACTTTATTTCCCATTCCTCTTTATATTAGTTACTGATAAATAGCTAAGAGCTTAATCTGATCTACTATCAGCTAAAAGTATTCGGTAAACAATCATGCTGCTTTAATCCTTGCGCTACCGTTAGTAAGTTCAGTTAGACCAGAGAAGAAATTTTATTGCCAAAGCATATTCAACAAATTTTAATAATCATTTGAATATAGTATGACCTGAAATACATTCTCGTGCTTTGGAAGATGGTCACTCATTCTCACAAAGCGGTCACTCATTCTGGGACCAGCCTAACGAAAATTTTTTTCTTTAGCGACGGTTCTCAGAACACTGAGTCAGCGGTGCTAGTAGCGCTTCATTCATGGATGTATGTAGGTACTGGTCTTTGAATTTATTTTTTCTACATGGAATCATTTGTCTCGCCGTCTTCAAGAGCACGTCAATGTATTCACAGTAACGATTACGTAGGCACATACTAATGTAACAGATTTATGTAGCTCACGTCTGTGGAGCTCTGAGTAAACCAGGGTTTTCCTCCGCTGTGGCCTCTACGTGTCTAGCGGCATAGAAATATTATTAGATGAGTTAGCACTTGAATAATTTAGGATACAAAAAAAAAAGAATCTATAGTCTCGCTTGCTGTTTTTGTGGGAGTCAGGATCTGATACTTATAACCTGGTAACATTTTTGTTGTGTTTGATCCATTTTATGATTCGGGAATGGAAGCAATGAAAACCTAATCTACTCTATGAACTTGACACGATGAAAAATTGTACACGCTAGTAATTATTTTCTGCACACTAAAATCTTATGGTTTAATCCTAAGAAGCCCTGCAGCTGGTTTTGGAAGGCTCCAAAATAATGAAAACTTGGTGCCAGCTATGAAGCAAAAAAGCGATCTTTTTCAGCAGCGCTCCTGTAGTCCGTCGGTTCCTCTTCCAATCACCTTGGGATCCCGACCAAATGTTGCCTATGTCCACAGAATGCTCGAGTTTCTCTTACCTCATCTCCCCCCTCTCCCACTCACTGCCACTTTTAGGGAATGTGCGACAGTTTGATGACATCAGCAAGTAACTCAAGTTATGTAGTACGGAAGACGTTCAGTACCATAGCGGACACCTGTTCAATTCAGTTCAAGACGTTCAATGTGTGTAACAATGTGTTCAATTTACGTACATAACTGGTTACGTAACGCGACCGGCGCGCGCGCATACTGCTTGCTGAGCTGACGGGCTGCGTCTGTAGGCTGCGCACGCTTCGCCGGCGCTCACCCGTTGACATATTGCGGTGAGTCTAAGTCTAGACTTTGCACTAGCTGTTAGTTGAGGTTTTTTTTATACCACTAAGGTAGCAGACAAGCATACGGCCCACCAGAAGTACCGGTGGTCACCGCAGCCTATGAACGTTTGCAACACCAGGGGTGCCACACTCGCGCTGCCGACCCTGCAAAAACCTTCTAAGACCCCTTTTGAAGAACCCCATACTGTAGGCGTTTGGTAAAACCGAGGCAGGGAGGTCATTCCACAACCTAAACGTGCGTGGAAGAAAACACGCACCGGACGCAGAGTGTGAGGATGAACTCCCTGTCTGTGGCGAGCGGTGCGATGATAGAACGTAGCCGTGGAGGTATGGTAGTTTACACATATCTTCAATATCAACTGAGGTGAATTAGTCCCTGGTGATTGTCGTAGTGTACACTCTGGTATTTCAGAGATTCATATAGTCGTAGCAAATCCTTTGAGTAAACAGGTAGATACAATGATGAAAGTTAAGAATCGTCTACATAAGAAACTCATTTTTAGTGTAGCCTACTATCAAACGTCATCATTTTCACATCAGAAATATAATTAGAACGAACTCATACACCTAAACTTATATTCATTCAGAACTAAAATACATTATGTACTTCCCTCATACAATATAAATTTCAATATGAAAAGTGAGACAAGGAAATATAATACAGCCCCTAGCGACGCGACGCGAGCGACGGTTGAGAGCCGCACCAATAACGCTACCTCTGAATAGTAAGTAGTGCCGTATATTACACGTTAAGTATGTGTATTAAAAGGAACGAGGGTTGCGAGAGCGCTTTGGGCCCAAATCACGCAGTTTGGAACAAGTACTTGTACCTTATATCCTTATTATAAACTAAATTGGCAGGGATAGAAATTCCAGTACAAATTTCAGCCGGATCCGTAGCCGTTAGAGCGTGAAAGAGTAACAAACTCGAGACAGTATAAGAAGGCCATAACGGATATCAAAATAGAGATCCAAATTTCTTTTATTTATTCTTCAAATGTTTCCCAATGACAGTAATATATTAGCGTACCTTTGTAAATAAATAAATACATCCATTTTAATTACGCGTTTAGTACTTTGTGATTGTGATTGACTGAAGTCTAAATCAGTGTAGATAAAATATACGAATAAACCGCCTACTAAAAGCAGCATGAAGTAACCTTAGAAATCGCAATGTTACAGGATTTCGCACTTGATCGAGGAATCATAAAGCTACGCTATTTCAACTCGGAGGGTAGTCGGGCACAGCTCGATTACACTCATATATTTCGAATTTCGTACGAAAACTAGCGTATTTTCAGCCGATTCCGTATTCACAGTGCGTTCGCTGAAGGTCGCGATGGCCGCAGTGACAGGCCCAGCTCGTTATTATGTAGTATATTGACGCTGCTACGTGCGGCTCGATCTTAGATTTTCCTTCTTCCGTAGTTGGAATAGAACATTTATTTTGTAATAAACTATCTACAATTTAGAACATATTATTATAATATTTTTCACACACAACGCACTTATCTTATTTCAAAGTTACGTTGGTAGAATAGGCAGATTCAGTGATATAGCAAAATTACTATGACTTCGCTGTCCGTCTATCTGTCGGTCCGTGGCTATGCTGTATCTAATAAATCGTGATACCAGACAGTTGAAATTTCACAGATGATGTCCTTAAATTGCTGCTATAACAATAAATACAAAAACAGAAAATTAATATTTAATGGGGCTCCCATACAAAAAATCAGTTTTTTTATTTGCCTTTTTTCGGTACGGAACCATGACCTCTTTCTCTTTACCTGTTAATTTCTTTTAGTAGAAAAAAATTAAAATATGACATGACATAAGTCAAAAATATAAAAAGCCTTTTTACCTTTTAAACGTTCGGCATGATCATACGCATCGATTAATTGATGTTTTCCGGCAGTGTGCAAGCGCAAGGGCAACGCCGCGTGCCGCCTCTCAACTTGTCCGTAAATTTAAAATGTCCTTAAAACATGCCGTATGTAATGAACGTCTCTTTGGAGGATAGGTATCTACTTTTTTATTTTTTGACCGTTCAAAACTTAGTGTGTCTCAATCTTTGACCTCTGATACTGATATGTGGGCATCTACATAATACCCCGTATCCTTACCTCGTAGGGGATGAACTACTCCTGGGGTCATCATTCCGAGGGCTTACCCGGGGCTCCCAACCGTAGGCATAAGATAGGGAACGTGTGCTTTTTAGTCGGTAGGAGTCCGGTATAGCATCCACGTAGGATTTTCTTCACGTTAAAAAAAGGGGGTTGAACTACTCTACTTCGACTTTCAGAGGGGCAGTAATTTCCACCATCAGCTTCAAATTTGTGAATAACGTCCCATTAGGGTTTGCGCTTTAAAGTTTGTGTAGGTTGCGTAGTTGCGTAGTTTTATTATCAGATATTGAACACCTTCTATTGTGCCCGTAATTAGATGTTATACACCACATTTATAGTAAGAGCATAAGAAGTGACAAGTTTTTTTTTCACAAATTAACAGTAAAGTCAACAACGACATAGTTCGTGATTCTAATGTTAAGAATTTTGACAAAGACTAAGTTTACAAATATTTCGTCGAAGTGCAATATTGGCGTTGACCTGTGAAACTTACGTTTATAAATAGTATTTATAACTATTTAATTGCTAACGTAAAACCTTGGTCGCAGGATAAATATTTGTGTTATAGAAGGTACACTATTGTGTGAAGTTTGTAGGTAGGCACCTAGTACCAAACGCTAGGATTTTAATACCTGTACTCGTCCCGTCAGCGTGGCACAGTACGGCCACTCGTCCTCCCAAAGTGATTGAGAGATGCCTACGCCCGGAAATTTAAAAGCTAGCGAGTGATATACAATGGGATAGTCAGAAGCAGTTTGTAAGAAAGTTCGATGACGCGGAGCGAGTAAATGACTGCCTGGGTAGTGTAACCGCCTGCTGCACTGAGATCCTGAGTTCCATTCCCGGGTCGGTCCAAATATTTGTGTGAACAACAAATGTTTGTTTCGGAGTTTGGGTGTTTTCTATGTATAATATGTATGTGTTTAAAAATATATAAGTATGTCTATTAGTCGTCTAGATACCATACCACAAGCTTATAGCTTAGTTTGGGTGTGATGATGTTGTGTGAGAATGTCCAACAATAGTTTACAAGCTGCTCGCGAACTCACTGGCTTGTAGCTTGTAAACTCGCTCAGTGTCTTCGAGACTTGATTGGTATAAACCGTTATCCAGTTGTAATATTTGCCAACAAATCGGGAAAATTTATAAGATGGTGCGACTGAAGCCACGAAGCACAACCAGTTCGGTGATACCAGTCATTAGACATGTAAATGATTATTTACCAGACATAAGTATGTATACCTATAGCAGTGAGTAACGTCTGTTAGATAGCGGTCACACCAGTGCTCTCGGCGAACAAGCTTGAAGAGTGTAGAATCTGGTTTTGAGTGATGCAGTGCTGGAATCTTGCTAGGCTAGTCGAAAATGATACCTGTCTTATTACCTGAGACTGTTGCCCTCAGAGTGACTTAGTGGATAGGATTATACCTACATCTTTTTATTTTCTTATGCAAAAGACTGGCTTATGTGGCCTCTTTAGCTGTAGGAATCTACTTTTCACCTTCCGACTTAAATACTAAAAGGATCCATAATAATATTCTTACTTAATTCGTTACTTGAATACCTAACTGATTAGGTAACTTATATTATGATTTCTGACTAACTCATTAGTAGTTAGTTACCTGAATTATAGAATACTTTATTTGTGTTTCTATAATCAACACAATAAGAGTATTGGCTATTCGTCTTATTGAATAACATTAACCCACTTTTTAGTCATCAAACCGATTGTAAATGTGAACAATACTAAGAGTGACGTCACAGTTTATAATTTCATCATAACATTTCTAAAGAAGCAACCGGTTTCACGGCTAATTTAGTCACTAGATGGTCAGCTATTTTGTCTAGCGTGATTTTGTGAGATGATACACTAAATATGAATATCTAGGAACTAGTTAGTTATATTAGATGGTCGATCTAGTATATCTGCTATTTAAAAAAGACCTGCTGTACAAACCTGAAATAACCTGAACGAGGAAGGACCTTCACCCTGGGAGTGGGTGGTTCATAATGTCTTTAGATCCAAATACCACTTGTAGTACCTACCTATCTTTAATTTTTGTAGCGAGATGAAAAAATAATGCGTTAGAATTTAACTAATGCGTTAAAATTTAAATTACATTTACCATTTCATGTATTTCTAGGAAAAAGGGTAATTTAGTATGGGGATTTTTTTATGTAATTTTTATGTAGGTTTTAAGGACGTTGTTTGCACTGAATACTGATGATATAAAACGTCGTAGGACTAAAGTATTCAGTACGTTAAGTATATACAGGGTCAGTTGTAGTTGGGAACACTTCGAGTGACGGTACTTGCATATGTACCTAAATATACTAAGTAAAGCAGGGAACCGACATTGAGTTATTACTACTACGTATAGAGTAGGCGCCCCGACACGACCTGCCCGCACACGTTTTTCCCTCATCTTACAATCCCGGGTTCTTTAAGAGGAGCGTGAAGAGGCACATCACAGGGCCGCCAACTTGAGGACCACTGTCAAAAGTGGCCGCCAACTTGAGGACCACTGTCAAAAGTGGCCGTTAACTTAAGGACCACTGTCAAAAGTGGCCCCCAATGGTGGCGACGTCAATTTGGCGTGCTGAACTTAAAAAAAAAAAAAAAAAAAAAATAACTCAATGGGAACCAACAGACCTTTGCATCGCTTCTGGTGATATCTGTGGTTTAACCCACGCAACACAAAATACAAGTATTTTCTATTCCGTGGTTTAACCCGACAGAAAGAACCCGCCTACAAATTTTCCTCTATCTGATACTTTGTTAACGTCACATATCAACCGGAGCTCACTCCTTCAACCACTTATTGGCCCGCGTGTGTAACCACAGAACATGGTGTAACTCACTTACTCACAGTGCTCGTTCGCTCGGCAACTACTTTGTCAAAACATGAAGTTACCTTGAATGAGGTTATAAAAGTTTTCAAAAAACAATTCTAAATCTATGGTTAGAATACTGTTTTAGAGCATAACACTAGGCGCGCACTGGGCGACATGTCACGGCGACGAGTGGTCCGATGTCGGCGCACACTGGCCGATAAGTCGTCGCGGCTGTCGCCTAGCTTGCGCCTAGGAATACTAGTGTACTGAATTTAACTTGAAAACAGTGTGTAGAAGTTTTCAATTCAATTCAATTTTTTGTCTTTGTAAACATAGGTACATAAATAGGTTTTTAGTTAACAAGTGCATCTATGCTAAAATGCATCTATGCTCTCTATGCTTTGCCAATATCATGGTTTTGCAATTTCCTTATGTATATATTCCAAGTTTATGAGACAAGACAGCTAAAAAGTACTTTTACTTGTGAACATCGTGAACGGTCGAAGTGATATCTATAGCCAGGTATGACCAAGCCCTAGTGTGTGTGACACAT
This sequence comes from Miltochrista miniata, assembly GCA_933228765.1. Classification (NCBI taxonomy): domain Eukaryota; kingdom Metazoa; phylum Arthropoda; class Insecta; order Lepidoptera; family Erebidae; genus Miltochrista; species Miltochrista miniata. The sequence goes on along the minus strand of OW121755.1, from coordinate 1,024,475 downwards.
GCATTTAAATGTGATTTTAACGAGCATTAACTCGTTGAGTACCTAGTGTCTATTTGAGCACTTAGGTCTGTGAATAGAATCTTAAGTTGACTTTGCTGTCATTATTAAGATAATACTACATAATCCAATACGATCGTCTTAGGTCATCGCAAAGATATTTGTTTAAAATATTTGCTGACACGATAGAAGAACATATTCGTAGTTCTGAAATAAAAGTAAGTACATAAAAGTAACCAATACGCATGTCAAGTGAAGTCTGTTTAAAACATGCTCTGTTTAAAACGATGTCACTTACAAGAATAGGTTACAAAAGTTGTGGGTTACTTCAGAACCGTAATTGTAGCAAAAGATAAAGATATAGATGTAGATAAAGCCAATGCGCTACGATACAGTTTGAATGATTTCGTAGCTGGTAAGCTACGATTTGAAATAGCAGACATTGGCCCCTGGCAGTTATAGCACTACCTATGGGAAGAATTTCCTTAGTACTTTTGTATAATCGAGACAAACTCTATACTTACTGTTAGTAAGTAAACCGATTGAACCGAACGTGTTTACGCAGTTTGCATACCGAGACGACACGAATAGCATCAAATTTGCAAACAATGATCTAGTAGCGACGTACAATGACTCTATATGACGCGTTTTGACATACTATTTCAGACAACGTGTTGTAATTAACATGTATGATTTTAATTTTATTTTAATTTTTAATTTAATTATCATTTTCAACCTTAAAATAAATAACGGTTCATGTTAGAAGTTGTATTTGCAAATAATACAGTTGTCTACATAAACCATATTTGTACACGATTTGTGAGACTTGGAAGTTTACTAATTCTTTGTAATAATGCTTTGCGATGACACTTCGGGTATTTAGATGATGATCTCAGTCGTGTGAAGGAGGTTAATAGAGTGATACAATGTAATGTTACATTGTGTGTTATTGTCGTATCCGTAGCACCACAGAGTCTACGGACGTTTGAAACATTACCTGTGCAGTTAACACAAAAAAAACTACAGTATTGTGTTACACGATACCGAATAAGCTGATTGATGAGGGTAGTTAAAACTATGTTACAATCACCAAAGCCAATGTTATGTACCTACTCGTTATGCACGTCGAAAAAGAAAATGGAATCAAAACCGACTACAAAAATGATCGAAGGACTGGACTACCTTTAGAAACCCTGTAGGTATGCCCTCTCTGTAGGAATAAACAACACTCGACGGTTTTGTTCTTCTATCAATTTTAAGAAAAGTGTAAGAATTACCCCCTCGCGATACCTCATACTACCCTGTTGTCATCGGACTATCGGCCTCCATGATCGGGGGCCTGAGGACGTAGAGAGGGCTGCTTACCGTCATTACAGAAGCAGGCCTATGACGTCAGCTTGACGGGAGGAATTCACGCACGTCCCCACTAAGAGGCGGGATGACACCCGAAAACCGCCCCAAAGTCGCTGGATAGCGCCCGAACCACCCTCTAGGCGAGGCTGCAGTGGTAGCCGTAGGTCTGTTGGGAGTCCTGGGACATGCTTCCGGGGGCTCAACCATAGGCTGTTGGGCGTTACGTGAGGTTTTTTAGTCGGTAAGAGTCCGGCATAGCATCAATGAAGGATTTTCCCTTACGTAAAAAAAAAGAACTGTTGTCATCGTCAATTAAGGCTTGTTGTAAACCGGGAGAGACACAACTTCTATAATATCTAGATTATTGTCCAACATTTCACAAAAGCTTGTTCTCATTGTTACAAACTAAATGTATTTCCCACGTATCTATTTTGGGGGTAAGCAAACTAAGTTAACGTCCTAACCGAGGAACTTACGGAAACAATTACCTAGTCTATTGCAACTTTATTTGCGCAAGTGGTTATATACAGTCAGCAATCGGCGCCGGCGCATCAGAACAGGTTCATAGTTAGATACACCTTGATCATTATCCACCATCGCTAGTTACGCAGTCGTGGGAACCTGACAGCTATAAATAGCACAGGTTCTAGTCCAGTGTCGACGATAGGCCATAGCCTGTCTTAGTTTATTCGTAACTCGTTGCGATAATGACATGATCGATCGGGAATCATTACGCTTTACAGTATGCATACCGAAGTGTTCCTTACACACGACGGGGTAGCTCGGATGGATAAGCTATTTTATTCTACTCTGTGCTATGCTACGCTATAATCTGCACATTTGTATAACCAAGATTATGAAACAGCTATTGTCTTCATGATATTGGAATTATATATAAAAACGTACCAATAATAAAAATACGGTTTCAGTAGTGCAGTGGTAGTGTAGATGTGCGATTATTAGGTTGCTGAGGTTTTAGAGTCCCATGACTTCCACAAATGTGGTGCCCCAATGTTTATTTGCGAGTTTGGATGTTTTCTATGTACATTATGTGTGTATTTAGAAATATAAAAGTAAATATAAACTGTCATAGTAGTTCACACAACAATACTTAAATCGGGATGTTCATAATATTTCTTTTACCAGATTTCGGACAATCTCAAAAACTTTTGTGTAAACATTACGTGATGACGGGAACCAGTTATTCCAGCATAAATTATAAATTTATCAACAAACTCTTAAATCCAGTGCAATGATCCATGAAGATAAATTGTAAGTCATCCTAAATTGATGACCCTAAAGATACCTAGATCTCATCATTATTTTGAATGCTTGTCCAATTTTTCACGTCAAGATGCGAGAATAATGAAGACTGTTAACACAGAATTCTAGTCTAGGGTAGACTGGGTACGGTTAAAACGGTGGACGGTTGAAACAACGCTAATATCTCGTAAACAGTGCGTGATGAGGTAAGGGGTCCAAGGGGAATATGAAGCGGGTGACAAGCCAAAACACGAATTTTAGTATCACGTTGTTCTACGGGCGCTGTTCTTGGCTATAGGAGGCCCCATTGTGTTTTTTGACGGACAAGTAAGTATTTTTGTTCTTACATTTTTGCAAATTTAGATTTTGTATAAAGTTAGAGTATTGCGAGTTTTCTTTCGTTTTAATTGAAGTTTGTAGAATATTTTAGAATCATTAGTTTTTAATTAAATGTGTAATAATTCTATCTGTGCAACTTTTTATACCAATCGGGGGGTTGGGGACAGTTGAAACATTATTTGTGGGTACGTTTGAAACATTTTATTTATTCAATTTTCTTGTTTCTCAGATGCCAAGGGTACGCCAAAGAAAAACTACGAAATGCCGGGCCGACTTATCAACATGCAAACAAGCATATGAAGATGTAAAAGCGGGATTTTGTTTTGTTTAGTTCGATTTTTGTTTTGTTGATAGTTAAAAAAATTACCAATATCGCAAATAACCAATATTGCAAATATTACTGTCAAGAAAATCTTACTATAATTGCATTTAAGTTGTACTTGATGTAAAACTTCAAAGGCTGATAAAAATACTGTTAGGTTATAAGTATCAACGAACACTATACTATATTACTAAAAAAATATTTGTAATTTTCATCTGTGCCATTAAAATATTATTAGTTGACTAGTTCTTTACTGTTTGTTTTTGTTATTTTTCTAATAAAACATGATAACTTATAATATTTTGTATTATTTGCATGTGTTTCATTTGACCCCAAGCACTGTTTCAACCGACCCTGACATGGGGACGGTTAAAACAAATTACCGTTTTTTTTCAACACAATTTTACACAGAAAACTAATATAAAGTGATTTCAAATAACATTGCCCATTAGAAGACAGATAAAAGGTCTTTTCTTTATTACATTTCTTTTATCGCTAACTTAACAAATTCCGATGCTATGCCCGATAAACGCAAAAATGTTTCTACCGTACCCAGTCTACCCTACAGCGCAATTTCGAGCTGCCGCTGAAATTGGTTAATCGAGAATTAACTTTGCGAAGGACAGAATTTCCTGTAACAAACTTCTTGGTGATTCATAAATTATAATAATGGCACTTTGAAGATTGTCCCGTGTTTTTTTATTGATGCCCGAGTGGCGACATGGTCCCGTGTTGCGACGGGTAAGAGTACAAAATGTAGCCACCCCAATACATCCCGAGGGTGTCGTAAGAGGCGACTAAGGCAACACTTTCGCAAAAAGATCCAGTGCGTAGAGAAGGAAAACTCGAAATGAAACCCGGTTGTCAAGCCAAGTTAAAAGCCGATGGGTGGCTTGAAAAATTTCAACTGCGGGTCGCGGCGACCCCTGTGCCTGTCCATTTCAACACAGCAATAAGCTCACCACCTATTACGTATGACATAAAACTTTAAGGTAAAATGTATGCCTCTGTCTACCACTTCGGGGATAAAGGCGTGACTATATGTATGTTGAAGATTGTTTGTATAATCACGGATTTTATACTGGAACATACAATGAACTAGAGCCACAATGTGTCGCGCGAGCTTATATTTTTTGCTTGTGCTTTTCGATAACAAGTGAAAGGGTGTGCTTATGACATCTTTAGTCCAATTTGCGAGTCGGATTTGGACACGGGGGTTCCGTTCCAAATAAAGCAAAAAAAATAATTCTGATTTAACACGGTTCTGTTTTTTACTATTTAGCATGGAACCTTAAAAGTGTATGCAATTTATCCCTACTACATAATCTTACCAAATTAAAGACAATTTACCTGAAGTACCCTGTTTACCTAGCCAAACAGATTATGTTATTCGGTACCGGACATCTTTATTAACCTTGGAAAACTGTCCTACGCCCAGAAACAGTAATTTCAAGCTGTTTTTTAAAGTATAATAGGGTAAATGGTTTCAAGCATAACGAAATATGAATGTAATATGATAGATAGATAGTTAAAATGTAAATAGATATGTAATAAATATGTTTCATTGTATGAATTTTTAATGTGATGTGACATTATTAACTTTAAATGTATACATCACCAAGGCCCGCGTCCGGCGTGCATGTTGGCAGTCCTTTGAACATATTTACATTACCTTTCTGAGGGAGCCCCTTGAAAACATTCTGACGAGGTCATTCCGGAGCATGAAAATTCGTAATATGTAAGATCAGATTTAGAGAACAGGACAGATTGGGTAGAGTTAGAGAACGGAGCTATGAAATTTGATTAGATTACACTAACATTAACTATAATTACACTTATACATCAAAATATATTTAAAAATACCGAGTGACTCATTCGATTATTGGCGTTCAGCTTTGGATCTAGAATTTTGAACTATACTTCTATGGGTTTTATTACTAAAAAAGGGGTTTTCAAAATATCATCCCCAAGGGGATAAAACAGAGAATTAAAGGGTATCGAGGAATGTCGAAGACACTGATCACTAGCGTTTAGGGAAGGGATAAGGGGAGGTAGGAGGGTGTCCTTAATATCTTAAAAGATCCTTTGTGTAATACACGGCAAAGAGCTTCACCGCACACGTAAATAAATAACGATTTTCCTTTCACCGATCCAAAAATAGTTTAGAGAAGAACAAATCTTGCTTGCTTGCATGCTGAACATGTCCTATAATATTAGCATCTTTATTTATCCATTATCCATCGGTAATTACCGCGCAGGCATCACCGCGCCGCGGCGGGCGGCAGGCGAGCGACCTGCGCCCGCGCCGCTATCTAGGTCATTGACAATGCGCACACTTGCGCAACACTTGTATTATGCACTTACACGCATTTCCCTAACATTTGCTTTGGTTTACAAGTCGATACATGCATATTTGGTTGTATTTTATAGTAACTAGTAAAATATTATATAAAAAAATCTTTGTACATTTTACTATAAGTAACTTGCGGTTTCATCCATTGAGAATTCTTCGAACCTCGTAGCATACATTACACATAGGTCAGTTAATAATTTCACAATAATGTATGGTTGTCTATTCCTGGGACATCCTTCCGAGAGCTTACCCGGGGCTCCTAACAAAAGGCTGTTGGGCGTTACGTGAGGTTTTTTAGTCCGTCTAGCATAGTCATAGCATCAATGATGGATTTTCCCTAACGTTAAAATAAAAAAGAAATGTGTGGTTATCTACCTGATTTTTTGACATTTATTAGATACTAGTGCTCCACATCCTTGAGTAAAAACATCCCTTGATGAACTATCGAACACTAAATAGAATCAAACAAACAGAATATTTAGCTTTATAATATTAATGTAGATTAGAGTGAATGAAGCGATTCCGTGTTTGCAGCTAAACACCCAATCTTCTTATCAAAATAATTTACGTAATACTGATTTGTGAAATACCTAATTATTCACAAAGTATTGCCCCATGAAAGTGCAAATGAGTTGCGGCGCACACTTCGCAAATAATGAATTTTTGATTTTGAAGGAGAAAATGTTTCAAAACGCTCAGAATTAATCATCCTGCGGTTGAATGAGGCTTACTTCAGCTTTTGCTGGTTTATTACAGTCTTAAATATGCACAACTATTATTAATGTTGTATAAATTAATATGGAATTCACGAGCGTTGAATATTTTATCATTCGTTACGTTTCACGGTGTTCAATTTATTTATGATTCCTGGACTGGTAACTTCTTCGTGCAAAGATTTATTTTAAAAAATGTTTTATCAAAATGTATTATATATATATATATAATTTATATGTACGGTACTGTGCGTTCCCTACATAGACTACGAGTAAATATTACAATTTTTAGGATTTAGCTGCGATTAGATGAGATAAATTAGGTATGTCATGCCCACCACTGCCGATGCATGATAAGCTGCAACCGGCTAAAAGAAAAGAAAATATCTCTCGAATGCTCTCGTTACCATAGAAATCCACAATGTTCTATTTTTATTGGTCTTGTTTTATTTTCAATCGTTTAAAAGTTTCCTGAAACATCTTCCGAACTTCGAGCTTGGGTGCCTTAAAATTTCCTGCTTCAGAATTCGGGACCGTAAACGTTACGAATACATATGAAATGGTTTGAAAATCTCCATTACAGAATAATTGTCTTGAATATCTCTAGATAGAGCATAATTTTAGTTTGGGTGCCATATTAATTCACTTTTGCTAGTAGCTGTTTGAGCGGGAAATCTTACTAATATTATAAATGCGAAAGTTTGTGAGTGTGGATGTTTGTTACTCTTTCACGCTCAAGCCGCTGAACGGATCGGGCTGAAATTTGGTACAGAGATACATTATAGTCTGGAATAACACATAGGCTACCTTTTATCCCGGGAATAACTTCCCGCGGGAACAAATTTTACGCGGGCGAAGCTGCGGGCATCAGCTAGTATTATATAAAAGTTATACTGGAATATTGAAATAAAGTCTGTGTTACTATGATGGCAATGAAGGGTTAACACACCACTACAGATATGGATCTGCAGTCGTATTATTAACCCTGTATTGCATTATTCCCAGCAACAAGCGAGTGCAACGATCTGTGCGATTATCTCTCCTCACATAAGCAGACCATGTAAGGGTTATGCATGCACCAACTAGTTTGACTTGTGCGCAGAAAAAAGAACAAAACGGATGAGTGTATCGTATCCACGGACCGGACGCTAGTGCATCTCATACCAGAGATATTTCAAAGAACTAGTGCATTTAGTGCTATGTAGAAAAGTACTGAGATATTTTAAATTGGCTTGAGATAATTCTCATGGTAGGAATCAAACTTGTGATGACGCATTATGACAGTTTCTAGTCGTTGACCAGATTCTTACAAAGTAATATGATTGTGGCAGGATTTAATGGAGCTTTGATAGCATAATTGTTGCATAGACTAAAAAATATAAAAATCTTTCATATATAGTTGGTTGGTTTTGATTGGTTTCGCTCTAGGTCATTATAGGGGACCTACATACTTTGGGCGGAATTTCTTATCTTGTTTTTACTTCTTGAGTGATTGCACAATTTCTAAACGCACGCGCAGATATAATTGTTGAAAAACACGAAATTTCAGAACACCACACGCTGTGATCAATCGACCTCCACAAAAACACACGAAGTCTTACGAACTCAGCGTACTGTGCCCACGCGAACTAAGCTTATCTACCGTTTTTAATTCCTTCAATTTTGATTCAGCAATAAGGAAGTGTATTTTTCCTCATAATACTTACCACCTATAGATAGATAGTGCTATCCACGAAGATGCACTCCACTTTTTCTCAAATAAACAGTGCAAGCACAAAATGTTCTTGTATGTAATGTTCCACATGTAAGTATTTTCCTTCCGTATCTATGACAGAAAATTCTGTATACTGAGCCATTTTTTGAATATAGCCTCTAAAACGGTAACAGTAACTAATAAGAAATAATTATTTCAGTGATAAACAATTAGACATGGTTTGTGTGAACGTTCACGGCATATTGACGTAGTCAATAGCTGACAATCCACCCATGAAATCGAGACTTTAGACATAAGTGTTGGGTTATTTTTGACACTATGTGCGTCAATGTTACTAATTACTACAAAATTTGTGCAAAAAGTTGTACCGTCCTTAACTTAATTTTATCCTCTATCTAGACAGTAGCATTCGACAGAACCATACGATTCAAAAATATTTTCATGCCATAGAAACTTGCAGTAGAACGTTTTGCCAGCACACGTGTTTCCCTCCTCCTACAACCAAAGCCTGAAGGGGCATCTCAGGAGCGACAACTAAATAGTTACTATCAACAGTCTTCTCGATTGTGAGGGCCTGCACGCGACTTCCATCAAGATAAACAGTGCATTTTACCTCAGTCATTTTTTGATGAAATCACAGAATTTGTAAATCCCACAGTTCTAGACTAAGAATCAATGTTTACGCAAAAGACAAGACAAAATATCTTGCTTTCTTTCACCGAATTCAGTTACAAAGTTGTAAAAACAATATCGATGTTTAATAATTCCCGTCACACGAGAGGGCGAATATTCATCAATCATACAAGTTCCTTAGGAGCCTTGGCATCGAGTTTTCCTATTTATTTTGTTTACGTCTCAATTTCCGTTTTTATTATCAATTGAGTTATTTGATGCTTTCTTCGCTATGTTTTTGTTTTGATGCAATAAACTTTAAATCATTGACCATTGTAATTATTAAATATAAAACTTTGTAATGGATAACTTTTCTGTATTGATTATGATTACCGATTGGTCGATTGATCACAGCGTGTGGTGTTCTGAAATTCCGTGTTTTTCAACAATTATATCTGCACGTACGTTTAGAAAGTGGTGCAATCACTCAAGAAGTAAAAACAAAATAAGGAATTCCGCCCAAAGTATGTAGGTCTCCTATAATCCTATCCTATAACCTAGAGCGAAACCAATCAAAACCAACCAACTCTATAAGAAAAAAATTATATTCTCTATGCTATGCAATAATGATTACTTTAGTACGTGTTTAATATTACGAATATTGGATACCTACCAAATACAAAACATTTTTAAATCTCTTATAGAATTTTAGCAAAACAGTATTAAATAGGTATGCAGTAACAGATTTTTTTTATGATGTTTTTGGTTGTATTTATAGACTTCGGCCAAGTAATAGTATAGACGGGCCCACGTCGCACATTACGAACTCAAAAAGTGAGACTAGTTCACACACAAAGATATTGTAGCAACGACACGCACGACATGCATACATACATTCTTTACACTTCGAGAACGCACAGGAAGGCATCTTGCGTAAATAGTAGTTTTCGATGCAAGTGTGGGATTTCTGTTATTACAACGAGTTACGAGTACGACAGGTGTTGACAATCGGAACGAGTTTAAATAACAGTCCCACACGTTGTATTGAACAACTATTTTTAAAACAGTTGCGAAAAACTTAAGCAATTTTATAAAATAATAAAAACACAATAAACCTGAATATCCAAAATGGCGCCAACCGTAAAAAAATAAATACCTTCCTAAGCAGAGACTATGGCAGTGCACTTCATACAGCCAACTTTTTTATATTTATAAATTTAATTTGGCCGATACATATATTAATTTATGCTTAAATTTTTAATAAAATTACTTTTAATCTGATATTGAAACAAGTTAGTATCTTTTTTTAGAAATATTTGCATGAATCACAGACATTATTTTGACAATTGGGAAAGAAAACGCACGAGTGCGGGAATGGTCAAGAAAAAGCACGAGTGTGTAATAGCCCACATCCCGAACGCTATACGTCCCTGTAATACGCCACTTTTTGAGCAACTGTATTAAAATAGTAGTTTTCGATATAAGTGTGGGATTTCTGTTATTACAATGAGTTACGACAAGTGTTGACCCGAGCCGAAGGCGAGGGTAGACAGTCGGAACGAGTTTAAATAGCAGTCCCAAACGTTGTATTGAACAACTATTTTTAATACAGTTGCGAAAAAATTAAGCAATTTTGTAAAATAATAAAAACACAATAAACCTGAATATCCAAAATGGCGCCAACCGTATAAGAATATATACCTTTCTAAGCAGAGACTATGGCAGTGCACTTCATACAGCCAACTTTTTTTTATATTTATAAATTTAATTTGGCGGATACTAATATTAATTTATGCTTAAATTTCAGTTAAAATTACTTTTAATCTGATATTGAAACAAGTTAGTATCTTTTTTTAGAAATATTTGCATGAATCACAGACATTATTTTGACAATTGGGAAAGAAAACGCACGAGTGCGGGAATGGTAAAGAAAAAGCACGGGTGCGTAATAGCCCACATCCCGAACGCTAAACGTCCCTGTAATACGCCACTTTTTGAGCAACTGTATTAAAAATGTCTTTTCTTGACACATGTTTCACCTTCGAAACAATAACACCGACTACGACCAAGTGAGCGCATGCGCTCATTTTAACGTCTTCAAAACTATTGTATTGATGGGCCGGTCTATACTATTACTTGGTCGAAGTTTATAGATTGATAAAAATATACTCATAATGTCACGCTGGCTAATGTGTTTTTATATTTAGGTACAGATGAGGTAATATTTTTTTTGTCTTAAACTTGGAATTTAAACGAATGTATTTTAATTTGTAACCGGATACATTAATTAGGTGCCATCACATTTAATTAACACATATTTAGGTATTTGAGATTTTTCTCATCTTTGGGCTTGCTGTAGACATAGCGTAAAGTTAATGATATAAAAGAATTTATGAGGAAGCTTCGTTATAAATCACATTAAAAGATAAATTATTAGAATTATGTACCGATGCAAATGTTTAGGCCTAGGTGTCTATTGGTATGCTCGTATCTATGACTCTCAATCTATATTTATAAATGTTATGTGCGTATGTGTATGCTTCAAAAACTCAAAATGTACTAAAGCGATTGAGCTCAAAATTTTACTCGATGTACAACAGGTTTCAGAGGTGGTTTTAAGCGCACACGTAATCTTGAAAACGGATCATTGGTCACAGAATAGGATTAATAACTTTTTTTTCAAGTAAAACTTCCTAGTCGTGAATTGGATTTTATGAAATAAAAATTGTGAGGGAAATGGCAGAACGCAATGCAATTTTTTTGAAACGTAAGCCCACTTACCCTTGGTTTTGTTAATCATTTCTCATAGGCAGTAACTCGTTGTTATTATTATAGATTTTCAAGTCCCCGGGACTCCGTCTTAGCTCCGGAAACAGCTGGAGTTATTTTTCTTACTCCTTCGAAATATAAATGCAAATAGTAGGTACTTCTCACTGAATTCCATCCGGGTTCCAAAATAAATGTGTTTCAGCTTTTTTAATATTATGTTCAGGGTAAACAGTGGTCACGGGTATTGGTCTTATTTGACAGGATATACAGTAGTGAAGGGTGCATTTTTTTCTAATAAAAAAGGTCTTTGAATGAAGGAAGGATTACATTCTAGGCTTACGACACATGAATATTAGGATGCATCCACAACCTGGATATTAGGCTACTAATTGACGGATAATTACCTGGATGCCAATACAACGATTAATCGTATTAATATTAAAGTATTTCAAATGTCTGTCAAACTGTGAATATATCCACAGTTATAATAGACTTACTCGTAAGTATATAGTTTGAACTATTTGCGCAGTCGCCGGTCAATATTTGTGCTCAAATCTCACATTGGTATGGCTTTACACCGTTCACGTCTGGGGCGATGATCCGGATATACTAATGCATCCTTTAGTTAGACCATTATTCAATTTAATAGATTTATCCGCACTCCAGTAGATTCGTTCAACTATGGCAGGCAAAATGATGTTTATGAGTTAGATCATAGTGACCTGAATGAGAAAATGTGCTTTTCAAGTTTATCCTCCTAACCCCTGGCGTACTATACATAGTACATCAAAAGTAAAATAATCTGACGAGATAGCTAATTAAAAAATTGCATTTTTCTTTCTGCTGTAGCATGGTATGTGAACGTCTCTTTAAAAAAAAATACTACCACCTTCACCAGATTGACAAATTTCTTTCTAAGAAACACTTTCAACGCAGGTGTACGCTTCTTAGTTCGAAACATAGTAAGTAATTCATATTGATTCATTCTTCAGGATAATATTTTTAGATTGCAATGTGTTTTCTATTTGATTATGAAGTATATGATAATATTTACGATGTAATTTGGTTTTGGTTTCAATAGTTTTTTCACTACAAGGTCAAATATTTTGATGTCCTACATATAGTACAACAGGGGTCAAGTTACTGTTTTTTAACTGTTTTGATGTACTATGCATAATACATCAGGTGCCAATGGTGTGATTGATGTTCATATTTTTTAGCTTAATTTTGACAATATTAGACGAATCCGAGCATAATTTTTCAGAAAATTCTGACTACGACCGTCTACATATTAAGAGTATAATATTTCTAGTTCATTATCATTATCAAATGTCGAAGAAAATATTGAATCAGCTTCTCCGTTACCAGTACCAGTCCCTTAGCCTTCATGGTCGCCTTCATGGCTCCTAAGCTCTTTTACAGAAACGTAAACCTAGCCATTTTTATGTTATGGTAGATATTTCTCCACTAGAAAACTGATTGATGAATAACATACTAAATTAAATTGCGTGACGTGAGGAATTCACGCTCACCACAAATGATCATGAAAAGTCAAATAGTGTTATCGTGCTAACATTACTTTGAAGATTCTGATTACTAAGAAATTATTTCCGTAAATTTTTGTTTTTAGTTTCATTCTTTTTGTATTTTTTTAACTTTTTAACTTATTTTATAGCAATATAACAAGCATTTTTTGAAATTAAGATTAAAATTTTCTTTCTTTTTTTACACTATTTCACAACTAAAGTACTACAGATAGAACATCAAATTAAATATTTAAGCTCAACAGACACCGAATGTACTATGTATAGTACATCAAGAAAACCCACTTTTCCAAGCTTACGATTTTTTTCAATAATTTTCCTATGGTTTTCATACCATACCTAACATCTACACTAAGTTTCATAAAAATCGGAAAGATTTTATACCTTCAGGGGTTAGGAGGTTATTATTTTTTAAGAATATTATACTTGGACCCTACATAGCGCGTGGTCCGACTCGCACAATGGTAGGTATTGTTACAATTTCAGTCCTGTTATTGTTAAAAATACCTACACTCGTAATCCTACTATCCTACTAATATTATAAATGTGAAAGTTTGTGAAGATGTTTGGATGTTTAGACTGATGTTTGGATGTTTGTTACTCAATCACGCTCTAACGGCTAAACGGATTAGATAGACGTAGCTTATAGTACAGAGGTAGCTTATAGTCTTGAATAACACATAGGCTACTTTTTGTCCAGGGAATATGATCCCATGGGAAGCGGGAACGGGTACCGAATCTCACGCGGGCGAAGCCGCGAACATCATCTAGTCAGATATAATTGTTTCACCAGATAGGTATGTGTTCTACTGGAAGCTGGTTCACCAATATCCTAAATCCTAGTAAATTGATCTGTTTTAGCATCTGATATGCATATTATAGAAATACTCGTATACACAAAGAAATCAGGCTACATAAAGAAGATTCTCCGGCAGATAGTTCCAAGTTCTCATTAAGTTAATCTGAAGATTAAATCTAGTTTTATGGCCCACTTTATCCTCAACAGGCAGCGTTTGTGTAGATATGGAAACAAACTAACCTTTGCCTCTTGAATCGTAAGTAGAACGATAGTAGCACAATTTTGCGAGCGTTTAATGCCCATTTAGACACGATATTTCTACTACAAAGAGGGAAGGACAATTCGATAGTAGGTACTTATAATAATACAATCTGGCGGTAGCAATTTGGATAGGATGAAGTGACCTTCCGTTATTGAGGGTCTAATGTAGGAGACTCTTATGCAGGTTATCCTTTCATTGGTCAGCTGGTAGTGACTTTGTTAGCTGTCGTGAAGGCCTCGAACTCTTGATAACAAATTAGGATGAAGACATACTAGATGAAAAACTAGATTTAGACTAATTTATTTTTTGAAATAGCAATATTATTAATCCCCATCATTAAACTTACTTAGGAGTTTACTAAGAGCATTAAATTGCACCTGTTGTAGAACCCGGCACGATCGGAATGCCATCAGCGAGGAGAAAAAAGACCAAACCGCAATATCTAATCGAAATTCCGATTGGGAGTCGATAAAAAATGAATGGGGCTTTATCATCCGGCTCTTGATTGTGCACGGTGGCGCCAAAACCGCTAGCTTTGTTTTTTTATATTTTTAATTTGTTATTGGGTCAACGTACTAGTGCAATTTTGTACGCAGACTTGTTTATTGTGGGTTGTCAAAATGTGTATTTGATGCTATTCGGTTTTTATGTTTTTTGCTTTTTATTTTACATCTGACTCGTCTTCTAATGGACCATTTTGATCAAAAGTTTGATAGGAAGAATAAGGGCCACCATCAGGGCCCAAAAATCGACTGATAGTGGATGTCAAGTTCAGCAACTTTATATTGTAATGGTTCATTTCAAGAATTGATGATTGTCAACGGAGGTAAATGTGTTATCTCGAAAAATTTTTGATACCGAGAAGAGATTCATTTGAACATCTGTCTAGAACATTATAAGCTGACATTACATTATAAGTCACCAATAACGTTTTTACTTATAAAAGTATCAATCAATTGATTTCTTATCAAGTGAAGTGAAAATATCGCAGCGAAATGCGAAAAGGGAAGAAATATCTGACTGCTTCTGTTGGGTGGGCAGTCGGTAGTGATTTCGCTTGCGGCGCTGGAGGTCGTGGGTTCGATTCCCACCGGAGACAAATATTTGTGTGACCCATAAATGTTTGTCTCAAGAGTCTGGGTATTTCTATGTATAAAATGTAAGTATTTAAAAAAAGTATATAAGTATTAATATCCGTGGTCTGATACCCATAACACAAGCACGTTATTCCTAGCTTACTTTGGGATCAGATAGCGTTGTGTGAAATGTCCATGAATAAAAAAAAGAGCTCAGCTTCTTCGCGCTTATGACTAGTCAATGATTATACAATAATACCCACTTCTATAAATTATACAATTACGAATTCAAATGCATTATTTGAGTATAGTACGAACAGTTCAATTATCACAAATCACAACAAACATTACGTAATGAAGATCCACATTGCATGCGTGTACGCAACTTAATTACGGATTTGCAAACACAAATGCTGTATTTGGTTTGCGATTTCCCGACCAAATATTATTCATTTTATAATAATTGGTGGTTAGTATTTATATTCATTTCATAATAGACTACAAGAAGTGTAATTCACGTTTAGAACATACATAGAACATATTTTTTATTTTTCTGTGTAGTGAAGCTCTCGTGGCCCCGCGGACTAGTGTTCTGAAAACGATCACTGCAGTAAGCAAATTTCACTATAGCCAGTCCTTGGATGGGTATTTGACGCCTGACGTTGCCGTGCTTCGGGAGGCACGTTAAGCCGTTGGTCCTGGTTGCCAATAAAATGGCAGGCGTTAAGCCAAGTTGAAGGTTATTTAGGCATCTTGAAAAATTTCAACAGTAGACAGTCATAACCTACGCCTGTCCATCTCAACACGGCAATACAGCTCACCACCTATTTGGTGGGATAAATTCTTAAAAAAATAGGTGAAATGAGGGCATATAATATGCCTCTGCTTACCCCTTCGGGGATTAAGGCGTAACCATATGTATCTGTTTAGCTGTAATTATCTCCAGCTGACAATCTGATTCCATGGTACTGAAGGCACCTACTCGATGAGGAGTAATGGGCTACGGAGACGATCAGCGAGATGAGAAGTCTCAAGTGATATACACGTCGATGCAACACACATATATTGATAGTAGTAGATAGTAGTCAAGTCGCATTGACCGTCTCCTGAGCGTTTAAGAGAAATATCAAGGAAAATCGACAGTGGGGCAGTGTTACTTGTCATGCCAGGAGTACGGCACGGCGACCCATTTTTTGTCAGTTTAAAGAACTGCAACGTTTAAAGAAAGCTCAAGGCACAGGAGCGGTAATACGAGCTAAGGAAACAACCAACGCGATGAATATCGCGAGTAGGGAAGTATGTGGTTGGTAGGACTATATTCGCGGCAGCGCGAGGAGTAGTGCGAGAGGCATTAGGGGTTAAATACAGGCAGGGTTAACTGTGCGGAATTAGAAGACACAAATAATAATTATTTAATGTTGTACCTTACTTCCATTACCGTAGTTCCCGTAAATTAGCATACTAATTGTAATTATCGTATTAGCTGGCACGCTATTTTAATTAGCGAGTTAAGCTGGAACTATAAATCATAAATTTCACGAAGGGTTCATGAAACTGAAATGAATGAGCACAAATAGCTCTAAACTACCATTGTTGAAGTAATTTGTGTTTAATCGAGTAAGGCATATTTGTTAAAAACCAAAAAAATCTCTCTAAAATCTTTATTATAATTTTATAAATTAGTTTAAAAAGACAATCACGTTTTCTATATATCTAGACTACTAATAGCCTGCCACCCACCAGTATTTTGAAGGGTCTCTTATGCCAGTAATTGTTTTGGGTGCATAAAACATTGCTATTACACCTGTTCATGCTGTAATTGAACAATTACAGCATGAACAGGTGTAATAGCAATGGCTGTCTTATGCTGCCCCGTGTGGCGGCGGGAGATAATACAAAATGTCACCACCCCAATTCATCCCAAGGGTGTCGTCAGAGGCGACTAAGGGAACACTTTCGCAAAACGATCTGGAGGCCTACTCTCTTTCTACGAAAACGAAACTTCGTTAACGAACGAAAACAAAACGAAGTTTCGTGGCTGACCCTATTCTATATCAATTGCGGATCGGAGCACGAACTTCGGATGCATAGACACATTTCGTGAATGACAATGATAGGGAGGTCATTTGCTGATGTCTTATTCCGGTAAATACGGTTTTCACTTTTATTAAAATTTAAAAACAAGTAAGTTTTAATAAAAAAATTACATGTAACAAGTGGTTTATAATACATTTCATTGTAAAATGTATGCAGAAAATAAGAATAAAAAGGTATTCTATATATAATTGTATATTTTCAACCATTTTGATATAGACAAACTAGAGATGCAAATGTCAAAACCTTACGTTAAAAATTGTATCTGACGTTTGTTTCATGTCAACCAACAATAAATGTAATGAAAATTAAAATTATTATTATTTGATATCTATATCTAAAACATATTATATCGTTTATACATATAAACATATTAACCTTTGTAAGTAAACAATTCATATTACAGTGCAATTAAATGTTATTTGTTCTATTGAATATCACACACACGTGAGATATTATGTCTTGTTGAGTAACTTATTTTTAAGGTAAATTTATTTTATTTTGCAGCTTCTGTACCAAATGCCCCTAGGCGGAGGGGACAATCTTCTGGCTCTGATGTGAGACGGAGATTGTTTGAGATAGAGGAGGTGCGTGCAGAGAATGCCACACTTAGAAATACCGAGCTCGCTGGGATCATGAATATACTGATGCAGACTCAAGCTGCTCTGTTGAAACTGATTCAAGTTATTAGAGACAAATAGTATAGTAAATACTATATAATAGGAAAGAATGAAAGACAAAATAGTATATAGATTGTATCAGTTAATAAAAGTTTGGGCAAGACAATTGTTTTAGTTTTATTTTACCTAAATAAACATAATTATATTATTTTCAGTATGAACTAGAACAAAAGAAAAAGCCCGGAAGCGGTAGAAAATAAAAAAAAACTAAGTAGGTATCAGGGCCTTGGCTCGTCTTGCAGTTTTCTTCCAGTTGGTGTCGACACCGCGTTGCACCCCATGGACCTACGGTGCATGGGGTGCAACGCGCATACTTTTTGGTTGAGTTGAGAGAAGAAATAACTGCTAGCCCTCGGGTCACCAGTCGGGTGACCCGAGCGCTAGCAGTTATTTCTTCCAACGAATAGGCATCGCTAGTAAAAGCGGAATGCTCCCAGTCTTTTGGGCCCAATGCCACGGGGGTTTTTTTTTAACGTGAGATAAAATCCCCATGGATGCAATGCCGGACTTCTACCGACAAAAAAACTACACGTATCCTGCCTAACAGCCTACGGTTGGAAACTCTGGGTAAGCCCTCGAAAGGATATCCCAGAACTCCCAACAGACCTACGGCTACCACGGACGGTGTGTCATGGAGGCCGATAGTCTTGGGCGAAGACACGTCGGCGGCGCCCCCGCCGCCGACTGTGGAACTCGGATGGGAGGGTTCTTTCCCGTAGCTAACTATTTCTTAGCACAACTCCTCAAACAGTTGCCGACTGAGCCTATAGTTTGCAATTAACTCTACTTCGAAAATAATAATTACACAATTGACTTAATTTGGCAGTCTACGACGATTTCTTTTACGCTCTAATCGTTCTTCACGTAGAGCAGCCTCAATGAGCAATATTCTAGACATTTTAATTAAAATTCTTACAAAATATACAAGGAAACGAAAATCAAACGGTAGCACTTTTGGTTTCGTCAATATTAGGTTAAAATTACGAACAATTATCTGTCAAAGTTGAATTTTCGTTCGTACGATTTGTGAATTAGAGTAGGTTTAACGTCAAACAACTTCGTTTCGTCCGCAAGTTGCGGAACGTAGGGAACCGTAGTAGGTTTTATACGAAACTTCGGCCCGAACTTCGTTGTTCGTTGAAACAGAATAGGCCTTCTGTTCCGTAGAGAAGGAAAACTCGAAATTAAACCTGTTTGTTAGTAAAATGACAATCGTTAAGCCAATTTGAAGGCCTTATGAAAAATTTTAACTGTGGATCGTATTAAGAACCTGCGCTTGTCCATTTCAACACGGCAATAATCTCACCACCTATTACGTGGGACATAAAACTTTAAGGTGAAATGTGGGCGTATACTATGCCTCTGCCTACCGCTTCGGGGATAAAGGCGTGATTATATGTGTGTATCCTATGCATCAGCTTTTTACATAATATCGTATTGCATTCAACAAGAAGAATCAGTACGGGTCAAGAGTCACGACTTATTTTTCCTTTCGCATCCGGTGTCGTGTGTCGTCTGCGAGCGCGTCTGCGCATGGCTGATGCAACACATACTGTTAATGATATCTAGTGCGAGTTGCATGTCTACCTAAATCTATACAAAAATGTAGATATTCATCACAAATTTTCTGTAATTTTAGATAGAATTTGAATTTATAGGTATTTAAATAGAATTTGACTTTAGTTACATACTGTCAAAGTTTGTGAAATAAAATCTTTTATTTTATTTCACAAACTTTGACAGTAAATAACTAATAAAATAATCAAAACACACAAGTGTTTAATTTTTGTCACAAGCTACTGTCTCTGTCAACTCTCATATTATTGCAAAAGGAGCCCATGAAAGCTTTGCAGTACATACATTTTTCAATATCCATCCACCGAAACGCCAACTTTTTCATTTCCTAAATACTCATTTCAAGAAAGCACAATTTATTTTTATCCGTGAAATGCTCAATTTTTCAAAACGTATTCTAAGAATCTTCAATCATTCTTTCCTTTTGCCATTAACCTGTTGTAAACCGCCTGCTCATTACTCTTGATTTTCTTAATGTTAAAATATCATCTCAAAATTATTGTGCCAAGATACGTGCAGGTGTATAGATACAAATTAGTATTAGTTCGTACTGGCAAAACATTGTTTCGCGAATGTTTGTTTGTTTGTGCACGTCTGTGAGGAAATTGCAACGTCTTGTGTATCGATAGCTCACCTTCAGCTTGATTAATCAATTATGTATCTAAGAAAGAAAGAAAGAAAGAAAGAAAGAAAATACATTTATTTACGACACGCACACTACATAATAAATCATCGACAGAACAAGCACTATTAAACATATGACAATAAAAATAATAATTAGCAATGTGTGCGCATCTTAAATAGGGTCGCCATCTCAGCATAAATGCTGCGCATCCCCTGCCAATGACATAAGATGCGGAGCGCTGATATTCTGATGGCCCCTGCGATGTCACGTCACGCACATGTGCACAGAACCTAGACTATTAAACAACACAGAAGTAAAATAAATAGATCAAAAGTAACCACACATATTTACAAACAAACCTAAATTACAATAAACAATGCTAATTTCTAACTGTTTAACCTGATTTAACCCAATCAACCAAATTACATCCAAATACACACAATATAATTGAAACAAAAAAACTAAAAGACAACTCCAAAAACATAATTACAAACAAATAAACAGAACTAAGACGATAATATAGCAATTGAAACAATAAAGCATAAAATATATTAACATGTACACATATGTACTGATAGGGCATTCATTTTACTGGTTTCCGAACGTACAGGTCGTTGTCTTGGGTACTGAACGGCCAACAGACATTATAATGTCAAATGCCAAATTTGACGTTGATTGACGCAATAATTCTAAATTATTTGTAAACAATGATACATAGTTTGTATAGATTCTACACATTTACTTTACGCAAACAAAACAAACATAACCAAATAGCACGCTTACCTAAGTTTAGTTTTTAACAATGTTTTTTTTTTACCTGCCTAGTCCATATCCAATACTAAAACTTGTACACTAACTACTCTAACTAATAGTAACTAAATTAAGTTAATACATAGACCAACAACAAGTATATTATTAAGAATATAAAAAGTTTACAGTGATCATAAACCAAGGTAAGTGCTAACCACATTTTTGTTTATTTAATAGATGCATTTTGAAACGATTTCTAAAAGTTTTCACTGTTTTCAGTGCTCTAAGAGGTGGAGGCAGATCGTTCCAGATCCTACTGGCTGCGAATTTAAATGAACTTCTAAATGCATTCGTACGATGTTTGGGGACAAGCATGAGGTAAGACGCTCCCCTGGTCCTATATCTGTTCGTATCCCTTGACCAAGACAGCCTGTCATAAAGGTACTGAGGTCTCTGTGTCAACACCACACCAAACAACATAGTAGCCAAATGTAGCTCTCGGCGCTCCGACATTCTCATTATATTGCCTGCATTTAGGAATGGTGTGACATGTGTTCTTGGTGGAATTGTAAAACAGAAACGTGCACAGGCATTCTGTACCCTCTGAATGAGTCGTTCAGTTCTTTTCAGAATGCAGCCTCCATAAACATTATCTGCATAATTTAGCCTTGATAAAATCAATGACTCGCAGAGCTGCAATCTGATACTTTCATTGATATAGGGCCGTATCCTGTACAGTAGTTTTATTCTGAAGAAACAATTCCGAACAGCTTGTAAGACATGTTTCTCAAAGAGCAGCCTCTCATCCATAATTACCCCTAGATTTCGGGCTTCCACTACCCTTTCTATAGCACGGCCACATATCTGCACATCCATTTGCTGCTGATTCACTGCCTCTATCATTTGCCTTGTACCCAAAAAGATGAACTTGGATTTCTCTGGGTTCAAAGTGAGACAGTTCCTACCTGCCCAATCAGCAACATTATTCAGGTCTTTATTAATTCTGCTTACAGACTCTACACACTCAGATGGAACAAGAGGCAGATGCAGCTGCAGGTCATCTGCATATAGATGAAATCCGCAGGTCTCGATGACCTCAGTGACATCCGCACTGTACAAGATGAAGAGTAGTGGTCCAAGTATTGAGCCCTGTGGAACGCCACGAGTTACAGGGCGGTGTGCAGAGTCAACCATGCAACCAGTCTTGCTATCTTTTACCTGAACGAACTGGTATCTGTCGCTGAGAAAACTATGGAACCACCTGACTGCCCTCTCATCACATCCATAGTATGCAAGCTTCGACAGCAGCAGCGTCACATTAATTCCATCAAATGCTCGGGAAAAATCAAGCAGAGTAAGCACAGTACCCATCCCCTGCTCTCTTGCCTCCAAGACACTATCAACCACATCCATAAGGGCTGATGCCGTGCTATGACCCTTACGAAATCCCGACTGTCTTGTGGGTAGTAAATTCGTCTGTTCTAAGTACTTAATTAGCTGGTTGCTAACTACTCGTTCAAGGATTTTTGACAAGCACGGCAGCAGACTGATAGGTCGAAAATCCCCTGGGCCAGATGGGTGTGTTCGTTTTTGCACAGGCCTCACCTTTGCTGTCTTCCACGAGCTAGGAAATGTTGAAGTGACAATTGATGTGTTAACTATGTGCGTTATGACTGTTAGTGTTTCTGGGAGGGTCATCATCAACATCTCCAGTGAAACTTCATCTATACCCATGGCGTTTGACCTAAGACCTCTGATGATCCTTCCCACTTCCTTCTCATCCACTGGCACAAGTTGAAAAGTATCCCGAGTAGCACGAGCAAACTCAAAGTATGTTAGGTCAGATATGCTCACCCTATCATCACCCGGCACGTCCAGAAAGTGACAGTTCAGCACATCAGGGTCCCTGCAATTGCCAGGCAGTTCCTGGTCCATTTCATTGCTTGGCAATATGTTAGTTTTTAGCTGTCGCCATAGTTTTTGTGGACTGTGTATGTTACTATTGATGTGGTTTTTAAAATAAGCATGCTTCTCACTTTCTATGGCGGCTCTTACTATATATTTTAAATTATTATAAGAGGTAGCATGTGTCTCCAGGCCTGATGACTTTGCCCTTTTATGATATCTATCCCTAATGCGCATCATGTCCCTCACAGTACTAGTTATCCATGGGTAACATTTCTCTTTTATTAACACTCTTTTGACTGGAGCGTGTAAATCAAACAATGTCACTATATATGAGGTCAAAACCTGAACCATGATGTCCACGTGACTAAATCCCATTATAGAGTCCCAATTTATACTACTAAGATCCTTGTCAAAACTTTCAATCAAGACATCCTTTATTGGTCTAAACATAATCCATTGGGGAGTAGGTTTCTCCACCTTGAAATTAATCTCAGCTGAGATAATTGCATGTGCACCAAGCTCAGGAATATGCTGCACCATGACCCTGTCCACCCGAGCATCCGTACACAGTAAGTCGATCACAGTCGCACTATGATCAGTAAAATGAGTCGGCTCAGTCACATAGTTGGTCAAGCTCACACTCGTCAGAAACGACTCAAGATATCTGGTTCCATACTCTGTCGCTTTTAACATGTCAGCGTTGAAATCACCCAGAAGAACTATTTTGTCTGCTCTTCCAAAAGAGGAAACAGAATCAGTTAGTGCATCTAGGAATATGTTTATATTAAACCAGGGTGGCCTATACGCTGTTCCCACTATTATGGACTGTGAGTTCCTACTCAATCTTAGCCACATCTGTTCAACATTGGGGGCAATAGGGTGCGGTTCCTTACGCACGTGTATACCACGGCGGATGTAAAAACCGACGCCTCCGCCGTTTCCTTCGCGGATGTATTTCGGGCGCGGCGTGTGCTGCAACCTGTAATTTGGAATTCGTGGAGCGCAACACTCTGCTCCCTCCTTGATCCATGTTTCATTAATGGCCATTATGTCCACAGCCAAGGTACCCATAGACACAATGAACTCTTCCTGCTTTGTACCCAGGGAGCCTGCATTGAATAACCCTATTTTTAAACGCTTTTCATTGTTTTTCTTATGCATTTTTATATATATTTAGATACATATAATTATAAATTGATTGTGTGTGTATTAAAATTAAATGATTTAATAAACAAGTTATATTCATTTTGTGTATGTACAAGTATGTTGCATTAAAAACATAAGTTGTCTCTAAACCAAAGCAGGGATAGTTTGAGCTTTTTCTTTTATAAACACCATGCCTGATATGTATACTAGTTTGAAAATGGGGCAGCATGTAATGGTTCATGTAACCCATAAATGAGTATTTACTTAATGAAACTATATTCTGTAAACTATAATTAATAAATGTAAGTGACAAATAAGGTACATCAAAGGTCCCGTGAAGATTGCGTTCGTGAAAAGAATCGATTATACTATTGTTAATTAGTAGCGTTATGGAGCCTCTCACCACCAAAAACACGGTGCAAGTCAGCTTCATTCTTGATATAAAAGGCTCTCTTACCCTCCGCCTGCTTGACTAGTATTCTACCGCGCTTCGTCCACGCGTATTTCCACCCATGGCGTTCCACAGCTTGACGCGCGCTGTAGAATAACTTTTTATTGTAACCGTTAAGCCTCTCATTCACATAGAAGCGGCGCGCCGGGGCGCCCAGCCCAAGGTCGGCCGTGGTGGCGCCGCGTCGCACGCGCGCGCCCCGCAGCAGCTCATCGCGCAGGTGGCGGCGCGCCAAGCGCACCACCAGGCGGCGCCCGCGTCCCGTCGCGCCCGCCTCGCCGACCGCACCCGTGGAGCCGGTCTCCCTCGACTCACCCTGCCTGACCGGTGGACCTTTCCTCTCAGCGAATACAATATCCCGCGACTCCAGCTGCACTCCCAGCTTCTTTGCCACGAGTTCGACGAGATGTATCGGGTTCTCACCTTTTTCTTCTGGGAGATTGGTAATTTCGAGATCTGACACCAACAGCTCCTGATCCCGGTCATTAAGTTCCGCTTTTAACAACGAAACGGTATTCTCCAGCTCCTCGGTTCCCGTTTTACAATTCTCGAGCTCCTTAACCCTATTCTCGAGACCGTCTATTCTGGTCTCGCAGGTAACTATACTACGCCTCAGGTCCCCCACCTCACGCCGTAAATCCCTCAGCTCTTTGGTCAGTTCGTCTCTCATCTCTCGGAGCTCTGCCCTGAACATCCTCAGCTCACATGCCACATTCAGTCCTGTTGACGTACCTGAAACATTGGGATGCTGAGGCCCTCCCCGTAGTGTTTCAGTCGCATTCTCATATTCAGGGCTGTTCACTGGTGACACTCGTGCACGGACATTCGACTATCTACATACGTTTAGGGAATAATCTTTTTCAATACAAGTATAATGTCCTATTTCGGCTATGGAAACTATATACACATTGAAATAGTACCTGGAGAACTTGACTGTACAGTCATCTTATCTTGATCTAGGCGCCCAAGCCAAGCTTGTCTGCTGATCAACGGAGGAACTTGTTAAGCAGGCGCCCTAATAAAGTAGAGATCCGACGACAATATCAACAAGTAAGAGCTGAGCTCTTCTCTCTCAATCTCTATATCTTGTCTCTCAAATTTGACCTAGATTTGAAGCCTGAGCTCCAAATCTAGGCCAAATTTGAAAGAAACCGTAAATAACGACTGCAGCGCCCGATGTCAAAAATGAACAATAGAAAAGGCAGACTTAATTTTTTGATTTTGGTCTAAAAAGTGGCGAGCAACCGGAGCAACACAAGTTGGTAGTACCATTTTAAGAGACTGAATCACAAAATTAGGCTTCGATTGAGCAACTACAAAGTACTACGCTGTTGTTGAAATAAAGCTCATGAAACATTCAATAGATTCCCAGGTTTCATTATTTCCCAGGCGAACAATTTAGTAAAGTAAACACCTCTATCAACTACTATAATATTGAATAGGAAACCTTAACCGAACTATCGTACACAAGCTTCCAATAACAAGTAAGTAAATATTGTATCTTCATGCCAATGTGTCCCATTACGACATAACATAACACGGGTAACACGACCTACCAAGAAGGTTCCCAGGAGACGTCTTCACACGTCTGGCTCCAGCGAACAGTAACGGACAGTCTCGCGATTATTCTATTGACAGAAATTGGTAATAAGTGCGGTCGTCTACCCGCGACCGGCGGCGGTTAGGACTTGTGCTCACTCACTCACGAATCTAAATTAAATGTATTTGAATATTTGAGATTAAGGAATCATTTTTCTGGAGAAGTAAAATAGAAACAATCGATATTTTAAATTATACTTTCGATAACTGACGAAATTGCTTGACCATGTATATTGGATTTAGGCGCGGCACTATTTTCTTTTGCTACGAAAAGTTAGATCTTTTCTTGTCATGCAGCAGCAACAGTATTTACGTAGACCATTGATTTAATGTAGACTTACTTTTCTTTGAATTCTTTGTATATTTATTATTCTAGTGGTTGACTGATATGGTATAATGAGGCGTAGGGCGTTGTACTCTAAAATGATTTGATTTTCATTTAATTCTAAATTATGGCTATTAACGTGCCTGAGGGTAGTTTTTTTCCTAAATAAGACGGCTACAACAGTACCTATACCTTCCGCAGCGTTCCGTTGAGGGACTCGCCTTAACCCCGTCCTGACCAACGAATATGAAATGATTATAATGTTAACCGGTCATTACACTCTCGTGTCTCGCGTCCGTTGTGTCGGTGACACAGTTCTCATGCTAAATTGCCTTTCATCTGCGAGGCCGATCGTTCGTAAGCGCTTGTCAATCTCTATTGATTCGACAAGTAAGGGTTAGAGCCTACTTGTGATTGTGACTACTTCCTTTTATAATTTGTCAGTTTGCTGTAAACAGGAAGCTGTCAAGGAATAGGGCTTGAACAAAGACAATAGATGAGCTCAATCTTATTCTTTTCCACCATTCACACAGAAAATTTCACAGCTTAAAGTGGTATCCCATGATAGTAAAGAATATTTCTTTCTTCTTCATTGCATATCTGTTTTTAATATAGAGATGAGTGCGTTTTTCCTTCAAAGATCGAATATTTTAAACCAACCCGTTTGGCGAGCGTGTTCAGTAAAGCCAATTGCCTCACCAGAACGACAATCATTGGAGGAAGAGGCCTAGGTTCATCAATGAATAATTTGTTGATTGATTTATATCCTGGCTTTGTTGTGAATGCCAGAAATGCCATCTAACCTTCTGATTTACAGTTTAGAATGGCCTGGCCCTTAACTGATATTAATGTGATCCGCGTCCTCTATCTATGACGACTTAATGCCAGGAATTCAACACCATAATTCAATGTAAAGAGTAATAAACTAAGTGCATGACAAATCAGTGCAATATTGCACATTATATAAACTAAATATTACTGTTTTAAGCAATAAATATGATTGAAATCGTAACACTAAAAACATAATAAATATAAATTACTCTGGTTACCATGTCGCATTCCACAACGACAGAGCGAATAATCGCAAATATTCAGCGGTAATCTAATCATGATTTGTAGAACGCTGTGAGTATTTATGTTCGGTGTTAAGGTGTGTGAGTGTGTCTAATTTGTATATGTGTGGTTGTTGCAGATCGCGAGGCGACACGGCGCCTGCGCACCCACGACACACGCTGTTCCTGTTGATTGCTGTCAACTTGGTGACGCTGAGTCGAGCAGGTGAGGCTTGTTCTTCCTACATAGGTGTATAAAACCTTTTGAAGAAAATGGTTGTAGGTACTTAGTTCATTTTTACGATATTCATTAAAATTGTTGCTAGTTTCCTATAGACATGCAACATGTTAGCAATTAGAGCGCAGTTTGTTTAAAACTTCTTAACATTTTTGTTGCTGAAAATAATGCCAATAGAGAAAATTTCTTAACTTGTGAATTGAAAATTTAGGCACCAAATAAATGCAGTATCTTAAGTAATTGACATAAGATCAATTTGGCATACCCTTTGCTTAGCAGAATCACAGATATGTATTTTAACATTGGACACATACACTTATTTATCGTTTAGTTTATTTACCCTATGTGCTGGAACATTCCAAGTTATATTTTTTTCTAAACCAACTAGGTATCATATTGTTCCTTACTTCATCTATCAAAGTCCCTTCAACTAATACCTTGTCAGACCTTTAATAAGCTTTCATGAGAATATTACTCCCATAAAGGTTAATTGAATAACATAGGTAATATATCTCATATAAATCCGTTTTTAACTTAGTTACTTAATTATCATTTTATGCTTTCATAAAACGACGTTTATAAAACAATCAAGGCATAATGTTCCCTAGTGACGTCAACACAGCTGTAATATAATCTGCGCCCGCGCGCCGTGATCCTATTAATCGCTTGTTAGAGTTGTGGCGATAAGCGAATCGTTCGGAGAATGTATTACTGCAGCTATGTGGTCGATGACTAATGCGAACATGCTAATACTGGCTGTGTTTTACATATTTAGTACGGCGTAAAAGTTCATACATTTTTCTAACCCGATTCGTTCTAAAATTAATAACATTGAGGCAACACTGAATTACTTTGATTTGAAATTTATTGATTGGTTACCAAATTTTAAATCCAAACATTTAGTGTAAAGAATAAGCTTGTTCAAATTAATCGCCTACTTAATTGGGTATGCCAATGCGCTGAATATAAATGTTGATAAACTCAAGACTTTAATTGCAGTTCAAATGTTGACCAAACACAAAATGGCATCATCCCCCATTCCACTAACTAGTACTCGTACTAGTACTAGTGTTACTTGCGTTCAATAATATTATTGAGAAGATTTGGACGAAATGGAAGAGGTTAGGTGAGGTTTAGGACCACTTCTTATAATTTCCTTTTCTAAATAAGACTATTTCCTGATTGATCCACCGTGCAATACGACTTCTTCTGGTTTTGAACACACCATCGGACCATTTTTTTTCTATTTCTTCTTCTTAATCTGAATGCATTCCCAGTTCATTCCCAGTTATTTTCAAACCTTACCTGAATGGCCTGCGGTCCACTTTTAGCCGGCTAGGAGTAGCTGTTGTTTGACTCTTTGATATTTTGGCGTTGGGAGCAACTGCAGTCTGATCTCAAAATCCCATAATGACGTCTGCTTCGTTGCCTCGTCCATTAGTCACCAGTTGCACCACTAGCAGGCGATATCGCTTGGGAGCACCGAAGATCCTGGTGACCCTTACACAACATAATTTGGACGCAATAGAAGTTAAGACGCGCTAACTCGTGCGAAATAACTCGCACCATAAAACGAAATTGACAATATTGATAATTTTTATACAACAATGCGCAATAAACATTTACATTGGATAAAACGACTTACTTATTTTCATTTCAACACGAAGCGTGAATTGGAAGCAATAATGAAATGAAACACATTTATTGGTGGTACGAGTAGAGTAATATTGAACTTTGTATACTTTACGTAATGAAGGAGGACTGCGTATTGTTTTTGTTTGATCAGCTGAGTCATGTCCAAAATACAAGGTTGTGACGCGGATGACGTCATCAGTGGAACTCGCGTGTGTGTACAGTTTGATCAGGATATCGTTTAAATTTTTTACGGGTCCGATTTGTCTCGGATATTACAGTTTACATGAGTTATGTTTGCTATATACCTAATTATGCAAGGATCAAAAAGATTCGCGTATTGTAACTGTTGAAAAAAAATTATGTAGGAAATATTAAAATTTCAAAAACTGATTTTAATTCTTACAAAGAAAGAATTAAGTACATTTTATTTTATAGTACAATACAATAAAGCACTGTGTTTTATTTTATCATTTAATTCTTTCTTTGTATTTGATTTAAATGCGGAAAAAGTGATTGATATCTTCTCACCAAACAGGCTTTGTGTTATTATCTGCACAATTAAAGGATTTCAATATTTGAATATCAGTTTCCTCAATCACCAAATACTGTTATTTGTGCAGGTTAAAAAATCTAAAAAAGTAATAAAAAATTTGAAGTGGTAGTATCTCTCTGGAAGCTGATGTTTTTGACGAGGAGACGGTAGCCGTAGTCTATTGATGTTTGAGAAACCAAAAGGACTACTAGACTCATATTGCCGACCCTGCAAAAACCTTCTAAAATCCCTCTTGAAGAACTCCATACTTTAGAATAGTAGAGTTTGGGAAAACTGAGGCAGGAAAGAAAATAAATAAAAATATGTTATTATTGTTAGATCCGAAGTAGGTAAGTAAATAAAAAATAATTTTAACTTTTTAGTTCACGTCTTTTTTTTGAAGACGGTTGTTAAAAAAAAATTCGTGTTTTCAGTGCATGAAGACAATGAAAATTAACATAAGTAGGTAAATAAAAGAAGTATTCTTAGAGATACGCTTAATATCTAAAATAGTACAGGCGTCATGTTGTGGAATCAAGAGCAGGAATATAGAGTTTTAGTGTATCTCTAAGATTCTGAACATTACTATGAGAAAACCTCATAATTGGAGGCTTTATCCAATCATTCTATAGTGTTCCTTGTTCATTTACGATGACAAATAATAAGATTGCTTATTGATGACTTAAATTGATTACCTACTTACCTGTAATATATCATCAATGTAGATCATCAATAAGCAATCAATTATTGAATTCCTGTAAGTAATAGTTTAAAAACATCATCAAAATAGATTCCATCTAGAAAGTGACACACATAAAATTTTAATAGGTAGAGACAGTGTTTTTTAAAGTCGATTGAAATAGAACGGTGCTTGTATGAAAGGAATTTGTATGTCATATAAATGTCTAAAGTAATATTGGATGAAGTCATACGAAAAAGAATTAAGTTATTTGAACTTTTAGAATCAATGAACATTCAGTTCGCTCGTGGCCCCGAGGACTCAGTGTTCTGTAAACGATCACTGCAGTAAGCAACTTTCACTATGGCCGGTTCATGGATGGGTGACCATCCATGTGATCACTTTGTGACATTTATTTGAGCGTTTCCGTGTTTCGGAAGGTACGTTTAGCCGTTGGTCCCGGTTGCCAGTAAAATGGCAGTCGTTAAGTCAAGTTGAAGACTTTATTTTCAACAGCAGGCAGTCACAACCTGCGCCTGTCCATTTAAACACGGCAATACGGCTCACCACCTATTACGTGGGACAAATTATAAAAAGGTGAAATGTGGGCATATAATATGCCTCTGCCTACCCCTCGGGGATAAAGGCGTGACCATATGTATGTATGTATGTATGAACATTCAGTTGCATTTAAAACATAATCCTGTTAGGTAGGATACACAGCCTTTAATTAAGATGAGAGCGCTCGATAATATAATTTGCGTACGGGTTTTCCCTTCCCTCTACGTCTCAAGTGATCTGAGGGAGTGCAGCCATTTTTTGTACTTACGTGATTGCCATATCTCCATCAATTAGTTTATTACCCCCTTAAATTATTACCATCATGTAACCAATCATCAATGACGATGCATGCCAACTTTGGCATCCATTTTTAGGTCAACAGTTTTCCCTTCGATAGCTTACAAACCCCTATTTATCGAGTCAGCTTTTACCAGGCTTGGTTCATCAAGGGTCTAGTCAGCTCTATCCAAATGTTCATCTTGTCTTCTCGTGTCGTAAGTCGTACTGACGACACACTCTCCTACAACAGGAGTAGACCAGAACCTAAGCCCCGGGTTCCCAAAGAGGCGTACCAGCTTGAAACGGTTTAAGCCGAGGTTAACCCTAACCAACTCACTACACAACTCGTAACTTAGTTTCTTTCTATCCTAAAGCAAAATTTTCTTAGCAATCTTAGCAATATTAACTCGAGAAAATAAAAAAAAATGTGTACCAAGAAGGCATGTATGTGTATCTGCTGTCGATAAGACATTCCGAGAGATAGCGAGATGTGCACGGTCATTAGGCGACTGCGCGCCCGCGGGCGGCGCACGGTAAGTAGCCCGCTACTGTGGGAAAATGAATATTAATGTTGGCGGTGGGTGATAAAGCGCCGGCGTTAATTCACTCGACATCTTATTCTTACCTAACCTATTTAAAAATTGTATTTACATTGTAATTACTTAGTAAACAATTCGTATGCAATGGATTTCATTATTCGATAAATTGCATACTGGCTCATTCCTGTGCTGTGTTGAATATTATGTAGAGTTCGTAGCTGTATAGTAAAACTTTAATTTAAAGCTAATAAACACAATATTTAAATCTTTGATTTGCTTTTCCATAGCTATGCTATATTAACGTGACCCATACTTTGATAAATTCACTATTGTTTTAAACATTCAAGACATGAGTAGGTATGTGTTGAATGTTTAAAACGTTCAAAACAAACAACACATAATGCCTAGTATTACCTAAGTTCTGGATTTCGTAAACAACACTTAATATACCTTCAACGAGGACTTCCTCGGCAGATGACATCGGATCCTATAATAACGAGCACGTTAATTGAATCAACCGGCAGCTACTTACCTGGCGCGTCCGCTGAGTCACGCGTGGAATGCCGTCCGTCCGGCCGGCGGACTCGCCTCGCCTTCACCCCCGAGGTGCCCGGGGCCTGGCCGCCTCCGCCTCCGCCCCGCCCCGGTCTACTCATGGGAATTGCATAGCACACATATCTTGTCTAGTATGTGGGACATAGGATACATCTGCCGTGTTGGCTTGTTCCCCAGGATTCCACAGGCACCATCGGCATTTAGCGAGTTTAACTGGAATAGTAATTCGCTTAGGACAAAGTTGATATGTGCGGCGTGCGGCTGACCCAATAGTCTCGTGTGGGAATCGAGCTTCAAGTCATCCAATATTAGAGTTTTGTACGAAACTCTCAGCTTCTTTTGCTATTTCCTTTTCTTTTCACCCCACAAAGTATCAACCAGCATTGAACACGGTTTTTAGCAATTTGATCAGCTCACTATAAGAGGACGGTTCCATAACATTTGTCCTCGAGGAGCATATAATTATCTTTAAGATATGCATGAGTACGTAGTAAAAGGGACGTATTACAGAACGTTTCTGAAGAAATGCTAGGGAGTAGTTTTCTAAGGTGGGGTCTGACATACCTATTCAGCATACAGAGTAAAGTTCCTGGAGGACTCTAGGTAATAATTATAAAAGTAGCTATTCCTCAAAGTTATCAAATCAAAATTGTGGTAACTTCTCAATAAATAATTATGATTCCAAGAAGCAAAAACCAAAATGAATGGAATGACGCAATTATTCTCGAAACTTACAATTATTGGGTTCTCAATTGCCATGTACGACTACGTATAACATGCCACCTACCAAAAACAATAACTACTTCCTCGTCTTATTAAGTCAGAGATTACTTGCACTGACGTATTTAGTATTCATTGACGCCTTTAGCAAAGACAAAATTGTTATTTAAAACTCGCGTCGGTAGTGTACCGGCCGGGGTTCAAATTTGAGCTAACAGAGACGTCCTCATTGACAATGAGGACGTCTCTGTTCGCTCAAATTACAATGAGTCATTGTAATTAAAGGCTTATTTTTTAATGTGAGAAAAATCCGTCATGGATGCTATGCTGGACTCTTCCTGACTAAAAACCACACGTTCCCTACGTACTGACTACGGTTGGGACTCCCGGTTAAGCCCTCGGAAGGATGTTCCCAGGAGAAAACGATTAACTACTAGGCTAGCGTTGCGCGTTGATTTTATAGTTTACTAGCGGCCCGCTCCGGCGTCGCACGGGTATACAGTACGGGTATACATTTAATGGATGTTATTATACATATAAACCTTCCTCTTAAATCACTCTATCTATTAAAAAAAACCGCATCAAAATCCGTTGCGTAGTTTTAAAGATTTAAGCATACAAAGGGACATAGGGACAGAAAAAGCGACTTTGTTTTATACTATGTAATGATGATAGGTAATATTATTATTGTTTGGCAGTAATTTATTAGGATATTACCGAGCATCATGGATACAGTTATCTGCGGTCACTGCAGTTGCTCTTAACATAGCCGTTCACGTAATTTTTGAAAAAATATGACTCAGCTGCGATTGGATTTGTTAACGAAATAGTATTTACATACTGCGCATATTATGCACAGTGTTGTTTGTGACCGCAATGTATCGGTAGATATGTATTCTACTGACGATTTTGGCATAATTCGACCTTTGAATATATCATCATTCTACTGCAGTTTTTAAATTTACTAATACCACCTTATCATAAACTGTAAACCTACCTACATACACATAGCTAGTAACGCATTTACCCCAAAAGTGCAAGCAGAGGCATACTTTACAATGTCAAAATTTTGTTTTCGTGCCATGTAAAATTACTTGAATTTATTAGTCTGCTGGCTTACATAAGGGATAGACTGGAGTGGCGTAAATCCCAATAAAAAGGTATTCAACTATTCAATATTATTATTTACTTATCAAAGAATTTCATAATACTACAAATTGTTCATTGCCAGTGACTCACTTGAATGTGTTTACATGGGAATATAATTATGTAAATTATATACGATAATGTCTTACTTTCGCAGATTAATCTAAATATTTGTGTTCGAGACCTCGTTTTGTGATTCTCGGTAACTCTGTAATGGAGTTGAAAAAGGAGATTGGGGTTAGTATTCGACAAAGTAAATAATTAATTATTATTTGTATACATTTTAGAACAATTTTATATTCTTAGTGAAAATAAATCGTTTGGTGCGGGACGGCAGTGACAGTAAAACGAATATCAAAGCCGACTTAGAGACTTGAAAAATACTATAAAAAGTTAAAATCTATAAAATAGAAAAGGCTAAGCAGGCCTCGGTTCGAATTTGATCCTCCATCTATTACACTTACACTATTAACGCAAACTTCTTACTACAGCAGAAACAACAGATTTTGTCCCCAAACCTTCTTACTGGGGACAAACCTTTGACTGTATGTAATATTGTACACTTGTAAATCGTCCTCAACTTGTTGACCTAAATATGTCAACTCCCGTTGAAGGCTGTCGTATCAACGTTGATGATAACGGGCAGAGGTGGGAAACACGTTTTGCCCATTACCCTTGCGTCACGGGTAATTGTTTAATTGCTCTGTTAGGACTCAAACTGATGATAACCTATTTTAAGTTAAGAGTTTGCTCTAAATATTGTAAAAAACGGGCTTTAAAACATCCATACAGCCATGTATGGAAGTCTAATCCAGATGTTTATAAGGCCTAGACAACTCGTGGCTTGTTTAGGCTTCAATAACATCTTATAAAATTGAAATTTAATATTTGTGGAGATAATATAACCCACTTCGAAATTAATTGGGGCCGTTAGTCATATAATGGGGTCTAAAATGGAAAACAAAACCGATTATTCAAAGGTTTTGTAATTGACAGAATTCTCAATCAGAAATATCAACCAAATAAAGCTTCTTCTTCGCAACTGAGTTTTTTTAAGTTTCAATCCCTACTAATATTATAAATGCGAAAGTAACTCTGTCTGTCTGTGTGTCTGTCTGTCTGTCTGACGGTCTGTCTGTCTGTCTGTCTGTTACGCTTTCACGCCTAAACGGCTGGAGCGATTGAGATGAAATTTGGTATAGAGATAGTTCTAGGCCCTGAGAAGGACTTTTTAACCGACTGCGCAAAAGGAAGGTTATGATCTTACGCGATAAACGACTTCTACGCGGTCGAAGCCGCGGGGCACAGCTAGTAATATATAATTTTTCAATGTGTACTTATTAATTTGGCACAACAGCCAAGTGAAATGTGAAAATCTAGTAAGGTATAATCCATCTTGTAAACATAACAACCATGTCTGAGTCTTAAATATTAATTTACTCACAACAAAGGGAGAAGCTTGTTGTAACAATAGGTACAGACTGTTTGAATATGTATGACCATCCCTTTGAGCTGAAGAACTGATCAAGTACAACAATAGTTTGTTTTCCCTTTCAAGGAACCTCTCTCTGTTGAAGTAGATTATAGAAGGCGCTTTTGTGTTATAAACAAAGTATTTAATACAAAAGCGTAGCTTTCATACAAGTATAAAGAACTAAAAGACCTTTTACTACAAAGGCATTTCTTTGGTGTAACACCTTGATTGGTTCAAAATTTTTTCAAAAATATTTAAGCGGATAAACGCTCTGAGAGCTTTTCTTTAACGTGAGGAAAATCCTACAGGGGTGCTATGCCGGTCTCCTACCGACTAAAAACTTCACGTATCCTACCTAACAGACTACGGTTGGGAGCACCGGGTAAGCCCTCTGAAGGATGACCCCAGGACTTCCTACTACTGTGGCCCCAGCCTCGATATCCCGCTTCTTGGGAGGGCGTGCGTGAGTCCCTCACGTCACGCTGCCGTCTAGGGCTTGCTTCTGTAAGGACGGTGAGTAGCCCCCTCACCGTCCTCAGGCCCCTGGTCATGGAGGCATCTTAGGGCTAACCATCTTACGCTATGGATGATTCAGATATGGGTGATCACTTTGTAGCATTTTTATTTGACCATCTTTTCATGGCTCTTTAGGCCATTGGTCCCGATTATCAGTAACATCGCAGTCGTTAACCGAATTTTATGATCAGCTTCAAAATTTCTACGGTAGCCACAACCTGCTCCTGTCTATTTTAATACGGCCATAGTATCACCGCCTGCTTCCGTGGGACAAGATACAGTTGGTGAAATGTGGGCATAAGTATAAGCCTTTGCCGATGAATGCACTGTAGTTGAGTAGAGGAGCCATATCTTCCTGTAACATTGCAAAAGTCCTAGCCATCTATTATGTAAGAAATAATCAGAACAATACTTAGATCATCGAGTTCTGATTATAATTACGTAAACAGTAAACTACAACAAAGTTGGAGACTACTATGCGATTTACTAAAAACCTTGTTCTACATTCGTGTTGTAACGAGGTTCACAGACCTCTTGAAATACACTAATCTTGCAGAACTTTAACAACTACATATTGCTAAAAAAAGATTAATCTTAAGTTTGACATACCCCCTACATCTTTTCTTTGCTTTAACCTTTAACTGGTGACGTGCGGTCTCACAGGCCGAGCTGCGTAAGCGAAACATCATATCACCCCCTTCCCCGCATTTCCCATGTTTGAGTGCCTGAGTAGCTTCGAGTTTAGTGTAGGCAGTGCCCTAGAGGGGGATAGTTGCGTCGGCCAGGCCCAAATCGGTGAGTTAGATCGATTGAAAATTCTCGGGCGGCCTCTCAGACCTTATCCCATCACCACTTACGTAACTTTTTTGGAATTACACTGTAGTGTTGTATTGCGTTTTTTTTAGATATTTCTTACTATGAATGACTCTGGACTTCCTAGAAAAAAGCGTAGAGAGGTTGTTGACAAAAATGTAGTGCCTACTCGAATTGTAGACTGGTTTAGCACAAGAAAACTCAAGTGGATCGGAAGCTGAAGACTTTTCCAAAAATTATGTCCCGGAGCATAGCGACCACAACTCGGAGACAGAAGAAAATGCTTCTGAAGATGAAGAACCTGTATATATGATATAATACACCAGGAAAATCAGCTTGCAGAGAGTGACAGTGACGAATGTATATCATGCGATAAACATGTGTGTTTGCAGTGTGCGAAGCAATTATGCCATAACTGTCAATAAAAATACTAAAGATTGACAGTTGTCATTTTTGAGACGTGACACTTGTGATAAGAGTTTCATTTTTTTTAAGTTGATTAGTGTTTGAACTTTGTTAAAAAACAAATATTTTATAATTTATGTTGATTTTTACTATTTTATAAGCAAACGTTGATCTCGATTCTAGTTTTTCAATTACAGAGATCCAAAACTTTGTAACTACCCAGTTTCTAATTAAAATTATATTTAGACTACATGACGTTGTTTTAATTTTTACTTTAATATTTAATTTAACACAAAATAAACATTAGGATAACCTACCATATTTTAATATAATGTATTATAGACCAATTATGACAGCGGCCTGTCAGGCCGCTCGTCACCAGTTATGTTATAAAAAAACCATGTCACCAGTTAAAGGTTAAAAAAGTTATAGAGATCCCAATGCCCAGCTAAAAAAAATTGTACATTTTGTGAGCATTCACTAAGTAATAATATGTATATCAAAACATCTAGCTGCAGAGTAGCGTATAGTTATAATAAATTGTTCCTTCAATACCTTGTTTATAATCCAAATTGTTACAAAATAATTGACACAGAAATCGCATGTTCGCTGCTGTTCCTAACATTCAAATCTCAAAGTCCAATACTTTTTTTTTTTATTATTTTTTTTTTTGTTTAACGTGAGGGAAAATCCTCATAGGATGTTATGCCGGACTCTTACCGACTAAAAAACCTCACGCCACGCCTAACAGCCTATGGTTGAGAGCCCCGGGTAAGCCCTCAGGAAGGATGTCCCGTGACAAGAGTTCAATACTGCAAAATATTTCCAGCTGTTGCCAAAATCACAAAGATTCAATTCTTTAATTACCTGCGTATCTATCTACGTGCTCAAACAGCGTGTACAATCATACAAAGTAAACCACCGTTTACAAATAAAACAATTTTTTCGTTACACAAACATCGAAACATTCACTGCGGAAGTTATCAAAAACCGAATGCAGTACTATAACAGTAAAAAGTAACAACTATCGACTTTAACCCGTTCCATTGCTCCGTCAACCTTCACTTGATCCTTGACTTTGGTACTATTAGCTTCAATGTATAATGTGCAAATCGATGTTGATGTGCGATTGCCGCGGTATGTCTAGGGACTAGATACGGCATGTCACGGGCGATCGATAAAAGACACGCCCTTGTCTCGACTTTAATTCGGCAAGAAAACATTACACTAATTTATATAATGGGTCTTTGAAAAGCTCATTGAAAATTTTTATATCGTTTGAATAAATTTTAAAACTGTTATCTATTTATCAAGCCAATTTTATAAAAATACACTGTATAAAGGTATATAAAATTTCAATACTGTAGCACTGTATAACTGTAGAGTTGTAACTGTAGAAATTCATATTTTAAGTTCAAAGCTTTGACCACTTGAAAGTTTACTCGAAGCTCCTTGTTTTTCCTGTACCCTTCATAAAGTAGAAACCATTTGACTATGTTGTCAAGTGAAATATTTTATTAATAAACGTTATTGTAAATACGGGCCTGTATTAGATCAATAAGTGCTACGGGGTTCGTACTATGGAAGTCATAGGCAAAGCCGTAGGACACATTTAGACGTCAATAAAATAATGTTACTATCCTGAAAATGGTTGAATAAATGTAAATACACCCAAATTGAATAACGTTAGTAAATTACAACCTGAATTGTGCGTTACAAGAGCACATAACTTTCAGTCCTTGGCTGAAAATACGTCAGTTTTTAGTAACAATGAAATAAAAAATAATTCACAAAAAATTCACTGTGCATACTTACGAGTAAATGCGGGTTTTTGTTAATTTTCATTTTCAATGAATTTTTCTTTTGAGTTCGGGTCCGTCTTTCATAGAAGGGTTTCCTTTTGTACGGAAATATTTATCCTTGTGTATTGTTCTCGACTTAAGTGAAGGTGGGTTTATATACTGCTGCTACTGCTTTGAGGGTAAGTATTCTTCATTCAGAACAAACAATTTTATTGAAACACCGTATAGAGAGAGCATACTGAAGTGTTTACCCATTAATACGCGAAACTTAAAATATACGTACGAATACGACCTATGAATCCTTATTGTGCCTTGCGTTGTTTGACAAAGTACCCTTGGTTTATGAAAAATCTTTGTCGTAAGATTCACAACTTTTTCATGAATCATCTTCCTCTCTTTATTGTACATATATCTTACATGGAGCCTACTATTACCAAAGCAATATCTGTAGTTATTGCTTTTAATTGTAGCACCGTCCGTAGTTGCCTTGTTAATTTAATAAGTGTGATTGATCGCTATAAACAAGCATGCATAATGATCGCGTCACATACATGCTCGTAATTTCCCGAAGGAGAATTTGTACTATTAGGAAAAGTTTAGTATTATAGTACTGAATTTTAGGTGTCAATTTTTCCTCAATGAAAAATGGCCCATAAAATTCTATTCATAATTCCATTTCATACCAGTGTTATATTATTTATTTTGATATTTAAAACAGAAATGAAGCCAAACCTGTAGCTGAAAATATAGGTCTCCAAATTAACACATTTGTCAAGGGGCGGATGTAATTACATAATTTTCAACTTAACGCAAGTGACGCTTGAGTCAGATTGTCGAGCGGGTCCGGACTACACTAATGTAGTACTTTGTAATTACACGCCAGGAGAGCAAAGCCTCTCGGCCATAATTGGCTATTTTACTTTATAAGAATTTTCTATTACTTTTTCGTATCCCTACTCCCTACTAATATTATAACTGCGAAAGTTACTCTGTCTGTTTATCTGTCTGTACCGCTTTCACGCCTCAACGGCTGGAGCGGATGAAATTTGTTATAGGGATAGTTCGAGGCCCTGGGAAGGGCATAGGC
Source organism: Miltochrista miniata (assembly GCA_933228765.1). NCBI lineage: Eukaryota > Metazoa > Arthropoda > Insecta > Lepidoptera > Erebidae > Miltochrista > Miltochrista miniata. The sequence goes on along the minus strand of OW121755.1, from coordinate 984,173 downwards.
TAGTTTTTAACCGACTGCGCAAAAGGAGGGTAATAATTTTACGCAATGACGACTTCTACGCGGTCGAAGCAGCGGGGAACAGCTAGTACTTATATAATTCTGAATTTTTTATTGTAATTTGATAATAGAATCCCCATTACATACGCTGAAAAAGTCACAACAGCATACTTTTCATTTGTACTTAAACAGCACAAACAGTATGACTAACAGAAAATTACACTAAAATTACTTTCCAAAACAAACAATTGGGCTAAGCGGGGTTCCCGCCAAATAAGCCAAATATTTTTTTTTTGGAGTTGTTGTTGTTGTTTTTTGAAAGTACTGCAGACATCGGCAGTAGAAAAACAAGCGTCCGATGTGTTTCCTTGTATCAAATAGAAATGTAGAGCATTGGTCGGAGTCATAAATATTGTTTTTATCTTTAGAAAATAAATAGGAAAGTACCTATTACTATTGTTTCTGAGAAATAATCCAGTAAACATAAAAACAGTTTGATTCAGCAGAAATATAAGGTTCGCACGGGGGAGGGGGTGCTACGTGAGTAGACTAACGACAATCAAGTTAGGACTTCTGGGGTGGGAATTTTATTATTGAGGGCGTAAGGAAAACCCACACCAGGTCTGACCCGCGTGGGTGAAGTCAGTGTGCCAATGGTAGGCAATCTACTAATGTCATTAATGGTGTGAGTGAGGGAGAAAGTAGTATTGATGGAGGAGATCACGTCCCGTGGGAGCCCTAGCCTAGCCCGACTGTATTCAAACTCTTCAAGGATATTTACTTGTTGAAGTTCCCTTTCTATGAAATCTAAAATATGCTAGGTATTTTATAATTCAAACTCAAACTCAAACTCAAAAAAACATTTATTTCGCATAATCCTAATACATAGGCACTTGCGACACGTCAATGAATACAATGCAAATAGTACCACCAGTTCGGAACGCGGCCCGCTTGAGAAAAACTGGCAAGAAACTCCACGGGCTTTTCTTTTTGTGCTCTATTTACAAAATTTAAACTAAAAATCACAAACTATTGCTTGAGAATGCAGTAGAGCAAGCAGATCATTTCCAGGCTTCCCTGTCAAGCAAATAATCGTCAATTGAATAGTAGCCCCTGCGGTACAATTTACTTTTTATACACTTTTTAAACTTATTTAAGGGCTTACTTTTTATTTCATTTGGAAGCCTGTTGTAAAAACGTATACAGTTACCCAGGAAGGAATTACTGACTTTTTTCAGTCTACACTGATGACAAGCAAGGTTATCTTTATGTCGCTATGTAATTGAAGGGAAGAAACTAATAAGAAGGAAAATTTGGCGTGTTTGTATTTTCTTTTTGTTTTTTTTTTAGTCGATAGGTACACTAGAAATATTTTAGGGCCTTTGGCCATTAAAAAGTCTAATTATTTTGAAGTAATTGTAGACTACGTATCGTCATGCTACTACACTAGGGATCGGAGCAGTAAATTAAGTAAAATTTCATTGAAATGTTATTTTCATTGTAACAGTAATATGTATGGATTTCGCCCATACATGTTACTAGGGAAACTTACGAGAATTTTTGGGTTCAGGGTATGTAGTATCATAAATTCATAATCAAAGCCGAGGGACACAGCTCGACATACAAAATAGGGATAAAGTAGTACAGCTAATCAGGAAATATTACTAAAAGGAACAACTATATTCTCATTTAAACTGAGTACTAGGGATGAAAATGGCGAAAGATACTCATTTGTTTTTTTCGAAACTTTGAAACTTTCCAGTAAAATACATGTAACTTTGTAATAATACAAATTGAGGTCTATTTGAAAAATACAAATTGACATGTATAATACGTGTATCAATCAATGTATTTTTCATAAATTACAGTGAATGAAAAAAGACAATGATAATGGCACTATTTATTATAATTTTACGGTATTTATTATTAACTATACTGCACAAAAAAAAGGTTTCTACAATTCAAAACAAAATTCAATTCAAAACAACGAGCAGCCGACTCGCCGTTCTCAGGCCCTCGGTCATGGAGGCCGATAGTCTTGGGCGAACAGCAACCGGCGACGACCCCGTTGCCGACTGCGAAATTCAGGAGGGAGATTTCTCTCCCGCTCTCTCCCCACTGCCTCTTTCTGGAGCATGACTTGCTCGCAGAAAGACGCATTAGCGTCCCACTTTCCACCGCTAGTGATCAAGGCCCTCACCATGGTCTCCAGCGTGAGAATGCCCACGTCCAAGCCCGCAACAAGGTCCTGGCGCTGCAGTGCCCAAGCTGAGCACTCCACCAGTGTGTGCTGCACCATGTCCTCGCTGCAGTCACCGCATTGCTGGCACTCAGCTGTTACCTTCCGGTGGATGCGCCACAGATACTTTCCAAAGCACCCGTGCCCGGTAAGCATCTGTGGCACTCTGTAGGTTAGGCTGCCATGGCGCCTCTCCAACCACTCTTTCATGACCGGCTTCACCGCCTCAATTGTAGTGTGTCCCCACTTTGGTGGCTCAAGTCGCACTTTCTATGTCTCCATGAGCTCCTGGCGGAGCAAGGATCTTTGGGCCTCGATTTCTCGGGGCACAGGCCTCTGATACCGCTCCAGCGCCTCGTTGTGCCACTGATACAGCGATGCAAGGGCCCTCGCTTCCAGTACCCATGGAGGGGTCCCGGCTGGGAGACATGCCGCCGCCTCGACGGAGGTCGTACGGTACCCTCTTATCACTCTGACTGCCGTTGACTTCAGCGGACTATGCAGTCCAGTCACGTTGCGAGCCGTCAAGGATTTAGCCCTTATGGGTAGGTATTGCCATAATTTTGATCACTCGGCCGAGCAATAGAAACAGTACTATTACTGTATTACAGTATAATAAGTTAATAACATGGAAGAAGATATTGAGAAAATGGAATTGCCGGAAAATATAAAACACGAAATTCTTTTTGTCATTAATGATTTTTTATTATATGGAAAGAAAGGTGCTGATTTAACCATAAAGTTATTTTATTATAACTAGTCCTAAAAAAACAGCGAAAAATACATGTAAAAAACGGAAAATTTCGAAAGATACATCGTAAGGTCTCATTGAAAGTTTCTGTATTTTATTGAAAAATACAAAGTCCGATTGAAAAATACATGTATTTTACTTGTCATTTTCAACCCTACTGAGTACGCTCCAAGCCTCATATAGAACAAATGGGATGGACTAAAAAGGCTAATACACTTGTACGGCACAAAGAAACAGGGACTGGAGGGGGTCGGGGAGGGGTGGATGGTCGGCTAGCGGAATATGTTTTAATTAAAAGCCGTCTCCATGACTATACAGGATGTTCTAACTCGCATAATATTGCAGAAACTGAAAAGCCATGGCTCTTTAACGTCGTATCATGACATTGTGACATCAAATACTTTTTCTTTCTTTCTTCCACAATTTTTTTTGTACTTATTTGTTGATTTACTAGATAGTGCTGCGGCTCAGTGAGTTGTAGTAAGATCCCACTGAAACTCACAGGTCAAGAAGTTGAAATAACACTCTGTCGCGCCGCCATTTTGACAAGCCAATTAACTTGGTTTTCTTCTACGTGCTATTTTCAAACCGCGTTCGCGGAGCAGACTTTGAATAAACTACTTTGACGAATTTCGAAGAAATGTCATACTACGAAAAACCACAGACTACCAACACCAGTTTGTGAAGGTGGTCGCGTAGCTGAGTTTGGCGACTGATGTCTTTATTGAAAAATGACTAAGTATAAAACGGAGTCGTAGCTCTGGGATGAAATAAATACCTAATTTCATTTGTTTCGCTTTTAAATATTGATTATCATGAAATTTATTACATTCGACTCTAAGTAACATTATTCGTAGACTCTTCTGTATTTTTTAAAGTTAACAATTTAATGTCTTTGTCAGTGAAACTATTTTCGACTGCGTTGCGGACCTATTATAAACGATAACTATTTCTGTGATTCATATTTAGCGTACTATGAAATAACAGGACATGCCCTTTATTTCGCTACCTCCTGTACAGGAAGGCTCCACGCTATATGTGGAGATGTTGGGTAATGAACATCCGCAAGGATGAACGGAGCAGTCTTATTACAATGTACTGTGTCTGTTACAAAAGAGGTATATGAATAATAGTGTAGGGTCAACGCTTTCAACAATGCTTTGGTGTTATCTTACTAATATTATAAATGCGAAAGTTTGTGAGGATGAACACTATTTTTTATTCCAGGAATAAGTTCCGTTTAAAAGCAGGAACGGGAAAAGAAACGCGGGAAAATTACTTTTAAATTGTATTACTTTGCGTCCTAGGCGCCGTTTCTGGGTTCATATGACTTGACCTTTTTACTGCTCGGGTAACCTTTTTAAGGAGATTCTATTTTTAAGGAGATTTTAAGGAGATAAGGAGATTTTAAGGAGGATTTTTGCATACTTACATGGGGACATACATGTTCATTATGAAGAGGCACTTTGGGAGTTGAAAGGATATGAGACTTCGACGTGTCTTCGTCGAAGACTATCAGCCTCCATGACCGGGGGCCTGAGGACGGTGAGAGGGTTGCTCACCGTACTTACAGAAGCAGGCCCATGATGGCAGCGTGACGTGAGGGATGCACGCACGCCCCCGCCTTAGAAGCAGGATCACACCCGAAACCCCCAAAGACGCGGGGTAGCACCCGAACCACCCCCTGGGCGAGTCCGCAGTGGAGGCCGTGGGTCTGTTGGGAGTCCTGGGACATCCTTCCGAGGGCTTACCCGGGGCTCCCAACCATAGGCTGCTGGGCGTTACGTGAGGTTCTTTAGTCGGTAGGAGTCCGGCATAGCACCCATGAGGATCGTTAAAACAAAAAATGTTTGAGAGTGTGAATGAGTGGATGTTTGTTACTCTTTCACGCGCTCGAACGGCTAAACGGATCTGGATGAAAAATTGGTACAGGGATACATTATAGTCTGGAATAACACATAGGCTACTTTTTATCCCGGGAATAATTAAGTACCGGAATAAATTTTACGCAGACGAAGCTGCGGGCATCAGCTAGTAATATTATAATAGGATTATGAAAAGCCTTACAAAAACACAAGTTTATCTATATTCTTCATCCAGTATTACTACAAAACTTTTGATGTTACTCCAACTTTGCAAGTGGGATAATAATATTCTGTAGTTGAGATTAGTTTTCGATAAAGTGCTGCTGTCAAGTGCCGTCTCGTCTTTATGTACTCAATTCATGCTGAAACATTTTGGTACAAACATTTTGGGATTTGCAAAATGCATGAAGTGATATTTGTGGATATTGAAATTGTGTGTTGAAAAGAAGCTGAAGAGTTTGTTTGGTTGAAAGCTCTAGTTTTTTTTTGTATCGAATAGAGGACGATATTGGTTATATTCTAAAACAATATGCCCGCGCAACTTCGTCTATTTTGCAAAATTTCACATTGATTCGCCGTGTTCTAAATAAAATGTTTTCCATTTGTTGTTCAATTTATCGCCCCTGATCTCCCCCTCCCCTTCACGAAGGTTAGTTACCGTTTCTCTCAGAACTGTGCCACGTGACGAGGTTAACATCCGTTTGGCGAAACGGGACAGTTCCTAATCAGCCGCCCTACATAGAGGTCACCCGCCCGCCCTTCAGGCTGAGGTCACGCGAGCATTGACTCGTAGGCTTTAATGAGCACAGATGATATAGCCTAAAGGATGGAGCACAGATAGGTACCCTCACGTTAATTTAACACCAAGTCAAGAAGAGACATGAGGTTAAGTAATTTTAACTGAGGCGCATTTTATTAAGGGGCCCGTTCGTAAAAAATGCACTTAGATTTTTGGAAATATTCAAGAACTCACTTCATTAAATGACACTAAAATCAAACCTTAAATTCTTAATAGATGAGACTACATTAACCCCGTGTGCTTTTTACAAAATAATTATTTACTTTAGAAAAAATACCCCTCAAAATTATTAAAAATCATCGAGATAGCAGGAATAATGAAATTGCCAAAGGTAAATTTCGATGGTTTTCCCATTCTTCCTGACGAACTAATTATTTCAGAGGCCCCTTAACTAGCAATCCGACCTTTGCAGAGATTTTACGACGTTTTTCGAAATTCGATTAGTAACGGGTGTTTTTTTAGAGGTATAGAACTTTAAGTTGCCACCACTTTTTTAACTGGCGGTAATTTTGTCAACTGTCAAGTGATTTATGTTTAGTTTGGTTTGGCATTTTAACATGAATAGACTGACGCCGGAACAACGCTTCCAAATTGTGCAAATTTATTTTGAAAAGCATGGTTCTGTCCGAGAAACGTATTGCGATTTTCATAAGCAAATTTTGTTGAGCGATGAAGCCTACTTTTGGATGAATGGATACGTCAATAAACAAAATTGCCGTATTTGGGGTGATGATAATCCTCAAGCGTATGTTGAGACACCGTTACATCCAGAAAATCTGACTGTGTGGTGTGCTTTATGGGCTGGTGAAATAATTGGTCCGTACTTCTATAAAAACGATGCTGACCAGAACGTTACAGTTAATGGTGACCGCTATAGAGCGATGATTACTGACTTTTTCGTTCATCAATTGAACAACCATGATGTGCAGGAGTTGTGGTTTTAACAAGACGGTGCAACATGGCACACAGCTCGTGTCACAATTGATTTATTGAAGGAAACGTTTGGTAACCGCATAGTTTCACGTTTTGGTACCGTGGTTTGGCCTACAGGATCGTGCAATTTAACGCCACTTGACTATTTTCTGTGGGGATATGTGAAGTCGCTAGTCTACGCCGATAAACCCGAAACGATTGACCCCTTGCAGGACAACATTCGGCGCGTTATTGCCAATATACGGCCACAAATGTTGGAAAATGTCATCGAAAATTGGACCTCTGGATTAGACTACGTCTGAGCCAGCCGTGGCGGTCATATGCCAGAAATCATATTTAAATTATAATGCCAGAAAATTGTCTTTCGAATAAAGTCAATTTCATATCAATAAAAAAAATCCCTTTTGTTTTATTCCATTTCAAAGTTCTATACCTCTAAAAAAAACATCCTTTATAAGGTTCCGATATTTCTGCACCGTATACAAGCGCGCGTCGTGTGATATGTCCGTGAATATTTATTAAAAAAAGCAGCCAGACCACGGATGACGAAATTTGGTGAAACATGGTGAAAAATATTCATGGCAACTATTATTATGAGTGTCATATTTGTGTATTTATTATTTGTACAATAATAACCATAACAGATTAGAATTATAAACATAGGTAAAATTATATTGCTTTGTTAATAAGTATTACACGTGTAGGCTACATAAAAATCTTAAAATAAATACTTTTAAATGAATTATAGTTTACAATGGCACATACTTCCTAAATTCTATGTAGCTATATTTATATAATAAATACGAAAGTCACAAAAAGTTGGTTACCGACAGAGACCTTGGTTTAAAAACTGATTTTGTTGAAATTTAGCCAGTAAATATCCTTTTTATTTGGAGTACATTAATCGAATTTTATACAATAGATCCCTGAGGAGTTACAGGGGTAGTAAAGATTGTTTGGAATATTTACAAAAATGTGGGTATCTACTACCTATGTATCTATCTAACAACTGAAAAAAAAAACGGAATTCCCTTTTACCGGGTTATCTCGTGGGCAGAAGCAGGCTAACGCTATTCACCGACAATTCATAGTTATATTTTTATGCCACGTAATAGCTAATGAGCCTAGGTACAGCTCTGAAATTAACACGGACTGGGTCTACCTGCTTATTATAATTTTCAGGCTGTTTAAATCACTTTCAATTTGGTGTAACGATTACCCGTGTATTGTCCGTTTCCAGGACTTTTTCTAAGCGCTTAAAAAAGCTACAAACGGTCCATCTTATTACTACTCTTAGCATACCTCAATTCACACAAGGATCAGTTACCGAATGCCAAAGACGCTGGGCCACGAATGTAATCAATGGAACATTATGTTCAAAGGTTTACTGTCACTCTGTATCTGTATCTAGTAATCCACTTTCTCCACTATAATTTCATACGTTTATAATAGCCACATTAAAAAGTAAAATGATTACCACACCTTTAGGTAATTATTTTCACTGTTCGTTAGCCCAGTGATATTAATGACCACAAGAAAAGTGAAAAAATAATTGCTCGATTATCATAAAAGATTTAGTGAAGATATATTGTTGTAGCATTTGATGCTCTGTATGAAAACATCGTTGATGTTTAGGATCACTGTGATTCTCACTTTTTGAATATTTATAGTGGATCGGGCACTACCCAGTAACAGTAGGTAACCTCTTCTAACTCTTATCCTGGTACCTTACTTTGATTATTTATTATTTTCTTGTGGGGGACGCCGGCTATGCTGAGCGGACAATCCGACCCCCTGTTCTGCTGCCTATTTCGTCCACCTCTCTGAGATTGGATTGGGTATCCCAGCATTCTTTACGGCGCCCCGTCAAATCTTCTAGTGTCCTTGCGGAATCGGATCTTACTTTGATAGTTTCTTATTTATTTTGGCGGGTTATCATTCGGTGGGTATCATTAATGAACGCTAACTCGGCCTAGTCCCTAAGGGTCCGTTCACACAGACCGGCTCGGAGAGCAGAGCAGATTCTTATCACGTTGAAAACAGAGCTTTTATTATTTGAAGTAAGGTTTATTCTTGCATGTGCACTGCTTTCGTCAGTAAGAATGCTTGAACGCGCTTGGTGTGAAATAATAAGAGGAGCTGACCGGCTCCGATTTCCTGCTCTTTCTTGCTCGCGCAGCCGATCGGCTCCGATTGCGTGCTCTTTCCCGCTCGCGCAGCCGATCGGCTCCGATTGCGTGCGCGCAGCCCCGCGCCGACCGCCATTTCGATAGCACAATTTAAACAGAACAGTTGTGTGCACTTACTATACGAAAACATGACTGATGAAAAATTAATATATTTCTTCATCGGAGCTATCTAAAACCATGTTCCGAAAAGCACCCGTAAACACCGAAAACAAAACTTGGAATACTGGTACTGCCTTTGTAGTGAATCGATGCACTCGATGAATCCGACCGGCTGCGAGCGCATCCGACCGGCTCCGAGCGCATCCGACCGGCTCTAAGCGCATCTGACCGGCTCCGAACGCATCCGACCGGCTCCGAGCGCATCCGACCGGCTCCGAGCGCATCCTCTTTCAGCCGGTCTGTGTGAAATAGTTAGCGGCTCCGCTCCGACCGACTCCGAGCGTATACGATCCGGTCTGTGTGAAAAGAAAAGTGCGCGCCGATGCTCTCCGAGCCGGTCTGTGTGAACGGACCCTAAGCTTCTGGTTGTTGATATTTTCCAAAAACATTTACTGACCGATGTACCTCTTTAGAACAAAGCGTACATCTTAATAGACACCTGTCACAAGAGTTAAAGTATACAGTGGTTAAAGTTTATTACTGAATTATAATCTTAAATCTGTCTTACAAAAAACATTCATATTATAAAATGCATAAGAAGTTTTACACAGTTTTAATATAATGCACTACATTAAAATATTATTTGAAATCTATACTTGTTCAGAATCGCACGGATATAAATAATATTGTAATAATCATAATCGATTAGATGCTTCAATCGATTTATATAAATAATGCTAATCATGGTAGTTCATGGAACGTTTGCTATAATTACTTATTGTTATAGTTAAGGATTTATTCGACTTACTTATTGTTATAGTTAAGATATTATTGTACCTCTTATGTAAGCAACGCTCAGCAAAATGGGACATTCTTCCCAGGACTTACCCGGGGTCGCCGACCATAGGCTGTGGTAGAGTACAGTGTGGTTTTAGTCGGCAAGAGTTCGGCATGGCGCCACAAGAAATTTCCACACTTAAAATAACTTAAAAGGGCTTTTTTTTTTTTTTTTTTTTTTTTTTTTTTTTTCATGTGTGGAAATTACTTAAAAGGGCTAAAAACGACAAGCATACTGCCTATCAGAAGGTCCGGTGGTCACCGCAGCCTATGAACGATTGCAACACCAGAGGCGCCACTCTTGCGCTGCCGACAGTCTACACAACATTTTCCAGACCCGGAGCAGCCTCTCTGTAATTTACAGAGCAGAGTCTCAATGTCAATAGACTGACAGAATCAGTCAATCAATCAAACAGTGTCCTGACAGTATTTAATACCAATACTAACTAGAATTGTGTCATGATCGCCAGCTTCATCGAACTAAAGTGCTATTGGCCCATCCCGTTACTGCTCCAACTCAGACGTAAAGTTTCAAAACCTAAGTCTGCGCTTAAGTTTATAAGAAAACAGTCACGATTATATCACGACACTCGTAACCACTTTCCCAATGGACACTTTAAATCCTAAATATTTTATAATCTATTGTTGCGACATATTTATTGTTTGTAGAGGTTTCCGTTAGTTACTCTCAGTACCGGGTCTGGATTGTGCCAGTCCACATTTTTGCCGCTTATCTTTGATAAACTATGAATTTTGTTTTACACAGTACAAAACTTAGGTATGAAGATTGTAATCGTGCGAGTTTGTACGGGTACCTAATCGTCCTAATACTCTTAATAATCACAAAACGAATTACGCTTACCTTAATCCCAAAAAAAAAAACAAAAATGTATCAAAATTCGGCAAATCGTATCCTTCCCTTACAAAAAAGATATGAGAGGCTATTTGTATAACGAGACAGTTATGATTTTATTTTACTTCATAACTATACTTGAACTTTGCTCCAACCCTCTTGCCCCTTTTCAAGCGTCACTCCTCGCTGAGGAGTCAGTAATGTCAAATCACAATGGAACTTGTTAGGTACTCTGTAAGGACACTCTTGAGTCTCCCGACAGCTAGGAGCAGTCCCCACCCCCTGACTAAAGCTGTCCATTATTTTCACGACTTCATACTTCCGTGTCGTACGTACCATCCATACTGGAACAATAACAGAATTTTTGATAGTGCTGCCCGTGTATTCTAGTTATAATATTTTCCAATTTTCCTAGTTTATAATTTTATAATATTCAATGATATTTGTTCTCAAAATAAAACAATAAAAACTTTTCCAATCACAATCGTGTTTTAATTTTTTTAGAAAAATTGTAAATTTGTTGCACTGTGTTGTGACTGAATATCTTAAAGTGGACTCTATCGAGGTAGAAGCAAAAGATTTGAATACAATATTACTATTACGTGTTAAGTAACACATTGTGTAATTTGCGCGTCAAAGCGAATGTAATAGTGCACTTGTTTCAAACATCGACGTCACAAAGACAATACTACCTCGTTGCAAGGTGCTTCAATTCATTGAGCTATTAATTTTACGGCTCTCTGTATTGCAATATCAGATATTGTTTGACTAGCAATAGACATCTGTTTGAGGGCGTGTTCAGATGATACGCACACGCTAAGCGCACGCCGCGCTCGTCATAACGCATCTAACACGCTTTGTTTGTTTTTTTTAAATATAATTTAAGCTATATTCACATCATAGATTTCAAATTGCATTAATCAAAGTCCATCCGCACACGCCACGCGCCCGCCCTGCACCTGCCACGCGCCAGCCCCGCGCGCACCCCGCGCATTCGCGCATCAATGCAATTTGAGATGTATGCAGTATGGTAATAGGGCTTAAATTATATTTTATAAAACAAACAAAGCGTGTTAGACGCCTGCTGACGAGCGTGGCGTGCGCTTAGCGTGCGAGTATCGTCTGAACACGCCCTCAAAAAAGTGTGAATATCAGGTCAATCTTTATTATTGCACGAATTTACATCATTTTAAACTACTAAGGTAACAAATAAGCTTTTGAACCCGTTTTTCTAACCTTTAATTATCTAGTAAGTATAATATTAGTAGGAGTAGATGCCTGCCTGCGTGTAATTCTGTACCCGTTTCCGCTTCTCGTGGGAACGTTTTCGCGGGATGAAAAGTAGCCTATGTATTATTCCAGACTATTAGCTATTTCAGTGCCAAATTTCAGCGAAATCCGTTTAGCCGTTAGAGCGTGATTGAGACATCCAAACATCCGAACATTTGGATAAATTGAAAATTTGTCAAGATGTTTGGATGTGTTCTTCACAAATTTTCAAATTTATTATATTAGTAGGATGTCTCATCCAGATAAAAAGGAATGGCTAAGAAAAAGAAGATTCCTTTTTAGAGTTACGTACCGAAAGTATACCATACCCTATAACTGAGACTCTGTCTGTCCGTCGCTAGACTAAATAGGTATCATTGTCATGATAATGATGTAATATCTGTTTTCGCTATAACAACAAATACTTACTGAAAATATCGTGATTTTCTGACTGGCATTCTCACACACTTTACCTTAGATAGTCACATAGAAATGAAACTCGTGAAAATTTTTAATTTGAATATGATCATGCATATTAACCACGTTTAACCCATCTTTATGCGTAAACCCATTTATTACAACCCCTGTCTCTGGCTCAGACATAAATGCTTCAGAGCAACAGCAATGGGCGAGGCCTAGGTACATAGACGTAGTACCACATAAATACTGTGGTCTAAGCCGCATATTAAATAATATTTATTACGTAACTTAGGCTTTTCGTGCTTAACGATAGACTAAAAGTAAATATAAATTAAACTGTCATTTACATTATTTTATTAAACGACTGTGACATTGATACGTATTGTGTAAATGATGTTACGTCACAACTATAAAGCACGCAACTCAAAACCCTTTCAGTCTGTCCGTGAATGTGCAGCCTTAAGAGTCCGTATGACTCTAATCGGTTGAAACAAGATAGAAGACTTATATTTTAGCGTGCAAGAAAGAGATGCGATCAGTTTTTCTGCGTTTTTAATGGAATAAATTAATTATAAAAGAACTATAACATATATGAAAAAAGTGGTCTAGTGCAAATAAAGATTTTACCATTGTCTTTCTTATAAATCTATATATATAAAAATCAATGCCACTTTTCGTTGTAATTTTATAACTCAAGAACGGGCTCACCTATCCAAACCAAATGTTTAAGCTTTGTTCGGACTATTTAGTACATGGTTTATGTGAAGTTTGCACAAAATCGGTCGAGCGATTCTTCATTTATTACGCAAACGAAGTTGCGCGGGTCAGCTAGTAAATTATATAATACAACTTACTTCTCAAACTCAAGAGATCTAGCTTAAAATTTCACGAAATCGATGTATTTTCAACAAAATCACCTTCGAAAATTTTATCAGTAATCGTATGTTTTTGGTCTAGAGATTTTTTATTTAATGAACTGAAGTTACTTTTGATTATAACGTTAATTCATTAGACCGCACGAGACCTGAGATCTAGATCAAGATAATAGTCTATCTAGCGTCATACGGACCCTTAACTGAGCCTCCGCTCCCTTTGATTTACATTCCGAGTCGTGATGAAAGACGCCCTTACAATTTGTATGTCGCGTGTCTGCTCTTGCGGAAACATCTGCACAAATCTCAGCTATGACTGAGAAGTGTGCTCTCAGCATCTGACGTGGCATGAATAGGCGCCCAAATCGTGCATTACGAAGATTGCACGCGTTCATTGAATCTTTTTATTCCGTGATTTAGGTATTCAGAACTTTTAAGAATAGAGGGTAGTCGCATCAATTTACAGCAGTGTATCATACAAATGATGCACTGCTGTATTTTTAGGGTTTCGTAGCCAAATGGCAAAAACGGAACCCTTATAGATTCGTCATGTCTGTCTGTCCGTCTGTCTGTCCGTCCGTGTGTCACAGTCACTTTTCTCCGAAACTATAAGGCCTATGCTATTGAAACTTGGTAACTGGATGTATTCTGTGAACCGCCTTAAGATTCTTATATAAAACTAGAAAAAACGCAATAAATTTTGGGGGTCCCCATACTCAGAACTGAAACTCAAAATTCTTTTTTTCATCAAACCCATACGTGTGGGGTATTTATAGATAGGTCTACAAAAATGCTATTGAGTATTGAGTAAAGTGAATAGTTTGCGCAAGAGACACTTCCAAAGTGGAAAAATGTGTGTGTCCCCCCCCCTCTAACTTCTAAACTAAGAGAATGATAAATCTAAATAGAATATATGATGAACATTGCCATAAAAACGTTTGAACGAGATAGAGCTGGTAGTTTTTTTTAATACGTCGTAAACCGCAATTTTCAGTTAAAAAAATCACTACCACTGCGAACGTGTTAAAACATCAATCAAAGTTACAACGAACGACAAGAACTTTGATATTATGTTAGTTGTTGCTACGAAACCCTTCATGGGCGAATCCAACTCGCACTTGGCCGGTTTTTTTTATTTTAGTGTATAACGTATATAATGTGAAACCAGAGTCGTTATTTTATTTAAGACTAGCTGAACCCGCAACTTCGTTTACGTCACATATGGTGTATGAAAGGAGAGGTATTTCGTCAGCAGACTCATCAAGCAGCGTGTGAAACTGCCCTGTTGCTTAATCATAAAAGAGTTTAAAGATTGAGTCTATTTAAAACAATTCAGTGTGCGCCGAAGGAGTGGATTGAATTGTTTATTTGCAATTTAAAAAAATAGCCTAAATCATTAAGCTCTTTTATGATTAAGCAAACAGGGCTGTTTAGATTTACCCATTTTTAGATTCTTATGTCTATGTACGATTCTTTAAAGTGATATAACTTTTTTATTTATGAACCGATTGACATGAAATAAAGACTAAATATTAAGTGGAGCAAACTTCAACACAATGAAGAAAACCGCATGGCAATCGGTTAAGCGGTTACTGAGATTAGCGTGCACAAACGTACAGACAAACAGAACAGATATACAGACATACAGACACATGCAGACAAATAGACAAAAATTCTAAAAATCATTGTTTTGGATTCTATTGCGTTCATAAAGCCCCCCTTTTTTTTTATGTGAGGGAAAATCCTCGTTGGATGCTATGCCGGACTCTTACCGACTAAAAAACCTCACGTAACGCCCAACAGCCTATGGTTGAGAGCCCCGGGTAAGCCCTCAGGAAGGATGTCCCGTGGCTCCCAACAGACCTAGGGCCGCCATAAAGCCCCCTATAATATTTTTTTCTGATTTATCTTCCATGAGACAGCGACTTCTTACGATTTTATCTTATAGCATGATTCAGTATTCACGTGCGACGGTGCGATGGCTTATATAAGTTTGGTGTTTCTATACCGATTTCTATGATTCTTTTTTTATTAAATAGGTAATAATGTTAACTTTTTTGAATTAGGGATGAGTGAGAGTATTATAAACGTAAGAGTAAACAAATATAAATGCTCCGAACTGCTATCAGGAGTTACACATGTTATTGTGAGTCAACCATAAAAGATAGACATAGGATATTTTTTAGACAATTTTATGTAGAATATGAATATGTATTTCCGTCATACATGATTTCTATGTAACTTTAACCGTTAAGGCTGCACACGCGACGGAAGCTTAAAAAATGAAGTAATTTCTCGTTTTTCCCAAAATTTCCCTTCACTACTCTGCTCCTATTGATTTAGCGCGATGAAAAGTATACTATAACCTGCCCAGGAGTATGAAGAATAATTGTATTAATTTTCGTTAAAATCCGTCGAGTAGTTTTTGTTTCTATAAGGAACATACAGACCGACAGACAGACAGACAGACAGACAGACAGACAAAAATTTTACTGATTGCATTTTTGGCATCAGTATCGATCACTAATCACCCCCTGATAGTTATTTTGAAAATATATTTCATATACAGAATTAACCTCTCTACAGATTTATTATAAGTATAGATAGAAGAAAACCATATGTAAATTAAACTCGTGTCATTATTTTCCATCTTCATTTCTGTAAATTACGTGTCCCATTGTTTATCCGCGATAAACTCCTCCCTAAACTACTTCACCGTTTTTAACCTAATTTGCACACCGTGTGTTAAATTTAGAGATAGGATATTATTTTTGTGGGAAGTCTACATGGTTACGGGTTACACAAACCTTAGTCATAGTAATGCGTAGCCTGATTCTATGGTAGACTATAAAACTTTGCACCATTAGCAATGTTTGACTCGTAACTAGATTTTATAAATCCAACTTTCAACGCAATCCAACACTTTTAGCAAATCAATAATAATTAACTATGTCAATTCATTCGAATACTGATGAACAGCAGCTGCAGAAGTATGTATTAAGCGATATGTCTTTTGTTGCAGGTCCTCTGGGCGCCTTGCCGAACGTGACTAGTGTAGAGCCCGGATTTAAAGAAGGTAAGCTATAGTGTTTGAAGGGTTTGAAGAGTAAGTCCGTTTAATTGGCAATGACCGCACCCCAGGCTGATGGCCCGACGACCTAGTGAATGAAGGAAGCAGACCTACGTTAGAGGACTAGTCACAATTCTGCAGCAGTCCGTTCGATGGATTTCAACGTTTGAAGTGTCATAAGGCTGGGCTCAGTAGTGGAGATGACTACGGTACCTACATATTTTTGACTAGCTGAGCCCGCAACTTCGTTTACGTCACATAAGTGTATGAACGGAGAGGTACTTCTTCATCAGACTCATTAAGCAGCGTGTAAAACTGCCATGTTGGCTTAATCATAAAAGAGCTTAATGATTAAGGCTATTTTAAAACAATTCAAGGCGTGGACTGTATTGTTATATTTCTTCATTTAGATCTACTCACTTTTAGATTCATATGTCTATGTATGATTCTTTAAAGTGATATAACTTTTATTTAAAAACCGATTGACATGAAATAAACACTAAAATGTTAAGCGGAGCTAACCTTAACACAATAAAGAAAACCGCATTGCAATCGGTTATGCGGTTGCTGAGATTAGCGTGCACAAACGTACAGACAAACAGACATACAGACAAACAGACATACAGACAAACGGACAAAAATTTAAAAAATCATTGTTTTGGGTTCTATTGCGTTCATAAAGCCCCCCTATAATATTTTCCTTATTTATCTTCCATGTACAGACAGCGACCTGTTACGATTTTATTATATGTATTGATATTAATTGATTGATGTATTGATTAAGCCAACACGCCAGTTTAGATTTACACTCTCATTCATAGAAACCGCTACAATTAAAATTTTAAACATATCTGATTCTTAAAAGTGTTATAACTTTTTTATTTATAAACCGATTGACATGAAATAAATGCTAAATGTTAAGTGGAGCAAACCTCAACACAATAAAGAAAAACCGAATTGCAATCGGTTAAGCGGTTACTGAGATTAGCGTGCACAACCGTACAGACAAACAGACAAAAATTCTAAAAATCATTGTTTTGGGTTCTATTGCGTTCATATAGTCCCCCTATAATATTTTTTCTTATTTTTCTTCCATGTACAGACAGCGACCTGTTACGATTTTATTATATGTTTTGATTGATATTGATTGATAATTGATTTGGGTTCTATTGCGTTCATTAAGCCCCCCTATAATATTTTTTCTTTTTTATCTTCCATGTACAGACAGCGACCTGTTACGATTTTATTATATGTATTGATGTATTGATTAAGCCAACACGCCTGTTTAGATTTATACTCTCATTCAAAGAAACCGCTACAGTTAAAATTTAAAACATATCTGATTCTTAAAAGTGTTAAAACTTTTTTATTTATAAACCGATTGACATGAAATAAACGCTGAATGTTAAGTGGAGCAAACTTCAACACAATAATAAAAACCGCATTGCAATCGGTTAAGCGGTTACTGAGATTAGCGTGCACAACCGTACAGACAAACAGACATACAGACAAACAGACAAAAATTCTAAAAATCATTGTTTTGGGTTCTATTGCGTTCATAAAGCCCCCTATAATATTTTTTCTTATTTATCTTCCATGTACAGACAGCGGCCTGTTACGATTTTATTATATGTATTGATATTGATGATTGATGTGGCGACGTTTTTAGGCGACAGCGACAGCAATAAATCATCTAGCGCAAATTAAGCTAATATAAGCTTGTACTAAGGTATTTAGATAACCGATAAACATTCTTAATATATTTCAAAATATATATGTACATATTATAGATAAATTGGACCCAGAAACAGAACAAATTATATATGCTTATCACACAAAGATAATAGGGTCGGCAGCGCGAGTGTGGCTGTGGCGCCTCTGGTGTTGCAAACGTTCAAAGGCTGCGGTGACCACCAGTCCTTCTGGTGGGCCGTATGCTTGTCTGCCACCTTAGTGGTATAAAAAAAAACAAGGAGATTTGTATCTCTTTACGTTAACGTATACCTACCTTAATGTTTTAGGAAGCTGCGCACTAGGCGATGTAGTATACATGCCGGGTGACGAGTTCCCGGGTTCGACTCCGTGCGAGACATGCGTGTGCGCAGAACGCGCTGTCAGATGCAGCAAGGAAGTATGCGAGCCACGACCTGGGTGCAAGGCTTTGCACCGACCTGATCACTGCTGTCCCACGTACCAGTGTGGTGAGTGTTCAAATATTCTATGTTCGGTACTTTAGCGTGGATAAGATAGTTACTAATTTTCTTATTTCTAACTGACTTTTAGAAGAAGGAGGTTACTCAATTCCACCGTATATAATTATGTTATTCATCAATTTCTTGCTCCCTCTGAACATGACATTTCCAAAATAACACGTGTAATACCTAGTCCTGTAGGAAGAATATTTTTGATCCCGAACACGTACTGGACAGAGGTGCCACGTACTGCCCTCACGACATGATCTCCTGATATAATCTTACTCATTTCTAACGATCTAACAAAAAAGTTGCTTCTATCGTCCCGAAATCTTCCAGGCCAGTATTAATTATATCTTTTCGACTTTAACAGCGGCTTACAAACCTTATGTTCTTTACATGTCCATCAGTCGTGTGGCGTCTTATGATGATTTCAACAGGAAAGGGAAAAATAAATTTTCATTCACCATATTTTGATAAATTAGAAGACTGCATTTTCTACAATTTTAGCTTACATTTTTAGTTGATATATTCTTATTAAAATGTTTACGATGGCTATTTCCAGAATGTGAGCAAGAAGGCCGTGTATACGGCAATGGAGAAAAGCTGGTGGATCCAGTGGACCCTTGCCGCGTGTGCTACTGCCAGGGGGGAGAGGTGGTGTGCCGGAGGATCGCGTGCTTCGTCCGCGACGACTGCACCCCGCGACTGGTGCCCGGCCGCTGCTGTCCGGAGTACGATAACTGCCCTCTTAGAGGTGAGTATCAGAAATACCATAAATAATCTTTTTTTTTTGATTAACGTGAGGGAAAATTCTCATAGGATGTTATGCCGGACTCTTACCGACTAAAAAACCTCACGCCACGCCTAACAGCCTATGGTTGAGAGCCCCGGGTAAGCCCTCAGGAAGGATGTCCCGTCACTCCCAACAGACCTACGGCCGCCAATGCGGCCTCGCCCAGGGGGTGGTTCGGGTGCAATCCCGCGTCTATGGGGGGTTTCGGGTGTGACCCCGCTTCTAAGGGGGGGGGGGGGGGGGCGTGCGTGAGTTGCTCACGCCACGCTGCCGTCATGGGCCTGCTTCTGTAAGGACGGTGAGCGGCCCTCTCACCGTCCTCAGACCCCCGGTCATGGAGGCCGATAGTCCTCGGCGAAGACACGTCGGCGGCGCCCAGGGCGCCGACTGCGGAACTCGGGTGGGAGAGTTCTCTCCCGCACCCGGCCCGCCGCCTCCTTCGCGAGCATGACCTACTCGCAGAAGAAAGAGGCGGCGCAGTCCCACTTACTCCCGCTGGAGAGCATGGCTCGCACCATGGCCTCAAGCGAGAGAGTGTCCACGCCCAGACCCACTACGAGGACCTGGCGCTGTTGTGCCCACGCCGTGCACTCCACTTCCATAAATAATCTAAACGCCATCTAATCGGTTGCTTGCAACATCTGCAGCTTCTTTTATACATATATTGTGAATCAGAATCGTTAATTTGCTAGAAACATGGTTACAAAAGTTGACAATTTACAATTACGTAGATCAGCATGTTTCACCGTACATGTGGGCATTACACATCGCCATTTGGGGTTATATAATACAATACCAGAAATCAGAATGCCTTTATTTAAAATGAATTAGCCCAAAATACACGAATTCGAAGTAGTCCATAATAAGCTGATAAAAATTTTAACAAAAAACCGGCCCAGTGCGAGTTGGCGAGTCCAACTCGCACTCCCACGCACCAATGAAGGGTTTCGTAGCAGCTAGTAACATAATATAAAAGTTACAATAACTTTGATTGATGTTTTAACACGTATGGTCAATCATCAGATCCTGATACCCTGGATATAGGACCACCTCAGAAGTAACCTCTTCCAAACAAAAAAAAAATCAAAATACATCCCTATTTGGCGCCTCTGTCGCGTAAAATACATACAAAAAAATAGCGTACGAATTGAGAACATCCTCCTTTTTTGAAGTCAGTTAATAAAATTGTGCGCTAATGGGTGTGGTTACGCCCATTAAAAACAAAACAATTATCTTATTAGCAGCATGTGAAATTTTATTGGGATGAATGGATGGATTTGTACGGATTTTTGTTATTCTGAAGAATAAAAAAATCCATTCATCTTCCACTCCATCACATCCATCCACCACATTAACACTTGTTAAACGAATTCAGGACGTTTTAATTTGAAAAGCCACTGATTCAGCCTCTGTTCTAATAAACCCAAACATGGTATAAATCCTGTAACTTTCTGAGAACTCCTTAGAAAATTATGGGTATCCCGATCTATATCTCACATAAGTCGGTAGCCGTTGTTAGATAGCTACTACCTGTCCCACAGGAGGACACAGATGCGACCTTTACTTGGTAAATATTCCCAAACTGCACCATAGTAAAATTTACTCTGATCGCACTCCACTGAATGACCAAACGCGTGTTCGCTAATAATGCTATAGGAATCTGTATTTATTTCTTCACTAATAATAATTAAGTAGATAATAATTATTTACTTATTACTTCTATTTATGATTTCAGGTGTTACCAGTCTCCCAGGCATGTCTTCAACCACTCCTAGCGTTTCTACCACTGGAACTGATGTTCCACCAGCGCCACCGAAAGAGAATATAAAACAAAAAATTACAATTAAAGAAATCACTCCCGTATCTGAAATCCCCGTCATCACTGAAGTGAAGATTAAGGAGATTCTGCCTTCACCTAGTATTGAAGTAGCTGAATATTCTTCATCGAAGTCTCCACTAATGCCACCACAAGCAACTTCTGAAAAAAGTGATAAAGAATTTGAACTGAGAACTGAATCGCCCTCAGTGGTAGAAGTTCATTTGTCGTCACCTTCATTATCGGTATCGCTTCCAGAATCGACGCAGTTTGATAAAAACCAGGATGAAGACACATTTCCTTCCAAGGTTAGTTTCTCCACTCAAGACGCCATACACAGTTCTATCTATCCGTCCAATGTACCAATAGTAGCAACAATGGGGCTTCCTCCAGTAACTTCAGAGCCAATACCTGTAGCTACAACCAAAGCTCCAATGATTGAGGAAGAAGATACATTTGATCACAATCCTGCATTCCCTCCGATCCCTGACGATTTATCTGTATTAAGGAACCATGAAGATGAAATTGTACCGGAACCTGCCGTTGATAGTGACCATATCCATGATGTTGTAATTACTAGTACTTCACCGTTGATCAATGGTGATATTAACGAACCAGAGCTCCCTGCTACGTCTACTACAAAAGACCTTCCAGATACTACTACTACTACAACAAAGGAAACTCCCAGATTAACTTCGGACACAGCAACTACACAATCTGAAACTACTGTTAGCACTAATGCTAATATTAAAGAAAACCCCACTCTGAACCTGCGGTCAGCAATTCCTACAGAAATTATAAATGCTCCGTCTATAATGCCAGAAGAAATGAATGGTGAAGTAGAAGATACAACAACGGTTGTTAATGAAATTGTCGTACCGACAATTACTACTACTGCAGCACCAAACCTAACACAGAAAAGTACTGAAAAGACTGCAACTTCCACAGAAATTACTACCAGTAGTACTGATCTGCCTACACTGCCTGAAGAAATCAAGATAAGTACTGTAGAAATCAGGCAAGGCTCTGAAGAATTATATACCACCCCTCAAGATATTAGTAGCGCATCTGAAGGAATCAGAATAGTGACGGAAGAAGCTAGTACGTCTGGAGGAATCAAAATAATTTCGGAAGAAGCTAGTACCTCCGGAGGAATCAATCTAACTTCGGAAGAAGCTAGGACACCTGAAGATATTAAATTAACTAGTGAATTGGTCAAAACAACACCAAATCAAGAGAGCGCGCCTACTAGACTACCCAAACTTGAAACAGTACAAAATACAAAGGACGTAGAACAAACTACTAGTTCATTATCAAAGTCATACATCGCTACTGAAGTCACATCACAAACTGAACTTAGTTCACTGCCTATTGAAACAAGCGACCAAAATCCACCCGAAGTATCCGAAGAAGTAACTAGTGACAAAGTAGCTACGTCTACCATTGATCCCCTTACCACAATGTCTAAAATTCCGTCGACCAGCTCAGAACTTATTACCCTATCCAAAGCAGCCTCGAGTGAAAATAGTGGATTCGAGAATATTGAAACAACAGAGTTCGTTTTAACATCGTTTGATTCCACAGACCCTGTTACCGATGCTGTTGAGTTAATTAAAATCTTTGCTACTTCCGAAAAGAGCGCAGATATTATTGAACCCAAGAATCGTAAGCAAGATGTTTTATCTGATCTTATAAGCCTAGTCAGTGACGTAGCTTCTATGAGTGACCATTTAGAAGAACCGTTAATCGGACAGCGGGCAACTACTCTCAATAGTATTTCTAGTTCTGAAGAACTAATTCCAGTAAATGCTGGATACAAAAGAAAGAATAATAATTTTAATCAGAACTCTATAACTGAGATACCTGTGAAAAGTAAGAATCCTAACACTCTGAATAAACAGAAGGTAATTGAAATAGAGGATGACGAATCGGAGAGTGTGACAGATGCACCACCTCCCAACGATAAAATTGAACCGACGACGCGTAGACCGATAATCGATAATGTTTCTGTTGACAATGTTATTGCTGTTAACAAGACCTCGAAGAAAGACATCGAGATCATTACTCAGTCCTATGTACCAACTATTAGTCGACGACCCACTAAAGTTGTCTTGAAGCAGAACAACGAGAAAGAAAGCAAAGCCACTGATAATTTCACTCCGGTGCCAGCATCGTCTGAAACCACATCAGATAGTAGTATATTCAGTGAGACTCCGCTTAAAACTAGCGCCGAATCGAGTGCGTCCTCTGAAATAAGCCCAGCGGCAGAGCTGAGTATTCCAGTACAGCCAAGAGCTCCGAGCGTTGAGCCGGAGCCGAGTACAGAGCCAAAATTTAACACTGGAACTGATCTGAATGTGGCGACTGAACTTACAGGACAGTGAACAGCCGTATGCGCTTAGCGCCATGTTGATGGAACCTCAGCTAATCAGCATTTTATAGAGTAAGTTTCGTTCTTGAAACTGTAAGTTAATGTAGAGACTATTAGGTATATAAGCGTATGCGATCCTTTCGGAATCCATCATATTCCTTGTCAATTGATCATCAGGCTAGAAGGCCTGCTTGCTATTTATAATTCGTATCGTAAGTAGACGGCCGGGGCCGCCGGCCGAATTTATGTGTATTATTAGCTGGACAAATTATTTATAAAAAATACTTTAGTGTAGGGAGCGAGCCGTACGGCCGTCATGTGTCAAGTCACGAGGTGTATCGAGCACCTCGTGTTAGCGGATAAGTTATTTATTTGTTTAGTGAGAGATCGTGAGTAGGGTGATCGATAAGTAAGCAACCAAGCTAGTCATCATGTGACACGCCGCATCTCGACGCCACGTTGCCATTACTGCTAGCTATATTGAACATGACAACCGCAGACATTACGAATCTGATCGTTAGGGTCGCAAATATAAAATTAATAGAATTTGGGTAGCGGAGTGCTTTATTGAATGTGTACGGCCGTGTGTAATGTAATTTTGACAAACGTATTGTCGTTGCAGAAAAGATATTCAATATTTAATTTTTCTTCTGATCATGCTGTAAAACTGTGCGCTTTGAGCACGAATACTGCTATCTAGATACTGTATAGCGGTGGTTACACGTACGCCGTCGATATGCAACGCTCCGCTGCACGTGTCACCGTCCATTGTCAATGGTGCAGTCTATAGGCATTTCACGTCGACATGTTGATGAAAATGAACAAGCTGCACAAAATTTGGTACAAAACGAATTTGATATTAAGAGTATGTCAACCTTATGAAAAGTATAGAATTAGACGTGTTAGAATTAAATGTGATTGCACGTACTGTTTATTTATCGCACTTAGAGCTGGCGTATAGTGTAGTCAGATATTATTGTGAAATGGGGGATGTCCCGGGAGGCTCAAGCATAAGTTAGGTATTTATTGTAACTACATACGTACGTTTACTTTTCATAAGTTCGTGTCATTGCCTGTCTGCAACGGTTAGTTTATCAGTTGTCTACTGCGTCGTAAGTGCGGGCGCACACGAGCCGCTGCGCCTCTCTCCTGCTGGGTTGTGTGCGCCGGCATGTAGTGCTGCTTCTTGCTCCGGAAGACTGCTACTTTTCCCGGGCAATAAGCGCACATTGCTCATTGTATTATTTAATTAAATATTGTTTTTTTACAAATAAAAGAAACCTAGACTGATATTTTGTTTTACTTTACAACTAGCTGATGTCCGCAGCTTTTTATATTCATTCCGACTTTACATGGGAACCTATTCTCGGGATAAAGAGTATCCGATGTATTATTCCCCCGTCTATAGTCTATCTCTATACCAAATTTCCGACAGTTCCGTTGAGCCGTTTGAGCGTGAAAGAGTAACAAGAAAGAAGCAAGCACGGTTAGATCCGATAGGGGTTTTCTTCCGCGAACGCTTAGGTTGTGGAATGATCTTCCTGCCTCGGTTTTCCCAAACGCCTACAGTATGGGGTTCTTCAAAAGGGGTCTAAGAAGGTTTTTACAGGGTCGGCAGCGCGAGTGGGGCGCCTCTGGTGTTGCAAACGTTCATAGGCTGCGGTGACCACCAGTCCTTCTGGTGGGCCGTATGCTTGTCTGCCAACTTCGTGGTATAAAAAAAAAAAACATCCACACATTCACGCTCAGAAACTTTCACATTTATATTATTATTAAGATTAAGTCGATCTATTTTTTCGGTAAAAGTTGTGTTTATTTATTGTCACGAATGGTGCACCATCCTTCCTTGGATGGCACCAGGCTCTATTACGTAGTTTAGCTCCATAGCACATGTCATAGAACAATGAGAACATCCTTGTTCTAAGCAGCCCTCACATTTGCCTTTATCGCCGAATGGGTATGCAGTTGCTTTCACCACAATTTCTATGATTTCCCACATAATACGTGGGGAGCTAAAATACGTACTCAAATAGTAAGTATATGATCAGGGCCGAGCCGACCTTTTGCAGCGACTGTGTGCGAAACCTATGAAGCGCCTCTTTTTTTCGATTCTTCACGTTTCAGCAAATTTTAACCGACTTCATAAAAAGGAAGTGGTTCACCATTCGACTGTTGTGAATGTTTTTTTAATGTAAAACATCTGGTAAACTGAATTTTCTAGTAGGGACGCTTTCGAAAACTCGAAATTTAAATTTAGGAAATGGGGTTTTGGGTTGTGTATTTAGGATTTTTACAAAGTAATTTCGACGTTTCAAATCTGTCAGGCAGGCGCCTCGCATTATTTTTATTTTATACTAACGTGGCATGAAATTCAAGCTTACGACCGATTTCTATAAAGTCTTAAAGTAATAACTTACCAGGAGTTTCACATTTTGAAAGTTACAAAATCTTTTTCTTCTCTTTTGGATTCAAAGGGTCTGCAAGGTAGAAAATTAATTCGCGTTTTATTTTACTCGGTAATAATATTATCAAAGTAAGTATAAAAATAGGAAAAATTAATTCCCCTCAAAATTTATAAATAATCGGTCAGTTGGTCGTCACAACCTGCGCCTGGCCGCCTGGGTCGGCAGCGCGTGTGTAGCGCCGCTGGTGGTGCAAACGTCCACACGCTACGGTAACCAACCATTAGATACTTTATTTTAGAAAATGATCTTGTGCTTTTAAATTCTTCGATTTTTTAAGATTTGTTAATTATTTTTCTTTGACGGACCTCGGAAGATGCCGCTTACGGGATCCAGCAAAGTGAAGGGCATTGAGCCTATTCGACAGTCGATGGATCCTCGGACACCATTTTCAAAGTTTGGTCACAAATCTAAGGGGGCAACAGCTGCGCTCTTGTGGTTGTTGTCCAACATAAGGGGACCCAACGCTCCTTGCAGGTGATGTATTTCGGGATTGTGCGGAGCATGGCCCTATAGGCATGGGTCCCACATACGAGAGGAGACCGTGATGGCCCGCACTGCGGCTAGATTAAATAGCCCGCAGAAGACGATGGCCGTCAGGGTGATAACAGGGTATCGCACGCGCTCCGTTGAATCGGCATGTCTCCTTGCTGGGATCCCTCCGTGGGACCTGAAAGCGAGAGCCCTTTCGTCATTGTTTGAATGGCCCTAGGAAATGCTGGAACGGGATGCCTCGATTTATAGGGACGCTGGCCAACAAGTCCCTAGAATTCGAGACTCAGCTGTCCCAGCTCCGCCAGGAAATCAGGGAGACTTAGAAGGTGCCATTTGAGCAATAAAGATAGGGAAACGCCACAATCGGGGAGATAAGTCCGGCCATGAACGAGCGGCTAAAGAGGAGTCAAGGCTGCCTTGCTTACAGGTTGTCACAGTTGGTTACGGGGCACGGGTGCTTCGAGAAGTATCTGTGTTCAATACTCTGGGAGACCATGGTTGAGTGCCAACACTGCGAGGAAAATTGCATGGACCCCGCTCGCCACACATTGTTGGAGTGCTTAGCGTGGGCGCCACTGTTGCAGGTCCTCGTGTAAAGTCTAGACGCCGCTGAAGACCTTCATACGAGCCTTGATTTCCAGCGGGATCAAGTGGGACACTGACGCATCTTTCTGCGAGCAGGTCATGCTCGTGAATGGGGCAACGGGTATGATGTGGTATATGAATCTCCCACCAGAGTTCCGTAGTCCGCGGCGAGGACGCCGGCGCCGCAGACTTGTCTTCGCCCAAGACTATCGGCCTCCATGATCGGGGCCATAGGACGACGGGAGGGCTGCTCGCCCTAACGCCTCGCACGCCTGTGTATCCTCGAAAACAGGAATATGTCGGGTGTGGATAGCGAGGCACATACATCCTCCCGAATTTTGTAGTGTTTTTTATATATATATTATATAGTCGATAGTCCAATCGGCTGCAGCCATCAAAATTGAGTATGGATTTTGAGGTACTTTCTTTGAACAGCCTTCCTTTACAAACGCAATGTCATTTCTTTTGTTTGTGGTTAATCCCTTTTTCGCTTTTGCTACCGCCAAACTGACAGCCTCACGTATGATTTCCAATACCCTATTATGTCGGCGTGAGTAATGACCCCGGTCTAATAGCGTTCTACAACCGACCAGCAGGTGCCAGCAGGTGTAGAAATAAATGAAATAAAATGTAAAGGACGGCTGGCGTAGCAAAAGATCGTCTACTATCTATAAATGATGACTGTAGCCCCTTGGGCGTATTCTGTGCTACACCTACAGATGATGCTATGCTGCACAATGCATGGGAGCTATTCCATCCATCCAACGGAGGGGCGGCGGGCCGAAATTAGGGAAAAGATAGAGCCAACTTACGGTTGAACGGTATTTCCACGTGGGGTTCTGAAAATTGGCGCAGGCCTTTACTGCTAAAATGTTCTCTTTCACACTACAATTTTATAATGTTGTATTAAAATCGAACTGTTGAATGACGTCATATCGTCATAGACGATCGTCGTGAGCTTATCAATAAGAAGTACGGTGCCAGACGTATCGCTGGTTAGGAGTCTACTGACCAAGACAGCGCAGCGGTTCGTCCTCGCGTCGAATACTGCTCTAATCTTTGGGATGAATCCACCAAATCCTTATAACACCGTTAGATTAGATGATATGAAGCAACAGACTATTTGCGATATAGTTTGTCCAGAGGTGACAGGAAGCCTTAAGTTGCTGGACTAGAACGCAAAAATGTATGTCGTGATTACTAGAATACAGTAGTTATTATTCGAGTTACCTCCATTATAGTTTTCTAACAATCCGTTTGTTCCATTAAAAGAAATGTTCACGGAAGCCTTAAGTTGCTGGACTAGAACGCTAAAAATGTATGTCGTGATTACTAGAATACAGTAGTTATTATTCGAGTTACCTCCATTATAGTTTTCTAACAATCCGTTTATTCCATTAAAAGAAATGTTCACGGAACTTGCATATCGCTTTCACTTGGACTCAGTTTCGAGGAAGCGATCTGCAAGGGACATGAGCAAAACTAGCATCATCATTTTTATCACCTCGCGAACGAAATCGCGGGCAAAAGCACTAGCTTTTGTCCCCTTCCTTTATAGTTTCCTAAATGTATAGTGTACTAACACTAGTATAATCAAAAATAAAAATAACGACCTGTCCATTGTCTAGGTATCTGAACTGCAACTTCTAAGCCTTCTTCGTGTGGAAAGAAGTTGGCTCCCAACAGACCTACGGCTGCCACGGTGGCCATGCCGGGGGGGTGGGGTGAATCCCTCGCGTCACGCTGCCGTCATGGACCTGCTTCTGTAAGGATGGTGAGCAGCCCACTTACCGTCCTCAGGCCCCCGGTCATAGAGGCCGATAGTCTTCGGCGGAAGACACGTCGGCGGCGCCCAGGCCACCGACTGCTGAACTCGGGTGGGAGAGTTCTCTCCCGCACCCGCCCCGCCGCCTCTTTCACGAGCATGACCTGCTCGCAGAAAGAGGCGGCGCAGTCCTACTTACTCACGCTGGAGACCATGGCTCGCACCATGGTCTCGAGCGAGAGAGTGTCCACGTCCAGATCCACCATGAGGACCTGGCGCTGTTGCGCCCACGCCGTGCACTCTACCAGCGTGTGGAGCGCTGTGTCATCGCTGCGGTCCTCGCAGTGCTGACACTCGGCCGTGGTTTCCCGGTGTCTTCGCCACAGACACCTACCGAAGCTACCGTGCCCGGTAAATATCTGTGACAACCGGTAGGAGACAGCGCCGTGTCTGATTTCCAGCCACTCGACCATGAGCGGTCTGAGAGCCGCGATTGTGGCGAATCCCCCTTTGATTGTTTAAGTCGTACCTTCCATGTCTCCACGGTTTCCTGGTGAAATTGGGACCGCTGGACCTCGAGACGCATGCCTTTGGCCCCGCTCCAGCGCCTCCTTGCGCCATCTAAATAGTGACGCAAGGGTTCTCGTTTCAAGGTCCCATGGAGGGAGACAAATGTCTCCTAGCCGTCTCTTAGCCGTTCCCTTATCACCCTGACGGCCATCGCCCTCTGCGGGCTCAGCAATCTAGCCACATCGCCGGCCGTCAGGGTCTCCGCCCATACGGGGGCCCCGTATAGGGATTCCCAGGTACAGTCTCCTGTAGGGAGCGTTGGGTCCCCTGATGGTGGGCATCAATTTGAAAGATAGTAAAAATGAAATTTACCGAAAATGCAATCTAATCAGTAAGTACTAAGTAACTGTTAAGCCTACTGAAGATTAAATTGACTTACTTCTGATATGTACGCGGTATAAAAACAAGACCTACTACCACAATCATTTGTTATAACATGAAGTTTCTAGCAATAACACTGTTGGGTCTTGTGGCCGCCGTCAGCGCCAGGAGCGTCGGGCTCGAAGACATCATTGAGGCGGAGGGACTCACGGCATACGATTACCACAACAGGGTCGGTATCCCGCTAGCAGAGAAGATTCGTGCTTATGAAGAACAGGCGTTCCAGAACCCTGCGTCCAGAATCACCGGTGGATCATTCGCACCAGATGGTCAGCATCCTTACCAGGTGAACTCATATTGTTATTAAATTATTATCTTAGATTATAGAGTAAACTCTATAATCTAAGTTTACTCTATAATCTAAGATTATTATGAACTAGCTGATGCCCGCAGTTTCGCCCGCGTGAAATTTGTTCCCGTTCCCGCTTCTCGTGGGAACTTATTCCCGGGATAAAATGAACTATGTGTTGTTCCAGACCATAGTCTATCCCTGCACCAAATTTCAACTAGATCCGTTCAGCCGTTAGAGCGTGAAAGAGTAACAAACATCCGCACTCACAAACTTTCGCATTTACAATATTAGTAAGATTGATCCGGTAAACGTTTTCTCATTTAATTATCGAAGAAACCTCGTATTTATCATATTGACGCACATACCATATTGTACGCATCTGTCGTGTGGTTTCGCAGCAGTGCGATTACAAACACGGTGATTATGTAATCGCATTGCTGATTGTTTTAAGTCCCTAACAATAAAACAATGAAAGTGAGTAGGTAACTTAGTCCGTTACACATTCACAGCTGAACCGCTGAACTAATACGGTCATAATAAAGCTCGATTTAGAAAATTCGTATGTGTTTGAACATTACACATGAGCTAAAGAAAGAATATCTACGCATTCATTGGGATTAGGACTGATACGAAACGGAAAAGCAGCATGTCTAAAAGATAAAAAATATTGTATTTTCCAGAAACGTCGGAATTTTAAATTACTATTACATGCTGCAATGTTCTCTGATTTTATTACAGGTCGGTCTGTTAATACAACTAGCTACAGGAGGCACGAGTGTATGCGGTGGTTCCATCATCAACGCCTGGAGGGTGCTGACGGCTGCTCATTGCTGGCTCGACTGGCAAACCCCTGCACGGGAATTGACCGTTGTAGCCGGCTCAACTTGGCTTTTCTCAGGTGGCCAAAGACCTGTTAGCAATGATGTTACTCCGCATCACAGCTTTAACCCTCTCGCTTTCCAATTCAATATAGCAGTAATCCGCTTACCATGGGCTCTTTCATTCTCAGGTAATCCTACTAATATTATAAATGTGAACGTTTGTGAAGATGTTTGGATGTTTGTTACTCAATCACGCTCTAACGGCTGAATGGATCTGGTTGAAATTTGGTACAGGGGTAGAGTAGAGTCCGGAATAACACATAGACTTTTTATCCCGGGTTGTGTTCCCATGGGAAGCAGGAACAGAAACCAAATTTCACGCGGGCGAAGCCACGCGCATCAGCTAGTTAATTAATAATATGTAACACTACTGTAACGCCTTTTAACGCATAGGTGTTTTTTTACGATTCAAACTACTACGACTACGACTGAGTTTATTTTTCACCGAGTGAGTGAAGCGAACGAGTCTCCGATTCGACAGTATGGACGATTTTGCTTCTGTGAATGTCAGTTTCGGTCTAGAGGACGCATTTCTTAAGTGACAAACCTACTAATTTTTTTTAAATTACAAAAGGAATAAATTATATTTTATTTTTTATTTACTTTTACCGATTTCCAAAAGACTTGCACAAGTGTTCTTTAATTTAAAATAAAACTTTGTCGAGAGATTTTTTGATAGGGAGGAAATTGGGGAAGAAAAGGGGTGAAGATGGTTGTCGCGTTATTTGTGGACGGATCTTGATGATTTTTGGCTGAAACATGAAGGATATATTATAATTCCTGACCGATTGTTTTTTTTCCTAAGTACCGTAGGCGTTTGGGAAAACCGAGGAAGGAAGATCATTCAGTAGTGGAATATTGGGCATTCTGTCCCACTTTAAGTTCGCATCGTCGCTATCGCTCCTTGCTCACGTGGGACAGATCGCCCAATATTCCACATTTTAAAAATGTAACCTAACCAACATTTTTATAAAAAATAATTTAAAAAATAAAAATTGCTGAAGCTCCCTCCATGTTCATTACTTACCATTTATAACCCACAACGTTTTCTGTATCCAGTTGGGTTCGACTACTTGTAGTTATAAATATTTATGTTATAAATTCATCTTTTCATTATGAGTCCATCAGTATTGCATAGCAAACATGAAATTCGTTAAACAAAGACAATCGTTACAGGTCAATACAATCTGTGACGATTTGACAAAAAACAAATTACGTCATGGAGAATTATTACCGAATACTGTACGTTGCATCATTTGTGGACCATCAAATTGTGGAAAAACTAATTTATTAATTGGTCTTCTATTGCATGAAAATGGCTTGACATTTAAAAATGTTTATGTATACTCTAAAACTCTACATCAACCAAAGTACATCTTTTTAGAAAAGGTTTTACAACGAGTACCAGGTATCACTCTTCATAAATATCAGACAAATGATGACGTTTTAAAAGTTTCAGATGCAAAACCAAATTCTGTGATTATTTTTGATGATGTAGCATGTGAAAATCAAAGTAATATACGTGATTATTTTGCCATGGGAAGACATAAATTGATTGATAGTTTTTATTTAAATCAAACTTATACCAAAATACCTAAACAACTTGTAAGAGATAATGCTAACCTAATTGTGCTTTTTAAGCAAGATGAAGTTAATTTGAAACATGTTTATGAAGAACATGTTAACACCGATTTGACATGGTTGAAATTTCGAGAAATGTGTTCCTTAATATGGAAAGAACCTTTTGATTATGTGGTAATTAATAAAGATTGTTCTAAAAACAATGGTTGTTATAGAAAAACGTTTGACACATTTGTATTATTAGATGAAATTTGAATATTTAACCCTTCAACACACTAAAAAGTATATATCGAAAATCGGTAATCGCACGGACCTAGCTCCACCACCCTAAAAATGAAAAAAGATTTCCCATTTCCCAAAAAAAAATTTTTTTCTCACTTACCAGATCAAATTTTTCGATTCTGCAAACAGCAACCGGATCATTGATAAATTGTTTATTTTACTGTGTATAATAATAAACAATAATGAAAACACATTATTTATAATAAAAAAACAAAACACACACGCACACTCGCACTTGGTACACACGCACTCAACAAAAAAAACATTGATTACTCTAGCACCACACCATATTTTACGATCCTGTAAACACCAACCGGATTATTGATATATTGTTTATTTTACTGTGTATAATACTAAATAATAATGCAAACACATTATTTATAATAAAAACACGAAACACACACGTACTACACAAACGCACGCCATCCATGCGCAATCGACTCTCAACTTCAACTGTTCGATTTTTGTAAAAAATTCTGGCCCATTGACGTCATTTTATAAGATTCCAAAAACAAGAAAATGTTATAAACTACACATGCAATAAACCTGTTCATAGAAAAGTAGAACGTAAGAAGGCTAAATTTAAGTTTAAAGTCGTCTGGGTAGGTGCGGCGACCGGTCGCCGCGCGGGGCTTTACGGAAAAATTTGATTATTATGCGCGGCGACCGGTCGCCGCGAGGAGCTCTAAGGGTTAACCACTTAGCTCTAACAAAAAAGGAGGAAAAAGTAGAACCCAATGAACCGCAAGACCAAGATATGAAAGAAACAGATGATAGCAGTATTGCTAGTAACGAATCGGAACCCTCATCGGACTCTTCATTTCAGTCATTAGTCGGTACTAATCCAGATGCATCATCTTGGTCGTTATCTTCACAAGTACTATCAGATGTTCCATTTGGTATAAGAAATGAACGTGGAAAGCTAATGTTGGGTTCCTCTAACATAACTATTGGGGATAAAGTTATTACTGTAGCCGGACACAAATACGAAAGTACACCTGGGTTGCGAGAGTTACTGTTAAAAAAAGACATTGATCTGAGCTTGGTTAATGACTGTGACAAGCAAAATTATAAGACAATGTTACTTGTAACGAATGCACATCGTCGTGATTTCGATTCAAAAAAACCAATTAAAAGTAATAAAGGACAAAAATATTTGCAAGTTATTAAACCACTTTTCGATCAAGAAAGTAGAAGTCCAAGTTGTAGACAGAAAGTAGGAAAAGGATTACCTTCAACAAAAATGTGGAAAAAAAACACAGATTTTGTATATTGGGATGATCCCAATGAATTGGTTGATAGATTAAAGTTATTAATTGCTTCTCGAGATGCTGGGAACACAGGACTAGACAATGAAATAATATCTATCATTGAAGAACTACGTGAAAGCAAAATCATTAAATAAATAGATCTACTAATGTTATATGTGTGTCATTTTACTATATACCGTTCAACATAATACACCTTTAATATGAATGTAGACAAATTTGGACATTATATTCATAAGCGAATGCGGATATCAGAAATACTTGATTTTAATGATAACGCATTAATAAAATCTGATTATGGAGATTATGACTTGAAGACATCGAGGCTAAAAGGTGTTAAACCTCCTCAAGACGCAGATGATGCAGTAAATAAAGCATATGTAGATGAATTGAAAGGTGTACTAATCCGTGACTTACGAAAATTGCAAAGTTCTATTCCAAATAGTGTTCAAAACCACATAGAGAAAGCTTTAAAAACAATAATGTCTGAGATAGACACTCATTTGGAAAGCAAATTTTACACAAGAAAAGCAGTTGATAAACTAGTTCAAGACGCAATTCAATCTATATTAAAAGATCGAAAAACATAGCCCTTAAAGTTTGTTAAAATGACGAAACAACAAATCGTCAATGAAATACATAAAGCAGCACGAAAAAATTTTCCTCGACGATCTGTAATTTTAAAAGGTATTGATGATTTGTGGCAAGCAGATTTAGCTGATATGCAAAACCTAAAAACCTTTAATAAAGGATATAACTATATTTTAATAGTTATCGACTGCTTCTCCAAGTACGTTTGGGTGGAACCATTAAAAACTAAATCCAAACATGATGTCTCTCTTGCATTTGAAAAAATACTTTCTTCTAATCACAGGATACCAAATCATCTGCAAACTGATATGGGTACTGAGTTCTATAATTCTACATTTCAAAAGCTTTTACAGAACTATAATATTAATCACTACTCTACATTTTCAACCAAAAAGGCTTCAATTGTAGAACGAGTTATTAAAACTATTAAAAATAAATTGTACAAATACTTTAGCTTGAACGGACACTATAAGTGGATAGATGGTGGCTTGAACGGTATTGTGAAGACATATAATAACACAAAACATCGTACTATTAAATTTGCACCTGTTAATGTCAATAAGTTTAATGAAACTAACATTAAAAATAATATTACGGATTCCATGATAAAGGTAGTCCAAAAATGTCGTCCAAAGTTTAAAATTGGTGACAAAGTTCGAATTAGCAAGTACAAACATATATTCGAGAAAGGATACACTCCTAACTGGTCAACAGAGTTA
Source organism: Miltochrista miniata (assembly GCA_933228765.1). NCBI lineage: Eukaryota > Metazoa > Arthropoda > Insecta > Lepidoptera > Erebidae > Miltochrista > Miltochrista miniata. Next base: position 948,933 of record OW121755.1, on the reverse strand, counting down.
TTTACTATAAAAAAGATAAATAACACTATACCAATAACATATCGCATCGAAGATAATCAAAAACAAGTCATATTAGGAACTTTTTACGAACAAGAGCTTCAAAAGTCGTCCTGTCCTGGTGTCTATTTGATAGAAAAGGTATTAAAAAAGAAAGGAAACAAACTGTTTGTAAAATGGTTGGGTTTGAATAACAAAGAGAATAGTTGGATTGATAATACTGCAATAGTGGAATGAGTTAATTATATAAGTGATATGTAATTTTAAAGTATATTCATTATTCTTTGGACGATGCAAGGTGGTGGACTAATAAACAATATCATTAATCATTTACCATTCGAACTACACATACCTGGTTATAACTATTGTGGACCAGGAACAAAGCTTTCGAAACGATTACTACGTGGTGATAAAGGTGTAAATAAGTTAGACGAAGCTTGTATGCATCACGATATTGCATACGCAAACTACACAGACTTGCCTAACCGTCAAAAAGCCGACTTACGTCTTTTAGATATGGCTAAGCAAAGACTTAAAGCAAAAGATGCTCGAACAGGGGAAAAGATTAGTTCGTGGATAGTAAACAAAGTTATGAAAGCTAAATTGAAGTCTGGTGCTGGTGTTAAGACCTTTTATAACTTTGTTAAAAAAATAAAAAGAAAAATCAAAAAACTCTCACCTAAAGATGATAAGTCATTAATAAATATGGCTTATATGGTTGCCCGAAAATTAGTTCCATGCATTCCAAAAGTTCGAGTACCTCGAATGATACCTATACCAAAAACTGGAGGCATTCTACCTTTAATCCCAATTTTTGCTGGTTTATCTGCTTTAGGAGCATTAGCTGGTGGTGCAGCTGGTATTGCAAAAACTGTGAATGATTATAAACACGGTCAGAAAAAATTACAAGAAACTGAACGTCATAATAAAACTATGGAGGCTATAGCAATAGGTAAAGGTCTATACATTAAACCGCATAAGCAAGGTCAGGGATTGTTTATAAATCCATCAAAAAACTAATTGATCAGCTACCTAATCGCGCTTTAACTAATATCGATATTCAGAAGTATGGTCATTGTATTCCACATTTTCGAGGAGTTTATATGAAGGATCAGTTACCAAAAACACCTAAACGAATTGAATGTGCTATAGTTAACCTAGATAATTCGAGAAATGATGGAACGCATTGGGTAGCTTATGTTAAAATAAACAATTATTGTGAATATTTTGATAGCTATGGTGATTTAAAACCGCCAAGAGAGTTAATGCTATATTTTAAGAACTGTGATGTTCATTATAACTATGATAGATATCAACAATTTAACACAATAGTTTGTGGACATATGTGTTTAAGTTATTTGCAAACTTTTTGGATTAAATACTATAAATCTTTATTATAATTATAATACTTTAAATAAAAATACTATAAATCTTATACCACTCTTTCATTTCCATCATTTGCAAGATGTCACTCACCTTATCGATAACTGGAAACTCATCGGTATTATCTACCTATTATCCAGACACGTTGCCATTAGCTGAGGAGTATGAATGTGCATTATTACATTTCTCTACATATAATTCTATTCCAAATTTTGATAATACAAACAATAAATTATACTATGGTTCTAAAAATGTTATTGAGATACCTGAAGGAACCTATGAATTACAAGATATTAGTGACTATTTAAAAACTGAGATAAAAGATGCATCTATAACACTCAATTGTAATAACAACACCTTAAAAACTGTGTTATTTTGTACATCAACTATAGATTTTACTAAAGAAGATACATTTGGAAGTTTATTGGGATTTAAAAAGCAGATCTTAGAAGCAAATAAATATCATGTATCAGAGTTTCCAGTAAACATTTTGCCAACGACTGTCATAAGGATTGAATGTGACATAGTTAGCGGTTCCTATATAAACGGTCAATCCAGTCACATCTTACACGAATTTGCACTTAATGTTCCACCTGGATACAGGATTATAGAAATTCCGAAAAACGCAATCTACTTTCCAATAAATCAAACCAATATAAGCTGCATACAGATAAGGTTGTTGGATATAAATAATAACTTAATAAATTTGCGAGGTGAAGAAGTGCAGTTGTATCTACATATCAGAAGAAAACAATGATAGATTATAATAAATATGTGGTACATCCAACTAAAAATAACAGTTCTACTAAAACTATCAAACCAATAAGAGCTCGGTCCAAAAGGGTTATAAAATTGAATAACAATAATAAAGCATTTCTTAAAGCGATCGGTTTGTTGAAATGAATATACTAGATGTTTTGTCCACTCCTGCATACAACAACGCTGTGGAAGGAATTGAATTTCACTCTTACAAGCCTTACGTAACAAGTTTCAATAGAAGCGATGAAATCAGGATACCTATTAATCAACAAGACTTGTATATATTACCATCAGCAAGCACTTTGTTTTTGGAAGGAACTGTTGTTGTAAACAAGGGTGGAAATTCGAAGGAAAGAGTCAGTAACGTTCATTTCACAAACAATAGTCTACTTTATTTGTTTCAAGATATAAGGTATGAGATAAATGGAGTGGAAATAGATAAAATAAAAAACGCTGGTATAACTACCACAATGAAATCATTAATATCAATGAACGAAAACGAGGCTAAAGCATCTAATGCTTGGGGATGGAATATCGAAGGCATAAATAGTGCAAATGGGGGAAGCTTTTCTGCTTCTATACCCCTCTGTAACATTCTTGGTTTTGCAGAAGATTTCAAGAAAGTAGTGATAAACAGCAAACATGAATTAATATTGTTACGAAGTAATACTAATCTGAACGCCCTAAAACTTAACGATGGTGAAACTGTAGAAGATATTATTATAAATAAAATAATATGGCGTGTACCACATGTCAAAGTGTCCGATAGGGAAAAAATCAATATGTTAAAACTGTTAGAAAAAGATCGACCACTCCAGATGATATTTAGGAATTGGGATTTATATGAATATCCGGCTTTACCAAAAACTACTAAGCATACTTGGTCCATAAAAACATCGTCGCAAATAGAGAAACCAAGATTTGTTATTATTGGTCTGCAAACAAATAGAAAAAATAATTCTAAATTGGATATGTCTAAGTTTGATCACTGTGATGTTCGTGATGTTAGAGTATACCTAAATTCAACCTACTTCCCTTATGAAAATTTGAATTCAAGTTTCTCGAATAATCGAATTGCTTTAATATATGAACAATATACTAGATTTCAACAGTCGTATTATGGACGTCGCGCCGAGCCATTATTAAATGAGAAACAATTTAAAAATATTGCTCCGTTATTTGTAGTAGATTGTTCTAGACAACCAGATAATCTTAAATCAGGTCCTGTTGTGGATGTTAGAGTGGAAATTGAAAGTGATATTGATATACCAGATCAAACTTCAGCATATTGTCTTATATTGAACGACTGTATAATCGAGTATAAGCCGTTAAGTAGCGTCGTCAGAAAGATATCATGAACAAAAATACTATTATAGTAGATGTTCAGGGTTTTAAAGATCGTTATAATAACTTTATAGTCAAAGAATTAGCTGTAGCTACGTTGGAACATACTCATATATTCTTAATAAAACCTCCTTACCCGTTATCCTCGCTAACTGATGAAGAAAGAAGACACATTTGGTGGATTGAAAGGAATAGAGGTTACCGCTGGAGCGAAGGATATATAGACTACAGAGAATTTTCTAGAATAATCAAACCCTATTTGAAGGAAAAAAAGGTTCTTGTTAAAGGTAGTGAGAAAATTAATTGGGTTCAAGAGCTATGTGGTCATAATAATGTTTCCGACATATGTAAAAATAAAAGTATTCCTAACTTAAAGACTCTTAGTGATCTTTACTGTAAAGACCTATTTTTGTATAATTGTTTTGCTCATAAGAACTATTGTGCTTTAAGGAATGTATTGTGTATTAAACAATGGTGTTTAGAAAATAATTTTTGTATTTCATAAGTTTAATAAACCGAATAAATGTTTTATTACTATACTGTGTTTGTTTTTCATACTATTTCCTACCCAAGTCGAAATTGAAATGAAAAAAAAAATTAATCATAATACCATTTATTTAATGTCTCAAAAAATTACATTGATCTTAAACCTAACACAATGATAAAAATGACGCGTACAAAATGTTGAAGCGTCAGCAGTACATCTCTAAGTATTAAGGTGATGTATAACTTACTTAAAACTAAAAACACATTAGTTAAAATGATAAGCTATCACCATGAATTTTCTTAGATATTTTCTTAATAATACCTTCAGCCATGTCCATGATTTCATCAACTGTATCATGAACTACGTATTGAGCACTAAGTATCACACTGTCACTATCTTCACAAAACGGCAACGAAGGTTTGTCTTTGTCGTTGGTGATGTCCAAGATCTTTATCTGAATTAGCTTGACTCCTTTTGGTTGGTTGCTGATTACAAAAGATTTATGAGCTGTCTTTTTAGATTTTCTACAAATAGTTGGTTTTCTTCTTTTTGGTTCAACTTGCGTAGGAGAAAGAGGTAAAATATGTGAGAAGTCAAAGGGGTCTTGAGCGTATTGAACAATACCGTCACCATATGCATCTGCCATTATTTATAATGTATTAATGTTGAGGTATATCTGGTTGGCCTCGTCCTCCTCTGCCACGATCTTCTAACGTTTTAAATATTTGGCTCAGTAATTTCTCTGTTTTATAATATATTTCATCCCACTGATCGTAAACAATATATTGGGTTTTCACTCTTGTATGTATTTCTACTTCGTTATCTGATGTATCTTCAGCTTCTAATACATCTATTTTAATTACGTATTTTGGAATCCTCCTATTCCTTGTAGCAAAGTAACTGGTTTGAGGTTCAGAGATGCACTGCTGTTGCTTCAACATTATTAATTAAAAGACTGCTTTGTGTGAATGTAAAGAGAACAAGTATGAAACTGAATGTAATTATGAGTAATAGGTGAATTAAATAGAAACATGACCCGCTAGTGACACATACACTGTACTACGTATTAATTCAAGTTCTGACCTGTTGATTTAGTTTATTTTGCAATAAGTTGTAACGAGATACTCCCTACAAGTTTGCAAGTGTCATCGTTCACTATGACGAACATGTTCAAACATGTCTTAAGAATGATGTAATGCACATTGTTATGTACTTACTTAAGTTGCGAAATTTTTATGAATTGTAAACGTGTTGTAACGTGAATGATGATGCATATCATCAGGTGTTATGAGGTTGTGACTGTCGCTACCAAGGTCCCAGGTTTTGAAGATTTTTTTCAGAATGTCCAATAGTCCACTACTACTAACCATAGATATCCTATTTCACATTTCTAAGAAATTTTACTTCGAAGTATGTAACTTAAGACATCATAACATACATACATATACGTCCGTGAAGTTAGCATCTCAAATGTTGGCATCTCACAAATAAAGTCAATATACAGGGTGAATTTTTCAAAAGGGATTGGATGGCCAAATCCGAAACTATAAGGAATAGCGAAAAATGCTCAAAGGAGTCACGAGCCCGATTTTGATGAAACTTAAAACCTCATCATTAGATTTTTTAAAAACCCATTATCCTAGCTGGGAATCGAACCCATTGATTTTGAAAAAAAATACACACCCTATATTATTGCACCGTAGGATAGTGTTGCTATAAAGGATCTTATTCTGGGAAATAATGACATACGGCAAACTAAAGGAAAGTGCTCATCTTTAACAAAATACAATTTATTTTCCTTACGTTAACTGATTAATTGTTCAAAATGTAGACCATTGTTTTCAATACATAGCTGGATTCGAGATTTCAATGATCGTACTGCATTCAATATTATTGATTTCGTTTAGAATATTCTCCAAATAATCATTCTGAGCATAATTTAAAACACGGAATAGTTACTATCTATTGTGGGATTTCGAACGAAACAAATTATGATACAAAATTTAGGTACATGAAATATGAATTCTATTAAAATTCTACACTTTCCTTAAATTTGCCGTATATCATTACTTCGCAGAATTTGATCCTTATCAGCGACACCATCGTTTGGTGTAATAATAAAGGGTGTGTTTTTTTTTCAAAATCAATGGGTTCAATTCCCAGCTAGGATTATTGGTTTTTCAAAAATCTAATGATGAGATTTTAAGTTTTATCAAAATCGGGCTCGTGACTCCTTTGAGCATTTTTAGCTATTCCTTATAGTTTCGGATTTGGCCATCCAAGCCCTTTTCAAAAATTCACCCTGTATAGTGGCATCCAGCATAGTTCTACAGTTCTAGACCGGTTTCAAAAATAGTTCAGTCGATTAAATCATTAAAATCGAGATTTTAAAAAATGAGATGCTAACTTCACAATCTCATCATAGCATCTCATAGTATTAAGCGAGACTGAGTAAAAAAAAGTTTATATTTGGTGAGTTCTATATCATAGGCATGTACCATCAATAGTTCTGGCGTCTGCCACCTTACAAAAATTTTTTATTGACATTTTTCTTTCAATCTTTACATAAAAAGACAAATTTCACCATACTATAGTGAGATGCTACCCTTTTTTTTAAAGTTCTGACTCAGAAGAAAAATAAAGATGATACAAAATACGTCTACCTACCCATTGCAAAAGAGTTCCGGTGTCTACCACCTTCAGTTTTTTTTTTCAGGATTTTATTCGTAAAAATTTGCTTAAAAAGTGACATGCTCCCATACTATGGTGAGATGCTAGCCTTTTCTTATTGAGTTCTGACTCAGATAACGTGTATAGATAATGAAAAACACTTTTACCTACACATTGCGAAAGAGTTCCGGTGTCTACCACCTTCGGTTTTTTTTTTCAGGATTTTTTTCGTAAACATTTGCTTAAAAAGTGACATATGCTCCCATACTATGGTGAGATGCTAGGCTTATTTTGAGAGTTCTAACTCAGGAGAAGTGTTTAAATGGTAATAAACACTTTTATCTACGCATTGCAAAGGAGTTCTGGTGTCTACAAATTTCAGTTTTTTTTTCAGGATTTTTTTCGTAAACATTTGCTTAAAAAGTGACATATGCTCCCATACTATGGTGAGATGCTAGCCTTATTTTGAGAGTTCTAACTCAGAAGAAGTGTTTAAATGGTAATAAACACTTTTATCTACGCATTGCAAAGGAGTTCTGGTGTCTACAAATTTCAGTTTTTTTTTCAGGATTTTTTTCGTAAACATTTGCTTAAAAAGTGACATATGCTCCCATACTATGGTGAGATGCTAGCCTTATTTTGAGAGTTCTAACTCAGAAGAAGTGTTTAAATGGTAATAAACACTTTTATCTACGCATTGCAAAGGAGTTCTGGTGTCTACAAATTTCAGTTTTTTTTTTCAGGATTTTTTTCGTAAACATTTGCTTAAAAAGTGACATGCTCCCATACTATGGTGAGATGCTAGCCTAATTTTGAGAGTTCTAACTCAGAAGAAGTGTTGAAATGGTAATAAACACTTTTATCTACACATTGCAAAAGAGTTCCGGTGTCTACCATTTTCAGTTTTTTTTCAGGATTTTTTTCGTAAACATTTGCTTAAAAAGTGACATGCTCCCATACTATGGTGAGATGCTAGCCTTTTTTTGAGAGTTCTGACACAGTTGAAGTGTTTTAATGGTGTAAAACACTTCTACCTACACATTGCAAAAGAGTTCTGGTGTCTACCACCTTCAGTTTTTTTTTCAGGATTTTTTTCGTAAACATTTGCTTAAAAAGTGACATGCTCCCATACTATGGTGAGATGCTAGCCTGTTTTTTAGAGTTTTAACTCAGAAAAAGTGTACAAATAGTAGAAAACACTTCTACCTACACAAAGCAAAGGAGTTCCGGTGTCCACCACCTTCAGTTTTTTTTTCAGGATTTTTTTCGTAAACATTTGCTTAAAAAGTGACATGCTCCCATACTATGGTGAGATGCTAGCCTTTTTTTGAGAGTTCTGACTCAGTTGAAGTGTTTTAATGGTGTAAAACACTTCTACCTACACATTGCAAAAGAGTTCCGGTGTCTACCACGTTCAGTTTTTTTTTCAGGATTTTTTTCGTAAACATTTGCTTAAAAAGTGACATATGCTCCCATACTATGGTGAGATGCTAGCCTTTTGTTGGTAGTTCTGTCTCAGAAGATGTGTTTAAATGGTAGAAAACACTTTTACCTACACAATGCAAAGGAGTTCTGGTGTCTACCACCTTCAGTTTTTTTTTCAGGATTTTTGCGTAAACATTTGCTTAAAAAGTGACATGCTCACATACTATGGTGAGATGCTAGCCTTTTTTTGAGAGTTCTGGCACAGAAGAAGTGTTTAAATGGTAGAAAACACGTTTGCCTACACATTGCAAAAGAGTTCCGGTGTCTACCATTTTCAGTTTTTTTTTTCAGGATTTTTTTCGTAAACATTTGCTTAAAAAGTGACATGCTCCCATACTATGGTGAGATGCTAGCCTTTTTTTGAGAGTTCTGACACAGTTGAAGTGTTTTAATGGTGTAAAACACTTCTACCTACACATTGCAAAAGAGTTCTGGTGTCTACCACCTTCAGTTTTTTTTTCAGGATTTTTTTCGTAAACATTAGCTTAAAAAGTGACATGCTCCCATACTATGGTGAGATGCTAGCCTGTTTTTTAGAGTTTTAACTCAGAAAAAGTGTACAAATAGTAGAAAACACTTCTACCTACACAAAGCAAAGGAGTTCCGGTGTCCACCACCTTCAGTTTTTTTTTCAGGATTTTTTTCGTAAACATTTGCTTAAAAAGTGACATATGCTCCCATACTATGGTGAGATGCTAGCCTTATTTTGAGAGTTCTAACTCAGAAGAAGGGTTTAAATGGTAATAAACACTTTTATCTACACATTGCAAAAGAGTTCCGGTGTCTACCATTTTCAGTTTTTTTTTCAGGATTTTTTTCGTAAACATTTGCTTAAAAAGTGACATGCTCCCATACTATGGTGAGATGCTAGCCTTTTGTTGGTAGTTATGTCTAAGAAGAAGTGTTTAAATGGTAGAAAACACTTTTACCTACACAATGCAAAGGAGTTCTGGTGTCTACCACCTTCAGTTTTTTTTTCAGGATTTTTTTCGTAAACATTTGCTTGACAAAGTGACATGCTCCCATACTATGGTGAGATGCTAGCCTTTTTTTGAGAGTTCTGGCACAGAAGAAGTGTTTAAATGGTAGAAAACACGTTTGCCTACACATTGCAAAAGAGTTCCGGTGTCTACCATTTTCAGTTTTTTTTTCAGGATTTTTTTTGTAAACATATGCTTAAAAAGTGACATATGCTCCCATACTATGGTGAGATGCTAGCCTTTTTATGAGAGTTCTGACTCAGTTGAAGTGTTTTAATGGTGTAAAACACTTCTACCTACACATTGCAAAAGAGTTCCGGTGTCTACCACGTTAAGTTTTTCTTTCAGGATTTTTTTCGTAAACATTTGCTTAAAAAGTGACATATGCTCCCATACTATGGTGAGATGAAAGCCTTTTGTTGGTAGTTCTGTCTCAGAAGATGTGTTTAAATGGTAGAAAACACTTTTACCTTCACAATGCAAAGGAGTTCTGGTGTCTACCACCTTCAGTTTTTTTTTCAGGATTTTTTTCGTAAACATTTGCTTGAAAAGTGACATGCTCCCATACTATGGTGAGATGCTAGCCTTATTTTGAGAGTTCTAACTCAGTTGAAGTGTTTTAATGGTGTAAAACACTTCTACCTACACATTGCAAAAGAGTTCCGGTGTCTACCACGTTCAGTTTTTTTTTCAGGATTTTTTTCGTAAACATTTGCTTAAAAAGTGACATGCTCCCATACTATGGTGAGATGCTAGCCTGTTTATTAGAGTTCTGACTCAGAAAAAGTGTATAAATAGTAGAAAACACTTCTACCTACACAAAGCAAAGGAGTTCTGGTGTCTACCACCTTCAGTTTTTTTTTCAGGATTTTTTTCGTAAACATTTGCTTGAAAAGTGACATATGCTCCCATACTATGGTGAGATGCTAGGCTTATTTTGAGAGTTCTAACTCAGGAGAAGTGTTTAAATGGTAATAAACACTTTTATCTACGCATTGCAAAAGAGTTCTGGTGTCTACAAATTTCAGTTTTTTTTTCAGGATTTTTTTCGTAAACATTTGCTTAAAAAGTGACATATGCTCCCATACTATGGTGAGATGCTAGCCTTATTTTGAGAGTTCTAACTCAGAAGAAGTGTTTAACCCTTCAACACACTAAAAAAATATATCGAAAATCGGTAATCACGTGGACCTAGCTCCACCACCCTAAAAATGAAAAAAGATTTCCCATTTCCCAAAAAAATTTTTTATCTCACTTACCAGACCAAATTTTTCAATTCTGCAAACAGCAACCGGATTATTGATAAATTGTTTATTTTACTGTGTATAATAATAAACAATAATGAAAACACATTATTTATAATAAAAAAACAAAACACACACGCACACTTGCACTTGGTACACACGCACTCAACAAAAAAAACATTGATTACTCTACCACCACACCATATTTTACGATCCTGTAAACACCAACCGGATTATTGATATATTGTTTATTTTACTGTGTATAATAATAAATAATAATGCAAACACATTATTTATAATAAAAACACGAAACACACACGTACTACACAAACGCACGCCATCCATGCGCAATCCACTCTCAACTTCAACTGTTCGATTTTTGTAAATAATTCTGGCCCATTGACGTCATGTCATAAGATTCCAAAAACAAGAAAATGTTATAAACTACACATGCAATAAACCTGTTCATTGAAAAGTAGGACGTAAGCAGGCTAAATTTAAGTTTAAAGTCGTCTGGGTAGGTGCGGCGACCGGTCGCCGCGCGGGGCTTTACGGAAAAACTTGATTATTATGCGCGGCGACGGGTCGCCGCGAGGAGCTCTAAGGGTTAAATGGTAATAAACACTTTTATCTACGCATTGCAAAGGAGTTCTGGTGTCTACAAATTTCAGTTTTTTTTTCAGGATTTTTTTCGTAAACATTTGCTTAAAAAGTGACATATGCTCCCATACTATGGTGAGATGCTAGCCTTATTTTGAGAGTTCTAACTCAGAAGAAGTGTTTAAATGGTAATAAACACTTTTATCTACGCATTGCAAAGGAGTTCTGGTGTCTACAAATTTCAGTTTTTTTTTTCAGGATTTTTTTCGTAAACATTTGCTTAAAAAGTGACATGCTCCCATACTATGGTGAGATGCTAGCCTAATTTTGAGAGTTCTAACTCAGAAGAAGAGTTGAAATGGTAATAAACACTTTTATCTACACATTGCAAAAGAGTTCCGGTGTCTACCATTTTCAGTTTTTTTTCAGGATTTTTTTCGTAAACATTTGCTTAAAAAGTGACATGCTCCCATACTATGGTGAGATGCTAGCCTTTTTTTGAGAGTTCTGACACAGTTGAAGTGTTTTAATGGTGTAAAACACTTCTACCTACACATTGCAAAAGAGTTCTGGTGTCTACCACCTTCAGTTTTTTTTTCAGGATTTTTTTCGTAAACATTTGCTTAAAAAGTGACATGCTCCCATACTATGGTGAGATGCTAGCCTGTTTTTTAGAGTTTTAACTCAGAAAAAGTGTACAAATAGTAGAAAACACTTCTACCTACACAAGGCAAAGGAGTTCCGGTGTCCACCACCTTCAGTTTTTTTTTCAGGATTTTTTTCGTAAACATTTGCTTAAAAAGTGACATATGCTCCCATACTATGGTGAGATGCTAGCCTTATTTTGAGAGTTCTAACTCAGAAGAAGGGTTTAAATGGTAATAAACACTTTTATCTACACATTGCAAAAGAGTTCCGGTGTCTACCATTTTCAGTTTTTTTTTCAGGATTTTTTTCGTAAACATTTGCTTAAAAAGTGACATGCTCCCATACTATGGTGAGATGCTAGCCTTTTGTTGGTAGTTCTGTCTAAGAAGAAGTGTTTAAATGGTAGAAAACACTTTTACCTACACAATGCAAAGGAGTTCTGGTGTCTACCACCTTCAGTTTTTTTTTCAGGATTTTTTTCGTAAACATTTGCTTGACAAAGTGACATGTTCCCATACTATGGTGAGATGCTAGCCTTTTTTTGAGAGTTCTGGCACAGAAGAAGTGTTTAAATGGTAGAAAACACGTTTGCCTACACATTGCAAAAGAGTTCCGGTGTCTACCATTTTCAGTTTTTTTTTCAGGATTTTTTTTGTAAACATATGCTTAAAAAGTGACATATGCTCCCATACTATGGTGAGATGCTAGCCTTTTTATGAGAGTTCTGACTCAGTTGAAGTGTTTTAATGGTGTAAAACACTTCTACCTACACATTGCAAAAGAGTTCCGGTGTCTACCACGTTCAGTTTTTTTTTCAGGATTTTTTTCGTAAACATTTGCTTAAAAAGTGACATATGCTCCCATACTATGGTGAGATGAAAGCCTTTTGTTGGTAGTTCTGTCTCAGAAGATGTGTTTAAATGGTAGAAAACACTTTTACCTTCACAATGCAAAGGAGTTCTAGTGTCTACCACCTTCAGTTTTTTTTTCAGGATTTTTTTCGTAAACATTTGCTTGAAAAGTGACATGCTCCCATACTATGGTGAGATGCTAGCCTTATTTTGAGAGTTCTAACTCAGTTGAAGTGTTTTAATGGTGTAAAACACTTCTACCTACACATTGCAAAAGAGTTCCGGTGTCTACCACGTTCAGTTTTTTTTTCAGGATTTTTTTCGTAAACATTTGCTTAAAAAGTGACATGCTCCCATACTATGGTGAGATGCTAGCCTGTTTATTAGAGTTCTGACTCAGAAAAAGTGTATAAATAGTAGAAAACACTTCTACCTACACAAAGCAAAGGAGTTCTGGTGTCTACCACCTTCAGTTTTTTTTTTCAGGATTTTTGCGTAAACATTTGCTTAAAAAGTGACATGTACACATACTATGGTGAGATGCTAGCCTTTTTTTGAGAGTTCTGGTACAGAAGAAGTGTTTAAATGGTAGAAAACACGTTTGCCTACACATTGCAAAAGAGTTCCGGTGTCTACCATTTTCAGTTTTTTTTTTCAGGATTTTTTTCGTAAACATTTGCTTAAAAAGTGACATGCTCCCATACTATGGTGAGATGCTAGCCTTTTTTTGAGAGTTCTAACTCAGAAGAAGTGTTTAAATGGTAATAAACACTTTTATCTACGCATTGCAAAGGAGTTCTGGTGTCTACAAATTTCAGTTTTTTTTTTCAGGATTTTTTTCGTAAACATTTGCTTAAAAAGTGACATGCTCCCATACTATGGTGAGATGCTAGCCTGTTTATTAGAGTTCTGACTCAGAAAAAGTGTATAAGTAGTAGAAAACACTTCTACCTACACAAAGCAAAGGAGTTCTGGTGTCTACCACCTTCAGTTTTTTTTTCAGGATTTTTTTCGTAAACATTTGCTTGAAAAGTGACATGCTCCCATACTATGGTGAGATGCTAGCCTTTTTTTGAGAGTTCTGGCACAGAAGAAGTGTTTAAATGGTAGAAAACACGTTTGCCTACACATTGCAAAAGAGTTCCGGTGTCTACCATTTTCAGTTTTTTTTTCAGGATTTTTTTCGTAAACATTTGCTTAAAAAGTGACATGCTCCCATACTATGGTGAGATGCTAGCCTTTTTTTGAGAGTTCTGACTCAGTTGAAGTGTTTTAATGGTGTAAAACACTTCTACCTACACATTGCAAAAGAGTTCTGGTGTCTACCACGTTCAGTTTTTTTTTCAGGATTTTTTTCGTAAACATTTGCTTAAAAAGTGACATGCTCCCATACTATGGTGAGATGCTAGCCTGTTTTTTAGAGTTTTAACTCAGAAAAAGTGTACAAATAGTAGAAAACACTTCTACCTACACAAAGCAAAGGAGTTCCGGTGTCCACCACCTTCAGTTTTTTTTTCAGGATTTTTTTCGTAAACATTTGCTTAAAAAGTGACATGCTCCCATACTATGGTGAGATGCTAGCCTTTTTTTGAGAGTTCTGACTCAGTTGAAGTGTTTTAATGGTGTAAAACACTTCTACCTACACATTGCAAAAGAGTTCCGGTGTCTACCACGTTCAGTTTTTTTTTCAGGATTTTTTTCGTAAACATTTGCTTAAAAAGTGACATATGCTCCCTAAGTGACATACTATGATGAGATGCTAGCCTTTTGTTGGTAGTTCTGTCTCAGAAGAAGTGTTTAAATGGTAGAAAACACTTTTACCTACACAATGCAAAAGAGTTCTGGTGTCTACCACCTTCAGTTTTTTTTTTCAGGATTTTTGCGTAAACATTTGCTTAAAAAGTGACATGTACACATACTATGGTGAGATGCTAGCCTTTTTTTGAGAGTTCTGGTACAGAAGAAGTGTTTAAATGGTAGAAAACACGTTTGCCTACACATTGCAAAAGAGTTCCGGTGTCTACCATTTTCAGTTTTTTTTTTCAGGATTTTTTTCGTAAACATTTGCTTAAAAAGTGACATGCTCCCATACTATGGTGAGATGCTAGCCTTTTTTTGAGAGTTCTAACTCAGAAGAAGTGTTTAAATGGTAATAAACACTTTTATCTACGCATTGCAAAGGAGTTCTGGTGTCTACAAATTTCAGTTTTTTTTTTCAGGATTTTTTTCGTAAACATTTGCTTAAAAAGTGACATGCTCCCATACTATGGTGAGATGCTAGCCTGTTTATTAGAGTTCTGACTCAGAAAAAGTGTATAAGTAGTAGAAAACACTTCTACCTACACAAAGCAAAGGAGTTCTGGTGTCTACCACCTTCAGTTTTTTTTTCAGGATTTTTTTCGTAAACATTTGCTTGAAAAGTGACATGCTCCCATACTATGGTGAGATGCTAGCCTTTTTTTGAGAGTTCTGGCACAGAAGAAGTGTTTAAATGGTAGAAAACACGTTTGCCTACACATTGCAAAAGAGTTCCGGTGTCTACCATTTTCAGTTTTTTTTTCAGGATTTTTTTCGTAAACATTTGCTTAAAAAGTGACATGCTCCCATACTATGGTGAGATGCTAGCCTTTTTTTGAGAGTTCTGACTCAGTTGAAGTGTTTTAATGGTGTAAAACACTTCTACCTACACATTGCAAAAGAGTTCCGGTGTCTACCACGTTCAGTTTTTTTTTCAGGATTTTTTTCGTAAACATTTGCTTAAAAAGTGACATGCTCCCATACTATGGTGAGATGCTAGCCTTATTTTGAGAGTTCTGACTCAGAAGAAGTGTTTAAATGGTAATAAACACTTTTATCTACGCATTGCAAAGGAGTTTCGGTGTCTACCACGTTCAGTTTTTTTTTCAGGATTTTTTTCGTAAACATTTGCTTAAAAAGTGACATATGCTCCCATACTATGGTGAGATGAAAGCCTTTTGTTGGTAGTTCTGTCTCAGAAGATGTGTTTAAATGGTAGAAAACACTTTTACCTTCACAATGCAAAGGAGTTCTGGTGTCTACCACCTTCAGTTTTTTTTTCAGGATTTTTTTCGTAAACATTTGCTTGAAAAGTGACATGCTCCCATACTATGGTGAGATGCTAGCCTTATTTTGAGAGTTCTAACTCAGAAGAAGTGTTTAAATGGTAATAAACACTTTTATCTACGCATTGCAAAGGAGTTCTGGTGTCTACAAATTTCAGTTTTTTTTTTCAGGATTTTTTTCGTAAACATTTGCTTAAAAAGTGACATGCTCCCATACTATGGTGAGATGCTAGCCTGTTTATTAGAGTTCTGACTCAGAAAAAGTGTATAAATAGTAGAAAACACTTCTACCTACACAAAGCAAAGGAGTTCTGGTGTCTACCACCTTCAGTTTTTTTTTCAGGATTTTTTTCGTAAACATTTGCTTGAAAAGTGACATGCTCCCATACTATGGTGAGATGCTAGCCTTTTTTTGAGAGTTCTGGCACAGAAGAAGTGTTTAAATGGTAGAAAACACTTTTACCTACACAATGCAAAAGAGTTCTGGTGTCTACCACTTTCAGTTTTTTTTTTCAGGATTTTTGCGTAAACATTTGCTTAAAAAGTGACATGCTCACATACTATGGTGAGATGCTAGCCTTTTTTTGAGAGTTCTGGTACAGAAGAAGTGTTTAAATGGTAGAAAACACGTTTGCCTACACATTGCAAAAGAGTTCCGGTGTCTACCATTTTCAGTTTTTTTTTTTTCAGAATTTTTTTCGTAAACATTTGCTTAAAAAGTGACATGCTCCCATACTATGGTGAGATGCTAGCCTTTTTTTGAGAGTTCTGACACAGTTGAAGTGTTTTAATGGTGTAAAACACTTCTACCTACACATTGCAAAAGAGTTCTGGTGTCTACCACCTTCAGTTTTTTTTTCAGGATTTTTTTCGTAAACATTTGCTTAAAAAGTGACATGCTCCCATACTATGGTGAGATGCTAGCCTGTTTTTTAGAGTTTTAACTCAGAAAAAGTGTACAAATAGTAGAAAACACTTCTACCTACACAAGGCAAAGGAGTTCCGGTGTCCACCACCTTCAGTTTTTTTTTCAGGATTTTTTTCGTAAACATTTGCTTAAAAAGTGACATATGCTCCCATACTATGGTGAGATGCTAGCCTTATTTTGAGAGTTCTGACTCAGAAGAAGTGTTTAAATGGTAATAAACACTTTTATCTACGCATTGCAAAGGAGTTCCGGTGTCTACCACGTTCAGTTTTTTTTTCAGGATTTTTTTCGTAAACATTTGCTTAAAAAGTGACATATGCTCCCATACTATGGTGAGATGAAAGCCTTTTGTTGGTAGTTCTGTCTCAGAAGATGTGTTTAAATGGTAGAAAACACTTTTACCTTCACAATGCAAAGGAGTTCTGGTGTCTACCACCTTCAGTTTTTTTTTCAGGATTTTTTTCGTAAACATTTGCTTGAAAAGTGACATGCTCCCATACTATGGTGAGATGCTAGCCTTATTTTGAGAGTTCTAACTCAGAAGAAGTGTTTAAATGGTAATAAACACTTTTATCTACGCATTGCAAAGGAGTTCTGGTGTCTACAAATTTCAGTTTTTTTTTTCAGGATTTTTTTCGTAAACATTTGCTTAAAAAGTGACATGCTCCCATACTATGGTGAGATGCTAGCCTGTTTATTAGAGTTCTGACTCAGAAAAAGTGTATAAGTAGTAGAAAACACTTCTACCTACACAAAGCAAAGGAGTTCTGGTGTCTACCACCTTCAGTTTTTTTTTCAGGATTTTTTTCGTAAACATTTGCTTGAAAAGTGACATGCTCCCATACTATGGTGAGATGCTAGCCTTTTTTTGAGAGTTCTGGCACAGAAGAAGTGTTTAAATGGTAGAAAACACGTTTGCCTACACATTGCAAAAGAGTTCCGGTGTCTACCATTTTCAGTTTTTTTTTCAGGATTTTTTTCGTAAACATTTGCTTAAAAAGTGACATGCTCCCATACTATGGTGAGATGCTAGCCTTTTTTTGAGAGTTCTGACTCAGTTGAAGTGTTTTAATGGTGTAAAACACTTCTACCTACACATTGCAAAAGAGTTCCGGTGTCTACCACGTTCAGTTTTTTTTTCAGGATTTTTTTCGTAAACATTTGCTTAAAAAGTGACATATGCTCCCATACTATGGTGAGATGAAAGCCTTTTGTTGGTAGTTCTGTCTCAGAAGATGTGTTTAAATGGTAGAAAACACTTTTACCTTCACAATGCAAAGGAGTTCTGGTGTCTACCACCTTCAGTTTTTTTTTCAGGATTTTTTTCGTAAACATTTGCTTGAAAAGTGACATGCTCCCATACTATGGTGAGATGCTAGCCTTATTTTGAGAGTTCTAACTCAGAAGAAGTGTTTAAATGGTAATAAACACTTTTATCTACGCATTGCAAAGGAGTTCTGGTGTCTACAAATTTCAGTTTTTTTTTTCAGGATTTTTTTCGTAAACATTTGCTTAAAAAGTGACATGCTCCCATACTATGGTGAGATGCTAGCCTGTTTATTAGAGTTCTGACTTAGAAAAAGTGTATAAGTAGTAGAAAACACTTCTACCTACACAAAGCAAAGGAGTTCTGGTGTCTACCACCTTCAGTTTTTTTTTCAGGATTTTTTTCGTAAACATTTGCTTGAAAAGTGACATGCTCCCATACTATGGTGAGATGCTAGCCTTTTTTTGAGAGTTCTGGCACAGAAGAAGTGTTTAAATGGTAGAAAACACGTTTGCCTACACATTGCAAAAGAGTTCCGGTGTCTACCATTTTCAGTTTTTTTTTTAGGATTTTTTTCGTAAACATTTGCTTAAAAAGTGACATGCTCCCATACTATGGTGAGATGCTAGCCTTTTTTTGAGAGTTCTGACTCAGTTGAAGTGTTTTAATGGTGTAAAACACTTCTACCTACACATTGCAAAAGAGTTCCGGTGTCTACCACGTTCAGTTTTTTTTTCAGGATTTTTTTCGTAAACATTTGCTTAAAAAGTGACATGCTCCCATACTATGGTGAGATGCTAGCCTTTTTTTGAGAGTTCTGACTCAGTTGAAGTGTTTTAATGGTGTAAAACACTTCTACCTACACATTGCAAAAGAGTTTCGGTGTCTACCACGTTCAGTTTTTTTTTTCAGGATTTTTTTCGTAAACATTTGCTTAAAAAGTGACATGCTCCCATTCTATGGTGAGATGCTAGCCTGTTTATTAGAGTTCTGACTCAGAAAAAGTGTATAAATAGTAGAAAACACTTCTACCTACACAAAGCAAAGGAGTTCTGGTGTCTACCACCTTCAGTTTTTTTTTCAGGATTTTTTTCGTAAACATTTGCTTGAAAAGTGACATGCTCCCATACTATGGTGAGATGCTAGCCTTTTTTTGAGAGTTCTGGCACAGAAGAAGTGTTTAAATGGTAGAAAACACGTTTGCCTACACATTGCAAAAGAGTTCCGGTGTCTACCATTTTCAGTTTTTTTTTCAGGATTTTTTTCGTAAACATTTGCTTAAAAAGTGACATGCTCCCATTCTATGGTGAGATGCTAGCCTGTTTATTAGAGTTCTGACTCAGAAAAAGTGTATAAATAGTAGAAAACACTTCTACCTACACAAAGCAAAGGAGTTCTGGTGTCTACCACCTTCAGTTTTTTTTTCAGGATTTTTTTCGTAAACATTTGCTTGAAAAGTGACATGCTCCCATACTATGGTGAGATGCTACCCTTTTTTTGAGAGTTCTGGCACAGAAGAAGTGTTGAAATGGTAGAAAACACGTTTGCCTACACATTGCAAAAGAGTTCCGGTGTCTACCATTTTCAGTTTTTTTTTCAGGATTTTTTTCGTAAACATTTGCTTAAAAAGTGACATGCTCCCATACTATGGTGAGATGCTAGCCTTATTTTGAGAGTTCTGACTCAGTTGAAGTGTTTTAATGGTGTAAAACACTTCTACCTACACATTGCAAAAGAGTTCCGGTGTCTACCACGTTCAGTTTTTTTTTCAGGATTTTTTTCGTAAACATTTGCTTAAAAAGTGACATGCTCCCATACTATGGTGAGATGCTAGCCTATTTTTGAGAGTTCTGACTCAGTTGAAGTGTTTTAATGGTGTAAAACACTTCTACCTACACATTGCAAAAGAGTTCCGGTGTCTACCACGTTCAGTTTTTTTTTCAGGATTTGTTTCGTAAACATTTGCTTAAAAAGTGACATGCTCCCATACTATGGTGAGATGCTAGCCTTTTTTTGAGAGTTCTGACTCAGTTGAAGTGTTTTAATGGTGTAAAACACTTCTACCTACACATTGCAAAAGAGTTTCGGTGTCTACCACGTTCAGTTTTTTTTTTCAGGATTTTTTTCGTAAACATTTGCTTAAAAAGTGACATGCTCCCATTCTATGGTGAGATGCTAGCCTGTTTATTAGAGTTCTGACTCAGAAAAAGTGTATAAATAGTAGAAAACACTTCTACCTACACAAAGCAAAGGAGTTCTGGTGTCTACCACCTTCAGTTTTTTTTTCAGGATTTTTTTCGTAAACATTTGCTTGAAAAGTGACATGCTCCCATACTATGGTGAGATGCTAGCCTTTTTTTGAGAGTTCTGGCACAGAAGAAGTGTTTAAATGGTAGAAAACACGTTTGCCTACACATTGCAAAAGAGTTCCGGTGTCTACCATTTTCAGTTTTTTTTTCAGGATTTTTTTCGTAAACATTTGCTTAAAAAGTGACATGCTCCCATTCTATGGTGAGATGCTAGCCTGTTTATTAGAGTTCTGACTCAGAAAAAGTGTATAAATAGTAGAAAACACTTCTACCTACACAAAGCAAAGGAGTTCTGGTGTCTACCACCTTCAGTTTTTTTTTCAGGATTTTTTTCGTAAACATTTGCTTGAAAAGTGACATGCTCCCATACTATGGTGAGATGCTACCCTTTTTTTGAGAGTTCTGGCACAGAAGAAGTGTTGAAATGGTAGAAAACACGTTTGCCTACACATTGCAAAAGAGTTCCGGTGTCTACCATTTTCAGTTTTTTTTTCAGGATTTTTTTCGTAAACATTTGCTTAAAAAGTGACATGCTCCCATACTATGGTGAGATGCTAGCCTTATTTTGAGAGTTCTAACTCAGAAGAAGTGTTTGAATGGTAATAAGCACTTTTATCTACACATTGCAAAAGAGTTCCGGTGTCTACCATTTTCAGTTTTTTTTTTCAGGATTTTTTTCGTAAACATTTGCTTAAAAAGTGACATGCTCCCATACTATGGTGAGATGCTAGCCTTTTGTTGGTAGTTCTGTCTAAGAAGAAGTGTTTAAATGGTAGAAAACACTTTTACCTACACAATGCAAAGGAGTTCTGGTGTCTACCACCTTTAGTTTTTTTTTCAGGATTTTTTTCGTAAACATTTGCTTAAAAAGTGACATGCTCCCATTCTATGGTGAGATGCTAGCCTGTTTATTAGAGTTCTGACTCAGAAAAAGTGTATAAATAGTAGAAAACACTTCTACCTACACAAAGCAAAGGAGTTCTGGGGTCTACCACCTTCAGTTTTTTTTTCAGGATTTTTTTCGTAAACATTTGCTTGAAAAGTGACATGCTCCCATACTATGGTGAGATGCTAGCCTTTTTTTGAGAGTTCTGGCACAGAAGAAGTGTTTAAATGGTAGAAAACACGTTTGCCTACACATTGCAAAAGAGTTCCGGTGTCTACCATTTTCAGTTTTTTTTTCAGGATTTTTTTCGTAAACATTTGCTTAAAAAGTGACATGCTCCCATTCTATGGTGAGATGCTAGCCTGTTTATTAGAGTTCTGACTCAGAAAAAGTGTATAAATAGTAGAAAACACTTCTACCTACACAAAGCAAAGGAGTTCTGGTGTCTACCACCTTCAGTTTTTTTTTTAGGATTTTTTTCGTAAACATTTGCTTGACAAGTGACATGCTCCCATACTATGGTGAGATGCTACCCTTTTTTTGAGAGTTCTGGCACAGAAGAAGTGTTGAAATGGTAGAAAACACGTTTGCCTACACATTGCAAAAGAGTTCCGGTGTCTACCTTTTTCAGATTTTTTTTCAGGATTTTTTTCGCAAACATTTGCTTAAAAAGTGACATGCTCCCATACTATGGTGAGATGCTAGCCTTATTTTGAGAGTTCTAACTCAGAAGAAGTGTTTGAATGGTAATAAGCACTTTTATCTACACATTGCAAAAGAGTTCCGGTGTCTACCATTTTCAGTTTTTTTTTTCAGGATTTTTTTCGTAAACATTTGCTTAAAAAGTGACATGCTCCCATACTATGGTGAGATGCTAGCCTTTTGTTGGTAGTTCTGTCTAAGAAGAAGTGTTTAAATGGTAATAAACACTTTTATCTACGCATTGCAAAGGAGTTCTGGTGTCTACAAATTTCAGTTTTTTTTTCAGGATTTTTTTCGTAAACATTTGCTTAAAAAGTGACATATGCTCCCATACTATGGTGAGATGCTAGCCTTATTTTGAGAGTTCTAACTCAGAAGAAGTGTTTAAATGGTAATAAACACTTTTATCTACGCATTGCAAAGGAGTTCTGGTGTCTACAAATTTCAGTTTTTTTTTTCAGGATTTTTTTCGTAAACATTTGCTTAAAAAGTGACATGCTCCCATACTATGGTGAGATGCTAGCCTAATTTTGAGAGTTCTAACTCAGAAGAAGAGTTGAAATGGTAATAAACACTTTTATCTACACATTGCAAAAGAGTTCCGGTGTCTACCATTTTCAGTTTTTTTTCAGGATTTTTTTCGTAAACATTTGCTTAAAAAGTGACATGCTCCCATACTATGGTGAGATGCTAGCCTTTTTTTGAGAGTTCTGACACAGTTGAAGTGTTTTAATGGTGTAAAACACTTCTACCTACACATTGCAAAAGAGTTCTGGTGTCTACCACCTTCAGTTTTTTTTTCAGGATTTTTTTCGTAAACATTTGCTTAAAAAGTGACATGCTCCCATACTATGGTGAGATGCTAGCCTGTTTTTTAGAGTTTTAACTCAGAAA
The DNA here is from genome assembly GCA_933228765.1 of Miltochrista miniata. Taxonomy (NCBI): domain Eukaryota; kingdom Metazoa; phylum Arthropoda; class Insecta; order Lepidoptera; family Erebidae; genus Miltochrista; species Miltochrista miniata. The sequence goes on along the minus strand of OW121755.1, from coordinate 926,416 downwards.
AAGTGTACAAATAGTAGAAAACACTTCTACCTACACAAGGCAAAGGAGTTCCGGTGTCCACCACCTTCAGTTTTTTTTTCAGGATTTTTTTCGTAAACATTTGCTTAAAAAGTGACATATGCTCCCATACTATGGTGAGATGCTAGCCTTATTTTGAGAGTTCTAACTCAGAAGAAGGGTTTAAATGGTAATAAACACTTTTATCTACACATTGCAAAAGAGTTCCGGTGTCTACCATTTTCAGTTTTTTTTTCAGGATTTTTTTCGTAAACATTTGCTTAAAAAGTGACATGCTCCCATACTATGGTGAGATGCTAGCCTTTTGTTGGTAGTTCTGTCTAAGAAGAAGTGTTTAAATGGTAGAAAACACTTTTACCTACACAATGCAAAGGAGTTCTGGTGTCTACCACCTTCAGTTTTTTTTTCAGGATTTTTTTCGTAAACATTTGCTTGACAAAGTGACATGTTCCCATACTATGGTGAGATGCTAGCCTTTTTTTGAGAGTTCTGGCACAGAAGAAGTGTTTAAATGGTAGAAAACACGTTTGCCTACACATTGCAAAAGAGTTCCGGTGTCTACCATTTTCAGTTTTTTTTTCAGGATTTTTTTTGTAAACATATGCTAAAAAGTGACATATGCTCCCATACTATGGTGAGATGCTAGCCTTTTTATGAGAGTTCTGACTCAGTTGAAGTGTTTTAATGGTGTAAAACACTTCTACCTACACATTGCAAAAGAGTTCCGGTGTCTACCACGTTCAGTTTTTTTTTCAGGATTTTTTTCGTAAACATTTGCTTAAAAAGTGACATATGCTCCCATACTATGGTGAGATGAAAGCCTTTTGTTGGTAGTTCTGTCTCAGAAGATGTGTTTAAATGGTAGAAAACACTTTTACCTTCACAATGCAAAGGAGTTCTAGTGTCTACCACCTTCAGTTTTTTTTTCAGGATTTTTTTCGTAAACATTTGCTTGAAAAGTGACATGCTCCCATACTATGGTGAGATGCTAGCCTTATTTTGAGAGTTCTAACTCAGTTGAAGTGTTTTAATGGTGTAAAACACTTCTACCTACACATTGCAAAAGAGTTCCGGTGTCTACCACGTTCAGTTTTTTTTTCAGGATTTTTTTCGTAAACATTTGCTTAAAAAGTGACATGCTCCCATACTATGGTGAGATGCTAGCCTGTTTATTAGAGTTCTGACTCAGAAAAAGTGTATAAATAGTAGAAAACACTTCTACCTACACAAAGCAAAGGAGTTCTGGTGTCTACCACCTTCAGTTTTTTTTTTCAGGATTTTTGCGTAAACATTTGCTTAAAAAGTGACATGTACACATACTATGGTGAGATGCTAGCCTTTTTTTGAGAGTTCTGGTACAGAAGAAGTGTTTAAATGGTAGAAAACACGTTTGCCTACACATTGCAAAAGAGTTCCGGTGTCTACCATTTTCAGTTTTTTTTTTCAGGATTTTTTTCGTAAACATTTGCTTAAAAAGTGACATGCTCCCATACTATGGTGAGATGCTAGCCTTTTTTTGAGAGTTCTAACTCAGAAGAAGTGTTTAAATGGTAATAAACACTTTTATCTACGCATTGCAAAGGAGTTCTGGTGTCTACAAATTTCAGTTTTTTTTTTCAGGATTTTTTTCGTAAACATTTGCTTAAAAAGTGACATGCTCCCATACTATGGTGAGATGCTAGCCTGTTTATTAGAGTTCTGACTCAGAAAAAGTGTATAAGTAGTAGAAAACACTTCTACCTACACAAAGCAAAGGAGTTCTGGTGTCTACCACCTTCAGTTTTTTTTTCAGGATTTTTTTCGTAAACATTTGCTTGAAAAGTGACATGCTCCCATACTATGGTGAGATGCTAGCCTTTTTTTGAGAGTTCTGGCACAGAAGAAGTGTTTAAATGGTAGAAAACACGTTTGCCTACACATTGCAAAAGAGTTCCGGTGTCTACCATTTTCAGTTTTTTTTTCAGGATTTTTTTCGTAAACATTTGCTTAAAAAGTGACATGCTCCCATACTATGGTGAGATGCTAGCCTTTTTTTGAGAGTTCTGACTCAGTTGAAGTGTTTTAATGGTGTAAAACACTTCTACCTACACATTGCAAAAGAGTTCTGGTGTCTACCACGTTCAGTTTTTTTTTCAGGATTTTTTTCGTAAACATTTGCTTAAAAAGTGACATGCTCCCATACTATGGTGAGATGCTAGCCTGTTTTTTAGAGTTTTAACTCAGAAAAAGTGTACAAATAGTAGAAAACACTTCTACCTACACAAAGCAAAGGAGTTCCGGTGTCCACCACCTTCAGTTTTTTTTTCAGGATTTTTTTCGTAAACATTTGCTTAAAAAGTGACATGCTCCCATACTATGGTGAGATGCTAGCCTTTTTTTGAGAGTTCTGACTCAGTTGAAGTGTTTTAATGGTGTAAAACACTTCTACCTACACATTGCAAAAGAGTTCCGGTGTCTACCACGTTCAGTTTTTTTTTCAGGATTTTTTTCGTAAACATTTGCTTAAAAAGTGACATATGCTCCCTAAGTGACATACTATGATGAGATGCTAGCCTTTTGTTGGTAGTTCTGTCTCAGAAGAAGTGTTTAAATGGTAGAAAACACTTTTACCTACACAATGCAAAAGAGTTCTGGTGTCTACCACCTTCAGTTTTTTTTTTCAGGATTTTTGCGTAAACATTTGCTTAAAAAGTGACATGTACACATACTATGGTGAGATGCTAGCCTTTTTTTGAGAGTTCTGGTACAGAAGAAGTGTTTAAATGGTAGAAAACACGTTTGCCTACACATTGCAAAAGAGTTCCGGTGTCTACCATTTTCAGTTTTTTTTTTCAGGATTTTTTTCGTAAACATTTGCTTAAAAAGTGACATGCTCCCATACTATGGTGAGATGCTAGCCTTTTTTTGAGAGTTCTAACTCAGAAGAAGTGTTTAAATGGTAATAAACACTTTTATCTACGCATTGCAAAGGAGTTCTGGTGTCTACAAATTTCAGTTTTTTTTTTCAGGATTTTTTTCGTAAACATTTGCTTAAAAAGTGACATGCTCCCATACTATGGTGAGATGCTAGCCTGTTTATTAGAGTTCTGACTCAGAAAAAGTGTATAAGTAGTAGAAAACACTTCTACCTACACAAAGCAAAGGAGTTCTGGTGTCTACCACCTTCAGTTTTTTTTTCAGGATTTTTTTCGTAAACATTTGCTTGAAAAGTGACATGCTCCCATACTATGGTGAGATGCTAGCCTTTTTTTGAGAGTTCTGGCACAGAAGAAGTGTTTAAATGGTAGAAAACACGTTTGCCTACACATTGCAAAAGAGTTCCGGTGTCTACCATTTTCAGTTTTTTTTTCAGGATTTTTTTCGTAAACATTTGCTTAAAAAGTGACATGCTCCCATACTATGGTGAGATGCTAGCCTTTTTTTGAGAGTTCTGACTCAGTTGAAGTGTTTTAATGGTGTAAAACACTTCTACCTACACATTGCAAAAGAGTTCCGGTGTCTACCACGTTCAGTTTTTTTTTCAGGATTTTTTTCGTAAACATTTGCTTAAAAAGTGACATGCTCCCATACTATGGTGAGATGCTAGCCTTATTTTGAGAGTTCTGACTCAGAAGAAGTGTTTAAATGGTAATAAACACTTTTATCTACGCATTGCAAAGGAGTTTCGGTGTCTACCACGTTCAGTTTTTTTTTCAGGATTTTTTTCGTAAACATTTGCTTAAAAAGTGACATATGCTCCCATACTATGGTGAGATGAAAGCCTTTTGTTGGTAGTTCTGTCTCAGAAGATGTGTTTAAATGGTAGAAAACACTTTTACCTTCACAATGCAAAGGAGTTCTGGTGTCTACCACCTTCAGTTTTTTTTTCAGGATTTTTTTCGTAAACATTTGCTTGAAAAGTGACATGCTCCCATACTATGGTGAGATGCTAGCCTTATTTTGAGAGTTCTAACTCAGAAGAAGTGTTTAAATGGTAATAAACACTTTTATCTACGCATTGCAAAGGAGTTCTGGTGTCTACAAATTTCAGTTTTTTTTTTCAGGATTTTTTTCGTAAACATTTGCTTAAAAAGTGACATGCTCCCATACTATGGTGAGATGCTAGCCTGTTTATTAGAGTTCTGACTCAGAAAAAGTGTATAAATAGTAGAAAACACTTCTACCTACACAAAGCAAAGGAGTTCTGGTGTCTACCACCTTCAGTTTTTTTTTCAGGATTTTTTTCGTAAACATTTGCTTGAAAAGTGACATGCTCCCATACTATGGTGAGATGCTAGCCTTTTTTTGAGAGTTCTGGCACAGAAGAAGTGTTTAAATGGTAGAAAACACTTTTACCTACACAATGCAAAAGAGTTCTGGTGTCTACCACTTTCAGTTTTTTTTTTCAGGATTTTTGCGTAAACATTTGCTTAAAAAGTGACATGCTCACATACTATGGTGAGATGCTAGCCTTTTTTTGAGAGTTCTGGTACAGAAGAAGTGTTTAAATGGTAGAAAACACGTTTGCCTACACATTGCAAAAGAGTTCCGGTGTCTACCATTTTCAGTTTTTTTTTTTTCAGAATTTTTTTCGTAAACATTTGCTTAAAAAGTGACATGCTCCCATACTATGGTGAGATGCTAGCCTTTTTTTGAGAGTTCTGACACAGTTGAAGTGTTTTAATGGTGTAAAACACTTCTACCTACACATTGCAAAAGAGTTCTGGTGTCTACCACCTTCAGTTTTTTTTTCAGGATTTTTTTCGTAAACATTTGCTTAAAAAGTGACATGCTCCCATACTATGGTGAGATGCTAGCCTGTTTTTTAGAGTTTTAACTCAGAAAAAGTGTACAAATAGTAGAAAACACTTCTACCTACACAAGGCAAAGGAGTTCCGGTGTCCACCACCTTCAGTTTTTTTTTCAGGATTTTTTTCGTAAACATTTGCTTAAAAAGTGACATATGCTCCCATACTATGGTGAGATGCTAGCCTTATTTTGAGAGTTCTGACTCAGAAGAAGTGTTTAAATGGTAATAAACACTTTTATCTACGCATTGCAAAGGAGTTCCGGTGTCTACCACGTTCAGTTTTTTTTTCAGGATTTTTTTCGTAAACATTTGCTTAAAAAGTGACATATGCTCCCATACTATGGTGAGATGAAAGCCTTTTGTTGGTAGTTCTGTCTCAGAAGATGTGTTTAAATGGTAGAAAACACTTTTACCTTCACAATGCAAAGGAGTTCTGGTGTCTACCACCTTCAGTTTTTTTTTCAGGATTTTTTTCGTAAACATTTGCTTGAAAAGTGACATGCTCCCATACTATGGTGAGATGCTAGCCTTATTTTGAGAGTTCTAACTCAGAAGAAGTGTTTAAATGGTAATAAACACTTTTATCTACGCATTGCAAAGGAGTTCTGGTGTCTACAAATTTCAGTTTTTTTTTTCAGGATCTTTTTCGTAAACATTTGCTTAAAAAGTGACATGCTCCCATACTATCCCTTCGGCTGTTGGCGTCTGCGTGCGTCGGTACCCGTGTCTGTGGGCGTGTCTGTTACCCCGCGTCCCGCGGCGCGAGCGGCGTCGGTTGATGTTCTTAAAATGGCGATTTCTCATAACTTTTCTATGGTAGCCATTTAAAATACTTACCTCACTGGAATCGTTATGAAACAAGCTAATGATAAAATGATAGATAAGACCAGTTCTGCCTTGTAATGTATTACAAATTTCTATTAGAAAAAAGAATTTGTAATTTTTCACCAGTTTTCTCTACAAAAATTGTAAAAAAAAAAAAAATAATGTAAAATTCCAAATTTTTTTTTTTTTAGTTTTTTAAATACATCCTATTTCACAATGTTCAACAGACGCAATACAACTCGTCATACATTTTTTTTTATTTACAAGCTTTTCAAAATACGACTCATTTCGGCGACCCGACCGCCGACCGCCAAAAAAAGGTTAAGTTCATGCCATGATTCTGAGAAAACTGTGCTTCAAGTGGCTTTCATTCTTTTTTTATTCGTAAGTATGGTCCTTAAATTTTTTTTACACAGAGTTTTGTTTGACAAACGTGTTTAGTTTATTAGAAATTGAACAATGAACCAAGCACTTAAAAAGGGGCCCAAAAGGGTGGCCGTAACTTTGTTTTTTTTTTTTAATTTTTTTTGTGTGTTTTTTTTCAAAAAAATTTACAATCTACAGCTACATGACTTTTCCTAATCGATAAACATAAAAAAAAGGTATGCTGGCATACAAATATATTTCAGAAAGAATTATTTGAAATTTGAAAGTTTTGCAAAAAATGATCGAGAATTTCGACCCAATTTTACACAAAATTATTGAAGTAGATTTTACATTCAATGCTTGAAAACAATAAAAGAATACATAAAAATACATAAAATAACGATAGATTGTCATCATTAAAGTATTTATTCTTTGTATTTCATCCAAATGTATGGGCTTGGCGCCGCGCCGCCGTGACGCCGACGGCGCGTAAAAATACAACAAGGAATAGAGAATCATGAGGTGCAGCTGTGACAGACAGACATACAATGTACTACATACTTGTCCCGTTTCTGTCTAAGAACACTCCATAAAAATTTGAACAGGATAGAGATAGTACTTTTTGCGCTACAAGACCGCAAACTGTCTGACGGCAAGGTATCTCTAGGAGATACTTACACAGATGCGAGACATAGCAAGGAATAGAGAATCATGAGGTGCAGCTGTGACAGACAGACATACAATGTACTACATACTTGTCCCGTTTCTGTCTAAGAACACTCCATAAAAATTTGAGCAGGATCGGGATAGTACAGCCTGAGCTAGAAGAGCCCGAACTGTTTGGCGCCAAAAGTGTTCAAATATTGAATTCAACAGATGCGGACATTTGGGAAAATGTATCTTATTTTGAATTCAACAGTTGAAGGGCTATGGTGAGATGCTAGCCTGTTTATTAGAGTTCTGACTCAGAAAAAGTGTATAAGTAGTAGAAAACACTTCTACCTACACAAAGCAAAGGAGTTCTGGTGTCTACCACCTTCAGTTTTTTTTTCAGGATTTTTTTCGTAAACATTTGCTTGAAAAGTGACATGCTCCCATACTATGGTGAGATGCTAGCCTTTTTTTGAGAGTTCTGGCACAGAAGAAGTGTTTAAATGGTAGAAAACACGTTTGCCTACACATTGCAAAAGAGTTCCGGTGTCTACCATTTTCAGTTTTTTTTTCAGGATTTTTTTCGTAAACATTTGCTTAAAAAGTGACATGCTCCCATACTATGGTGAGATGCTAGCCTTTTTTTGAGAGTTCTGACTCAGTTGAAGTGTTTTAATGGTGTAAAACACTTCTACCTACACATTGCAAAAGAGTTCCGGTGTCTACCACGTTCAGTTTTTTTTTCAGGATTTTTTTCGTAAACATTTGCTTAAAAAGTGACATATGCTCCCATACTATGGTGAGATGAAAGCCTTTTGTTGGTAGTTCTGTCTCAGAAGATGTGTTTAAATGGTAGAAAACACTTTTACCTTCACAATGCAAAGGAGTTCTGGTGTCTACCACCTTCAGTTTTTTTTTCAGGATTTTTTTCGTAAACATTTGCTTGAAAAGTGACATGCTCCCATACTATGGTGAGATGCTAGCCTTATTTTGAGAGTTCTAACTCAGAAGAAGTGTTTAAATGGTAATAAACACTTTTATCTACGCATTGCAAAGGAGTTCTGGTGTCTACAAATTTCAGTTTTTTTTTTCAGGATTTTTTTCGTAAACATTTGCTTAAAAAGTGACATGCTCCCATACTATGGTGAGATGCTAGCCTGTTTATTAGAGTTCTGACTTAGAAAAAGTGTATAAGTAGTAGAAAACACTTCTACCTACACAAAGCAAAGGAGTTCTGGTGTCTACCACCTTCAGTTTTTTTTTCAGGATTTTTTTCGTAAACATTTGCTTGAAAAGTGACATGCTCCCATACTATGGTGAGATGCTAGCCTTTTTTTGAGAGTTCTGGCACAGAAGAAGTGTTTAAATGGTAGAAAACACGTTTGCCTACACATTGCAAAAGAGTTCCGGTGTCTACCATTTTCAGTTTTTTTTTTAGGATTTTTTTCGTAAACATTTGCTTAAAAAGTGACATGCTCCCATACTATGGTGAGATGCTAGCCTTTTTTTGAGAGTTCTGACTCAGTTGAAGTGTTTTAATGGTGTAAAACACTTCTACCTACACATTGCAAAAGAGTTCCGGTGTCTACCACGTTCAGTTTTTTTTTCAGGATTTTTTTCGTAAACATTTGCTTAAAAAGTGACATGCTCCCATACTATGGTGAGATGCTAGCCTTTTTTTGAGAGTTCTGACTCAGTTGAAGTGTTTTAATGGTGTAAAACACTTCTACCTACACATTGCAAAAGAGTTTCGGTGTCTACCACGTTCAGTTTTTTTTTTCAGGATTTTTTTCGTAAACATTTGCTTAAAAAGTGACATGCTCCCATTCTATGGTGAGATGCTAGCCTGTTTATTAGAGTTCTGACTCAGAAAAAGTGTATAAATAGTAGAAAACACTTCTACCTACACAAAGCAAAGGAGTTCTGGTGTCTACCACCTTCAGTTTTTTTTTCAGGATTTTTTTCGTAAACATTTGCTTGAAAAGTGACATGCTCCCATACTATGGTGAGATGCTAGCCTTTTTTTGAGAGTTCTGGCACAGAAGAAGTGTTTAAATGGTAGAAAACACGTTTGCCTACACATTGCAAAAGAGTTCCGGTGTCTACCATTTTCAGTTTTTTTTTCAGGATTTTTTTCGTAAACATTTGCTTAAAAAGTGACATGCTCCCATTCTATGGTGAGATGCTAGCCTGTTTATTAGAGTTCTGACTCAGAAAAAGTGTATAAATAGTAGAAAACACTTCTACCTACACAAAGCAAAGGAGTTCTGGTGTCTACCACCTTCAGTTTTTTTTTCAGGATTTTTTTCGTAAACATTTGCTTGAAAAGTGACATGCTCCCATACTATGGTGAGATGCTACCCTTTTTTTGAGAGTTCTGGCACAGAAGAAGTGTTGAAATGGTAGAAAACACGTTTGCCTACACATTGCAAAAGAGTTCCGGTGTCTACCATTTTCAGTTTTTTTTTCAGGATTTTTTTCGTAAACATTTGCTTAAAAAGTGACATGCTCCCATACTATGGTGAGATGCTAGCCTTATTTTGAGAGTTCTGACTCAGTTGAAGTGTTTTAATGGTGTAAAACACTTCTACCTACACATTGCAAAAGAGTTCCGGTGTCTACCACGTTCAGTTTTTTTTTCAGGATTTTTTTCGTAAACATTTGCTTAAAAAGTGACATGCTCCCATACTATGGTGAGATGCTAGCCTATTTTTGAGAGTTCTGACTCAGTTGAAGTGTTTTAATGGTGTAAAACACTTCTACCTACACATTGCAAAAGAGTTCCGGTGTCTACCACGTTCAGTTTTTTTTTCAGGATTTGTTTCGTAAACATTTGCTTAAAAAGTGACATGCTCCCATACTATGGTGAGATGCTAGCCTTTTTTTGAGAGTTCTGACTCAGTTGAAGTGTTTTAATGGTGTAAAACACTTCTACCTACACATTGCAAAAGAGTTTCGGTGTCTACCACGTTCAGTTTTTTTTTTCAGGATTTTTTTCGTAAACATTTGCTTAAAAAGTGACATGCTCCCATTCTATGGTGAGATGCTAGCCTGTTTATTAGAGTTCTGACTCAGAAAAAGTGTATAAATAGTAGAAAACACTTCTACCTACACAAAGCAAAGGAGTTCTGGTGTCTACCACCTTCAGTTTTTTTTTCAGGATTTTTTTCGTAAACATTTGCTTGAAAAGTGACATGCTCCCATACTATGGTGAGATGCTAGCCTTTTTTTGAGAGTTCTGGCACAGAAGAAGTGTTTAAATGGTAGAAAACACGTTTGCCTACACATTGCAAAAGAGTTCCGGTGTCTACCATTTTCAGTTTTTTTTTCAGGATTTTTTTCGTAAACATTTGCTTAAAAAGTGACATGCTCCCATTCTATGGTGAGATGCTAGCCTGTTTATTAGAGTTCTGACTCAGAAAAAGTGTATAAATAGTAGAAAACACTTCTACCTACACAAAGCAAAGGAGTTCTGGTGTCTACCACCTTCAGTTTTTTTTTCAGGATTTTTTTCGTAAACATTTGCTTGAAAAGTGACATGCTCCCATACTATGGTGAGATGCTACCCTTTTTTTGAGAGTTCTGGCACAGAAGAAGTGTTGAAATGGTAGAAAACACGTTTGCCTACACATTGCAAAAGAGTTCCGGTGTCTACCATTTTCAGTTTTTTTTTCAGGATTTTTTTCGTAAACATTTGCTTAAAAAGTGACATGCTCCCATACTATGGTGAGATGCTAGCCTTATTTTGAGAGTTCTAACTCAGAAGAAGTGTTTGAATGGTAATAAGCACTTTTATCTACACATTGCAAAAGAGTTCCGGTGTCTACCATTTTCAGTTTTTTTTTTCAGGATTTTTTTCGTAAACATTTGCTTAAAAAGTGACATGCTCCCATACTATGGTGAGATGCTAGCCTTTTGTTGGTAGTTCTGTCTAAGAAGAAGTGTTTAAATGGTAGAAAACACTTTTACCTACACAATGCAAAGGAGTTCTGGTGTCTACCACCTTTAGTTTTTTTTTCAGGATTTTTTTCGTAAACATTTGCTTAAAAAGTGACATGCTCCCATTCTATGGTGAGATGCTAGCCTGTTTATTAGAGTTCTGACTCAGAAAAAGTGTATAAATAGTAGAAAACACTTCTACCTACACAAAGCAAAGGAGTTCTGGGGTCTACCACCTTCAGTTTTTTTTTCAGGATTTTTTTCGTAAACATTTGCTTGAAAAGTGACATGCTCCCATACTATGGTGAGATGCTAGCCTTTTTTTGAGAGTTCTGGCACAGAAGAAGTGTTTAAATGGTAGAAAACACGTTTGCCTACACATTGCAAAAGAGTTCCGGTGTCTACCATTTTCAGTTTTTTTTTCAGGATTTTTTTCGTAAACATTTGCTTAAAAAGTGACATGCTCCCATTCTATGGTGAGATGCTAGCCTGTTTATTAGAGTTCTGACTCAGAAAAAGTGTATAAATAGTAGAAAACACTTCTACCTACACAAAGCAAAGGAGTTCTGGTGTCTACCACCTTCAGTTTTTTTTTTAGGATTTTTTTCGTAAACATTTGCTTGACAAGTGACATGCTCCCATACTATGGTGAGATGCTACCCTTTTTTTGAGAGTTCTGGCACAGAAGAAGTGTTGAAATGGTAGAAAACACGTTTGCCTACACATTGCAAAAGAGTTCCGGTGTCTACCATTTTCAGATTTTTTTTCAGGATTTTTTTCGCAAACATTTGCTTAAAAAGTGACATGCTCCCATACTATGGTGAGATGCTAGCCTTATTTTGAGAGTTCTAACTCAGAAGAAGTGTTTGAATGGTAATAAGCACTTTTATCTACACATTGCAAAAGAGTTCCGGTGTCTACCATTTTCAGTTTTTTTTTTCAGGATTTTTTTCGTAAACATTTGCTTAAAAAGTGACATGCTCCCATACTATGGTGAGATGCTAGCCTTTTGTTGGTAGTTCTGTCTAAGAAGAAGTGTTTAAATGGTAGAAAACACTTTTACCTACACAATGCAAAGGAGTTCTGGTGTCTACCACCTTTAGTTTTTTTTTCAGGATTTTTTTCGTAAACATTTGCTTGAAAAGTGACATGCTCCCATACTATGGTGAGATGCTAACCTTTTTTTGAGAGTTCTGGCATAGAAGAAGTGTTTAAATGGTAGAAAACACGTTTGCCTACACATTGCAAAAGAGTTCCGGTGTCTACCATTTTCAGTTTTTTTTTCAGGATTTTTTTCGTAAACATTTGCTTAAAAAGTGACATGCTCCCATACTATGGTGAGATGCTAGCCCTTTTTTAACAGTTCTGACTCAGAAAAAGTGTTTAAATGGCAGAAAGCACTTTTATCTACTTATTGCAAAAGAGTTACGGTGTCTACCATTTTCAGTTTTTTTTTCAGGATTTTTTTTGTAAACATTTGCTTTAAAAGTGACATGCTCCCATACTATGGTGAGATGCTAGCCTTATTTTGAGAGTTCTGACCCCGAAGAAGTGTTTAAATGGTAAAAAACACTTTTATCTACGCATTGCAAAGGAGTTCTGGTGTCTACAGCCTTCAGTTTTTTTTCAGGATTTTTTTCGTAAACATTTGCTTAAAAAGTGACATGCTCCCATACTATGGTGAGATGCTAGCCTGTTTTTTAGAGTTTTAACTCAGAAAAAGTGTACAAATAGTAGAAAACACTTCTACCTACACAAAGCAAAGGAGTTCCGGTGTCTACCACCTTCAGTTTTTTTTTCAGGATTTTTTTCGTAAACATTTGCTTAAAAAGTGACATATGCTCCCATACTATGGTGAGATGCTAGCCTTATTTTGAGAGTTCTAACTCAGAAGAAGTGTTTAAATGGTAATAAACACTTTTATCTACGCATTGCAAAGGAGTTCTGGTGTCTACAAATTTCAGTTTTTTTTTCAGGATTTTTTTCGTAAACATTTGCTTAAAAAGTGACATGCTCCCATACTATGGTGAGATGCTAGCCTGTTTTTTAGAGTTCTGACTCAGAAAAAGTGTATAAATAGTAGAAAACACTTCTACCTACACAAAGCAAAGGAGTTCTGGTGTCTACCGACTTCAGTTTTTTTTTCAGGATTTTCTTCGTAAACATTTGCTTAAAAAGTGACATATGCTCCCATACTATGGTGAGATGCTAGCCTTATTTTGAGAGTTCTAACTCAGAAGAAGTGTTTAAATGGTAATAAACACTTTTATCTACACATTGCAAAAGAGTTCCGGTGTCTACCATTTTCAGTTTTTTTTTCAGGATTTTTTTCGTAAACATTTGCTTAAAAAGTGACATGCTCCCATACTATGGTGAGATGCTAGCCTTTTGTTGGAAGTTCTGTCTAAGAAGAAGTGTTTAAATGGTAGAAAACACTTTTACCTACACAATGCAAAGGAGTTCTGGTGTCTACCACCTTCAGTTTTTTTTTCAGGATTTTTTTCGTAAACATTTGCTTGACAAAGTGACATGCTCCCATACTATGGTGAGATGCTAGCCTTTTTTTGAGAGTTCTGGCACAGAAGAAGTGTTTAAATGGTAGAAAACACGTTTGCCTACACATTGCAAAAGAGTTCCGGTGTCTACCATTTTCAGTTTTTTTTCAGGATTTTTTTTGTAAACATATGCTTAAAAAGTGACATATGCTCCCATACTATGGTGAGATGCTAGCCTTTTTTTGAGAGTTCTGACTCAGTTGAAGTGTTTTAATGGTGTAAAACACTTCTACCTACACATTGCAAAAGAGTTCCGGTGTCTACCATTTTGAGTTTTTTTTTCAGGATTTTTTTCGTAAACATTTGCTTAAAAAGTGACATATGCTCCCATACTATGGTGAGATGAAAGCCTTTTGTTGGTAGTTCTGTCTCAGAAGATGTGTTTAAATGGTAGAAAACACTTTTACCTTCACAATGCAAAGGAGTTCTGGTGTCTACCACCTTCAGTTTTTTTTTCAGGATTTTTTTCGTAAACATTTGCTTGAAAAGTGACATGCTCCCATACTATGGTGAGATGCTAGCCTTATTTTGAGAGTTCTAACTCAGAAGAAGTGTTTAAATGGTAATAAACACTTTTATCTACGCATTGCAAAGGAGTTCTGGTGTCTACAAATTTCAGTTTTTTTTTTCAGGATTTTTTTCGTAAACATTTGCTTAAAAAGTGACATGCTCCCATACTATGGTGAGATGCTAGCCTGTTTATTAGAGTTCTGACTCAGAAAAAGTGTATAAATAGTAGAAAACACTTCTACCTACACAAAGCAAAGGAGTTCTGGTGTCTACCACCTTCAGTTTTTTTTTCAGGATTTTTTTCGTAAACATTTGCTTGAAAAGTGACATGCTCCCATACTATGGTGAGATGCTAGCCTTTTTTTGAGAGTTCTGGCACAGAAGAAGTGTTTAAATGGTAGAAAATACTTTTACCTACACAATGCAAAAGAGTTCTGGTGTCTACCACCTTCAGTTTTTTTTTTCAGGATTTTTGCGTAAACATTTGCTTAAAAAGTGACATGCTCACATACTATGGTGAGATGCTAGCCTTTTTTTGAGAGTTCTGGTACAGAAGAAGTGTTTAAATGGTAGAAAACACGTTTGCCTACACATTTCAAAAGAGTTCCGGTGTCTACCATTTTCAGTTTTTTTTTTTCAGGATTTTTTTCGTAAACATTTGCTTAAAAAGTGACATGCTCCCATACTATTATGTTGAAATAAAGCCTTCAACTTAGCTTAACGACTGCCATTTTACTGGCAACCGGGACCAACGGCTTAACGTGCCTTCCGAAGCACGGAAACGCTCAAATAAATGTCACAAAGTGATCACATGGATGGTCTCCCATCCATGGACCGGCCATAGTGAAAGTTGCTTACTACAGTGATCGTTTGCAGAACACTGAGTCCGCGGGGCCACGAGCGCTTTATGGTATTAATATGTAAAGTGATATAATGTTTCCCGTTGCATTTACTTCCACCCGTCCTTTTTTTGGTACAGAACTCATGTATGTCCGACTCGCACTTGGCCGGTTTTTATCGTTCAGTTGATTGGCTACCACTGCAGACCACGTTTGTCACTTTTTAAGCAAATGTTTACGAAAAAAATCCTGAAAAAAAAAATGAAAATGGTAGACACCGGAACTCTTTTGCAATGTGTAGGCAAACGTGTTTTCTACCATTTCAACACTTCTTCTGAGTCAGAACTCTCAAAAAAAGGCCAGCATCTCACCATAGTATGGGAGCATGTCACTTTTTAAGCAAATGTTTACGAAAAAAATCCTGAAAAAAAACTCAAAATGGTAGACACCGGAACTCTTTTGCAATTTGTAGGCAAACGTGTTTTCTACCATTTTATTACTTTTTCTGAATCAGAACTCTCAAAAAAAGACTAGCATCTCACCATAGTATGGGAGCATGTCACTTTTTAAGCAAATGTTTACGAAAAAAATCCTGAAAAAAAAACTGAAAATGGTAGACACCGGAACTCTTTTGCAATGTGTAGGCAAACGTGTTTTCTACCATTTCATCACTTCTTCTGAGTCAGAACTCTCAAAAAAAGGTCAGCATCTCACCATAGTATTGGAGCATGTCACTTTTTTAGCAAATGTTTACGAAAAAAATCCTGAAAAAAAAACTCAAAATGGTAGACACCGGAACTCTTTTGCAATGTGTAGGCAAACGTGTTTTCTACCATTTCAACACTTCTTCTGAGTCAGAACTCTCAAAAAAAGGCCAGCATCTCACCATAGTATGGGAGCATGTCACTTTTTAAGCAAATGTTTACGAAAAAAATCCTGAAAAAAAAACTCAAAATGGTAGACACCGGAACTCTTTTGCAATGTGTAGGCAAACGTGTTTTCTACCATTTCAACACTTTTTCTGAGTTAGAACTCTCAAAATAAGGCCAGCATCTCACCATAGTATGGGAGCATGTCACTTTTTAAGCAAATGTTTACGAAAAAAATCCTGAAAAAAAAACTCAAAATGGTAGACACCGGAACTCTTTTGCAATGTGTAGGCAAACGTGTTTTCTACCATTTTAACACTTCTTCTGAGTCAGAACTCTCAAAAAAAGGCCAGCATCTCACCATAGTATGGGAGCATGTCACTTTTTAAGCAAATGTTTACGTAAAAAATCCTGAAAAAAAAACTCAAAATGGTAGACACCGGAACTCTTTTGCAGTGTGTAGGCAAACGTGTTTATCACTATTTAAACACTTTTTCGGGGTCAGAACTCTCAAAATAAGGCTAGCATCGCACCATAGTATGGGAGCATGTCACTTTTTAAGCAAATGTTTACGAAAAAAATCCTGAAAAAAAAACTCAAAATGGTAGACACCGGAACTCTTTTGCAGTGTGTAGTTCAAAGTGCTTTCAACCATTTGTACACTTTTTCTGAATCAGAACTCTCAAAAAAAGGCTAGCATCTCACCATAGTATGGGAGCATGTCACTTTTTAAGCAAATGTTTACGAAAAAAATCCTGAAAAAAAAATGAAAATGGTAGACACCGGAACTCTTTTGCAATGTGTAGGCAAACGTGTTTTCTACCATTTCAACACTTCTTCTGAGTTAGAACTCTCAAAAAAAGGCCAGCATCTCTTCATAGTATGGGAGCATGTCACTTTTTAAGCAAACGTTTACGAAAAAAATCCTGAAAAAAAAACTCAAAATGGTAGACACCGGAACTCTTTTGCAGTGTGTAGTTCAAAGTGCTTTCAACCATTTATACACTTTTTCTGAATCAGAACTCTCAAAAAAAGGCTAGCATCTCATCATAGTATGGGAGCATGTCACTTTTTAAGCAAATGTTTACGAAAAAAATCCTGAAAAAAAAAATGAAAATGGTAGACACCGGAACTCTTTTGCAATGTGTAGGCAAACGTGTTTTCTACCATTTCAATACTTCTTCTGAGTCAGAACTCTCAAAAAAAGGCCAGCATCTCACCATAGTATGGGAGCATGTCACTTTTTAAGCAAATGTTTACGAAAAAAATCCTGAAAAAAAAACTCAAAATGGTAGACACCGGAACTCTTTTGCAATGTGTAGGCAAACGTGTTTTCTACCATTTCAACACTTTTTCTGAGTTAGAACTCTCAAAATAAGGCCAGCATCTCACCATAGTATGGGAGCATGTCACTTTTTAAGCAAATGTTTACGAAAAAAATCCTGAAAAAAAAACTCAAAATGGTAGACACCGGAACTCTTTTGCAATGTGTAGGCAAACGTGTTTTCTACCATTTCAACACTTCTTCTGAGTCAGAACTCTCAAAAAAAGGCTAGCATCTCACCATAGTATGTGAGCATATGTCACTTTTTATGCAAATGTTTACGAAAAAAATCCTGAAAAAAAAACTGAAAATGGTAGACACCGGAACTCTTTTGCACTGTGTAGTTAAAAGTGTTTTCTACCATTTATACACTATTTCTGAATCAGAACTCTCAAAAAAAGACTAGCATCTCACCATAGTATGGTAGCATGTCACTTTTTATACAAATGTTTACGAAAAAAATCCTGAAAAAAAAACTGAAAATGGTAGACACCGGAACTCTTTTGCAATGTGTAGGCAAACGTGTTTTCTACCATTTTAACGCTTTTTCTGAGTCAGAACTCTCAAAAAAAGGCCAGCATCTCATCATAGTATGGGAGCATGTCACTTTTTAAGCAAATGTTTACGAAAAAAATCCTGAAAAAAAAACTCAAAATGGTAGACACCGGAACTCTTTTGCAGTGTGTAGTTCAAAGTGCTTTCAACCATTTATACACTTTTTCTGAATCAGAACTCTCAAAAAAAGGCTAGCATCTCATCATAGTATGGGAGCATGTCACTTTTTAAGCAAATGTTTACGAAAAGAATCCTGAAAAAAAAAATGAAAATGGTAGACACCGGAACTCTTTTGCAATGTGTAGGCAAACGTGTTTTCTACCATTTCAACACTTCTTCTGAGTCAGAACTCTCAATAAAAGGCCAGCATCTCACCATAGTATGGGAGCATGTCAATTTTTAAGCAAATGTTTACGAAAAAAATCCTGAAAAAAAAACTGAAAATGGTAGACACCGGAACTCTTTTGCACTGTGTAGTTAAAAGTGTTTTCTACCATTTATACACTTTTTCTGAATCAGAACTCTCAAAAAAAGACTAGCATCTCACTATAGTATGGTAGCATGTCACTTTTTAAGCAAATGTTTACGAAAAAAATCCTGAAAAAAAAAATGAAAATGGTAGACACCGGAACTCTTTTGCAATGTGTAGGCAAACGTGTTTTCTACCATTTCAACACTTCTTCTGAGTCAGAACTCTCAAAAAAAGGCCAGCATCTCACCATAGTATGGGAGCATGTCACTTTTAAAGCAAATGTTTACGAAAAAAATCCTGAAAAAAAAACTCAAAATGGTAGACACCGGAACTCTTTTGCAATGTGTAGGCAAACGTGTTTTCTACCATTTTATTACTTTTTCTGAGTCAGAACTCTCAAAAAAAGGCTAGCATCTCACCATAGTTTATGAGGATATGTCACTTTTTAAGCAAATAATTACGAAAAAAGTCCTGAAAAAAAAAAATGAAAATGGTAGACACCGGAACTCTTTTGCACTGTGTAGTTAAAAGTGTTTTCTACCATTTATACACTTTTTCTGAATCAGAAGTCTCAAAAAAAGACTAGCATCTCACCATAGTATGGGAGCATGTCACTTTTTAAGCAAATGTTTACGAAAAAAATCCTGAAAAAAAAACTGAAAATGGTAGACACCGAAACTCTTTTGCAATGTGTAGGCAAACGTGTTTTCTACCATTTCAACACTTCTTCTGAGTCAGAACTCTCAAAAAAAGGCCAGCATCTCACGATAGTATGGGAGCATGTCACTTTTTAAGCAAATGTTTACGAAAAAAATCCTGAAAAAAAAACTCAAAATGGTAGACACCGGAACTCTTTTGCAATGTGTAGGCAAACGTGTTTTCTACCATTTTATTACTTTTTCTGAGTCAGAACTCTCAAAAAAAGGCTAGCATCTCACCATAGTTTGTGAGGATATGTCACTTTTTAAGCAAATAATTACGAAAAAAGTCCTGAAAAAAAAAAATGAAAATGGTAGACACCGGAACTCTTTTGCACTGTGTAGTTAAAAGTGTTTTCTACCATTTATACACTTTTTCTGAATCAGAAGTCTCAAAAAAAGACTAGCATCTCACCATAGTATTCCCATACTATGGTGAGATGCTAGTCTTTTTTCATAACATTTGCTTAAAAAGTGACATGCTCCCGCATGTCACTTTTCAAGCAAATGTTTACGAAAAAAATCCTAAAAAAAAGCTGAAAATGGTAGACACCGGAACTCTTTTGCAATGTGTAGGCAAACGTGTTTTCTACCATTTTATCACTTCTTCTGAGTCAGAACTCTCAAAAAAAGGCCAGCATCTCACCATAGTATGGGAGCATGTCACTTTTTAAGCAAATGTTTACGAAAAAAATCCTGAAAAAAAAACTCAAAATGGTAGACATCGGAACTCTTTTGCAATGTGTAGGCAAACGTGTTTTCTACCATTTTATTACTTTTTCTGAGTCAGAACTCTCAAAAAAAGGCTAGCATCTCACCATAGTATGTGAGCATATGTCACTTTTTAAGCAAATGTTTACGAAAAAAATCCTGAAAAAAAAACTGAAAATGGTAGACACCGGAACTCTTTTGCACTGTGTAGTTAAAAGTGTTTTCTACCATTTATACACTTTTTCTGAATAAGAACTCTCAAAAAAGACTAGCATCTCACCATAGTATGGGAGCATGTCACTTTTTACGCAAATGTTTACGAAAAAAATCCTGAAAAAAAAACTGAAAATGGTAGACGGTGTCTACCATTTAACCAAAAAAGTCCTGGAAAAAAAAACTGAAAATGGTAGACACCGGAACTCTTTTGCACTGTGTAGTTAAAAGTGCTTTCTACCATTTGTACACTTTTTCTGAATCAGAACTCTCAAAAAAAGACTAGCATCTCACCATAGTATGGGAGCATGTCACTTTTTAAGCAAATGTTTACGAAAAAAATCCTAAAAAAAAGCTGAAAATGGTAGACACCGGAACTCTTTTGCAATGTGTAGGCAAACGTGTTTTCTACCATTTTATCACTTCTTCTGAGTCAGAACTCTCAAAAAAAGGCCAGCATCTCACCATAGTATGGGAGCATGTCACTTTTTAAGCAAATGTTTACGAAAAAAATCCTGAAAAAAAAACTCAAAATGGTAGACATCGGAACTCTTTTGCAATGTGTAGGCAAACGTGTTTTCTACCATTTTATTACTTTTTCTGAGTCAGAACTCTCAAAAAAAGGCTAGCATCTCACCATAGTATGTGAGCATATGTCACTTTTTAAGCAAATGTTTACGAAAAAAATCCTGAAAAAAAAACTGAAAATGGTAGACACCGGAACTCTTTTGCACTGTGTAGTTAAAAGTGTTTTCTACCATTTATACACTTTTTCTGAATAAGAACTCTCAAAAAAGACTAGCATCTCACCATAGTATGGGAGCATGTCACTTTTTACGCAAATGTTTACGAAAAAAATCCTGAAAAAAAAACTGAAAATGGTAGACGGTGTCTACCATTTAACCAAAAAAGTCCTGGAAAAAAAAACTGAAAATGGTA
The DNA here is from genome assembly GCA_933228765.1 of Miltochrista miniata. Lineage (NCBI taxonomy): Eukaryota > Metazoa > Arthropoda > Insecta > Lepidoptera > Erebidae > Miltochrista > Miltochrista miniata. The sequence goes on along the minus strand of OW121755.1, from coordinate 906,143 downwards.
GACACCGGAACTCTTTTGCACTGTGTAGTTAAAAGTGCTTTCTACCATTTGTACACTTTTTCTGAATCAGAACTCTCAAAAAAAGACTAGCATCTCACCATAGTATGGGAGCATGTCACTTTTTAAGCAAATGTTTACGAAAAAAATCCTGAAAAAAAAACTGAAAATGGTAGACACCGGAACTCTTTTGCAATGTGTAGGCAAACGTGTTTTCTACCATTTCAACACTTCTTCTGAGTCAGAACTCTCAAAAAAAGGCTAGCATCTCACCATAGTATGTGAGCATATGTCACTTTTTAAGCAAATGTTTACAAAAAAAATCCTGAAAAAAAAACTGAAAATGGTAGACACCGGAACTTTTTTGCACTGTGTAGTTAAAAGTGTTTTCTACCATTTATAAACTTTTTCTGAATCAGAACTCTCAAAAAAAGACTAGCATCTCACCATAGTATGGGAGCATGTCACTTTTTAAGCAAATGTTTACGAAAAAAATCCTGAAAAAAAAACTGAAAATGGTAGACACCGGAACTCTTTTGCAATGTGTAGGCAAACGTGTTTTCTACCATTTCAACACTTCTTCTGAGTCAGAACTCTCAAAAAAAGGCCAGCATCTCACCATAGTATGGGAGCATGTCACTTTTTTAGCAAATGTTTACGAAAAAAATCCTGAAAAAAAACTCAAAATGGTAGACACCGGAACTCTTTTGCAGTGTGTAGGCAAACGTGTTTTCTACTATTTAAACACTTTTTCGGAGTCAGAACTCTCAAAATAAGGCTAGCATCTTACCATAGTATGGGAGCATGTCATTTTAAAAGCAAATGTTTACGAAAAAAATCCTGAAAAAAAAACTGAATGTGGTAGAAACCGGAACTCTTTTGTAATGTGTAGGTAAAAGTGTTTTTCACTATTAAAACACTGCAACTGAGTCAGAACTCTCAAAAAAAGGCTAGCATCTCACCATAGTATGGGAGCATGTCACTTTTTAAGCAAATGTTTACGTAAAAAATCCTGGAAAAAAAACTCAAAATGGTAGACACCGGAACTCTTTTGCAATGTGTAGGCAAACGTGTTTTCTACCATTTTAACACTTCTTCTGAGTTAGAACTCTCAAAAAAAGGCCAGCATCTCTTCATAGTATGGGAGCATGTCACTTTTTAAGCAAACGTTTACGAAAATAATCCTGAAAAAAAAACTCAAAATAGTAGACACCGGAACTCTTTTGCAATGTGTAGGCAAACGTCTTTTCTACCATTTCATTACTTTTTCTGAGTCAGAACTCTCAAAAAAAGGCTAGCATCTCACCATAGTATGTGAGCATATGTCACTTTTTAAGCAAATGTTTACGAAAAAAATCCTGAAAAAAAAACTGAAAATGGTAGACACCGGAACTCTTTTGCACTGTGTAGTTAAAAGTGTTTTCTACCATTTATACACTTTTTCTGAATCAGAACTCTCAAAAAAAGACTAGCATCTCACCATAGTATGGTAGCATGTCACTTTTTAAGCAAATGTTTACGAAAAAAATCCTGAAAAAAAAACTGAAAATTGTAGACACCGGAACTCTTTTGCAATGTGTAGGCAAACGTGTTTTCTACCATTTTAACGCTTCTTCTGAGTCAGAACTCTCAAAAAAAGGCCAGCATCTCACCATAGTATGGGAGCATGTCACTTTTTAAGCAAATGTTTACGAAAAAAATCCTGAAAAAAAAACTCAAAATGGTAGACACCGGAACTCTTTTGCAGTGTGTAGTTCAAAGTGCTTTCAACCATCTTTACACTTTTTCTGAATCAGAACTCTCAAAAAAAGGCTAGCATCTCACCATAGTATGGGAGCATGTCACTTTTTAAGCAAATGTTTACGAAAAGAATCCTGAAAAAAAAAATGAAAATGGTAGACACCGGAACTCTTTTGCAATGTGTAGGCAAACGTGTTTTCTACCATTTCAACACTTCTTCTGAGTCAGAACTCTCAAAAAAAGGCCAGCATCTCACCATAGTATGGGAGCATGTCACTTTTTAAGCAAATGTTTACGAAGAAAATCCTGAAAAAAAAACTTAAAATGGTAGACACCGGAACTCTTTTGCAATGTGTAGGCAAACGTGTTTTCTACCATTTCAACACTTTTTCTGAGTTAGAACTCTCAAAATAAGGCCAGCATCTCACCATAGTATGGGAGCATGTCACTTTTTAAGCAAATGTTTACGAAAAAAATCCTGAAAAAAAAACTCAAAATGGTAGACACCGGAACTCTTTTGCAATGTGTAGGCAAACGTGTTTTCTACCATTTCAACACTTCTTCTGAGTCAGAACTCTCAAATAAAGGCCAGCATCTCACCATAGTATGGGAGCATGTCACTTTTTGAGCAAATGTTTACGTAAAAAATCCTGAAAAAAAAACTCAAAATGGTAGACACCGGAACTCTTTTGCAGTGTGTAGGCAAACGTGTTTATCACTATTTAAACACTTTTTCGGGGTCAGAACTCTCAAAATAAGGCTAGCATCGCACCATAGTATGGGAGCATGTCACTTTTTAAGCAAATGTTTACGAAAAAAATCCTGCAAAAAAAACTGAAGGTTGTAGACACCAGAACTCCTTTGCAATGCGTAGATAAAAGTGTTTGTTACCATTTAAACACTTCTTCTGAATCAGAACTCTCAAAAAAAGGCTAGCATCTCACCATAGTATGGGAGCATGTCACTTTTTAAGCAAATGTTTATGAAAAAAATCCTGAAAAAAAAACTAAAGGTGGTAGACACCGGAACTCTTTTGCAATGGGTAGGTAGAAGTATTTTGTATGATCTTAATTTTAATTCTGAGTCAGAACTTTAAAAAAAAGGGTAGCATCTCACTATAGTATGGTGAAATTTGTCTTTTTATGTAAAGATTCAAAGAAAAATGTCAATAAAAATTTTTTGTAAGGTGGTAGACGCCAGAACTATTGATGGTACATGCCTATGATATAGAACTCACCAAATATAAACTTTTTTTTACTCAGTCTCGCTTAATACTATGAGATGCTATGATGTGTTTGTGAAGTTAGCATCTCATTTTTTAAAATCTCGATTTTAATGATTTAATCGACTGAACTATTTTTGAAACCGGTCTAGAACTGTAGAACTATGCTGGATGCCACTATATATTGACTTTATTTGTGAGATGCCAACATTTGAGATGCTAACTTCACGGACGTCATACATATACATATTTTCACACCTGTTTCCCATCAGGGTAGGCAGAGACTAAGGATTTCCACTTACTACGATCCTGACATACAAGTTTCATGGCGGGCATAGCCAGCGCGACAGCGGTTTCCCGCGACCGCGAAAATCTCTCATGGTACATGATAGTAGGTATTGCAAATGTATTAGGAAATTAAAGAAAAAACAGAATACTATATTTATAATAATGCATTTATTCCAAATTTCTCAGTTTTACTTAGTTTAATTTCTTAAGATTAGGTACTTATAATAATACAAAACAGCATATAAATTTTACAGTTTTAGTTAGTTTAGTTGATTACAATAATTATAATTTGTGAATACTATGTAAAGACAGGATAGCACACAATAAAAAATATCGGTATGACCCCATGCTCTTACTTGGTTTAATTTCTTAAGATTAGGTACTTATAATAATACAAAACTGCATATAAATTTTACAATTTTAGTTAGTTTAGTTGATTACAATAATTATAATTTGCGAATACTATGTGAAGACAGGATAGCACACCTAATTTTTGTTAAAAATTAAAAATATCGGTATGACCCCATGCTCGAGTTGAAATCTTATCTTTTGCAATAACTCGTTTATCATCATCACCAGACAGCGCAATTTTTGTTACAGCACATGTAAATAGCTCATGTTTTATTGACTTAAATAAAACATTTGTTTTATGAACAATTTCATTGTTGTAAAGTGTTTTTTTGTAATCGAAAACGTTAATGTCACGTACAACATTCTTTTTAATACCCTTGGCTTTTTTAATAGTGCTATCAATGGTTTTGATACAATATAACTTTGATCTCAACCCAACGAATTCGCTTATTATTTTACCACCCATTTCATCTTTAAATAAGCCTGGTATTTTTTTGTTCTGTATGGGTAAATTATACACATTATTTTTACAAAAATTGCTGGTGTCGAAGTAAGATAAAAAGTTATTTTTTATGTCTTCATAGAAATCATGGGTTTGTATATGATAAACAAAACTATCTGTGTCCGTGTAACACATCCGTATCCTATCCTTGTAAAAAGGTTGCATGACTGAATAGTGAAAGTCATACATATGACTTTTTGATAATTCTAGAACAGCAAATCCAATATATATTGGTTTGTTCAAAACTATTTGTTCAGGATTTAACTGCACCGCTACTAGATTTTTTGTGAAAACCGTTGCACTATGGAAATTTGGACGAGCAATAAGGTTTTGAGCGCATTTTCTTCGTTTAGTTATGTTTTCGATATCTTGCCACTGAGAAACTAAATGGACATTAACCCTGTTTTCAGTATTTTCTAAAGTTTTTCCAAATACACTATTATTCAAGAGCTTAAAAAAGTCTTGTTCAAAAGTGGAAGAACTTTTTTGTCTCAGTTTGGTGTTTAAATCAATATATTGTTTTAAATATGGGCTTTGTAGAAAACTGATTATTCTATGAATCTTCTTCAATATCAACCCATGTTTCATACAAGTTTGTAAATGCACGTAATGTATGACATAATTAAATTTATCATATAAATTAGGTATTAGCTTAGAACTCTTTCCCCCGGGGGGTATAAATTTTTCGGAACAAAATGGTAAATCGTTGTGCAAGTTATGCAAATGCTTAGGGTATGCTATATCCACTTCCAAAATATAACCATAATCAGCATCAATTGCAATTTTAGTTATATCTAAATTATCAATTTCTTGTTGAGTGAGAAATTTGAAATTAGATAATGGTAAGTATTGACACATACTGTACCCATACAAATTATTACAATCTATATAAGAGATATAGGAATCAGGTTCCGAAGATTTGTAATTAGCTAAGTATGTGTTATTTGCTTTAGCATGCCTGTGAGAGCAGAGGCACACTCCTCCTCTTATACCACTTTGTAACATGCGTATCATAGACAAGTCATTAATTAGTTCCAATTCAACACCTGTTTTTAATAACATAGCGTCGAAAGATAAACTGGGTGCAGTTAAATAAAAAGATGGATCTAAGTGATAATGTTGTTTGCATGTCTTTCTAAAATTTTCAAAAATATCTGCTAATAAAAGCACATCAGTTTTTAGATATAAATCCGTATATTCACCTAAACTAGTAATTCTAAATTTTGACCAAACTAAATTTGCATACCGGTAATCATCTTCAGAAACATTTTCATCATTAAGGGAACTATAAAAGTATTTCTTTGGAGGTAAAAAATTTTCATCATACCGTTTCCACGAATCCATATATTCATATGGATAAATACCTTTGCGAGTAAGTAGTTGGAATTCATCAGGAACAGGGAAGTGATTTTGTAAATGTTTAAACATTTCTGGTGTTAAAGTTTTACTTAATTTGTCTAAACTTGTACCCAAAAATTTAAATGAATCAAGAAAACGCATTTGAAAAAACTTATTATTTGAAACTGATACAAATTTCGTAAATGAGATATAGTTTTCTTTATTTTTAGGTATTATTTTTATTTCACCAGGGACGTCACCCAACGCTTTAATAAATAAATGACAATCATAACCAGCTAAGTTATGAAAAAAAATGGGGACAAATGCGGGCATTTTATATTGCAAATTACAGAACGAATGCGCAGCTCCTCGATAACGACCGGTAAGATGACAATGATCGCGGACTTTGTCACAAAAAATAAAGTTTTGGCAGATATGACAACGTGTTGCATTTTCAAAATCACACCTGTCCTCCGAGGAAAATATCATTGCAGCAGGCGACTTAATTATATCATAAATTTTTTGTACGTCTTTAGTTATATAGTCAACAAAGCGCTTATCACAGTCTCTACCTCGATATGACACGTAACGATTATAACGAGGATCATCAGAGCATACAATATAATAACCAAAAGCAACCGGCACGTGTTGGTGGAATATATTCGTATTTTTACTAGAACAATTATTATTAGGCTCAGTATTTTTTTGTAACATCGATTCAAAATCTGCGTAAATACAAAAAGGCATAGTTTGTTTGCGTTCATAGTTTTTAAATTTAATTACTGAACCTTTATTTGGGAGGAGAGTTATTATACCTCCACATAAATGGTTGTTAAGTTCGTCAGCGGTATTGAAAAATATTAAACATAAATCACAAAGATGTAATCTGTTGTGATGAGATGTGACTTGACTTCTAAAAAGTCTAGAACAGTCTGTGATCAAACAATAATGAGAAGAGCTGTTATTTTCAAGAAACAGTAAATGAATAATTTTTCCTTTGTACTTTTTATCGATTTCAGATTTATACAAAGGACCTACAAAGGTTTTATGATTTTTTAAACCATAAATTATAAACTTAATACATGGATTGTTTCTTTCAAATGTTTTAATATCATTTAAGGTCACGGGAAAAGACATTCCCTTTAAATTAAATAATTCTCGAAAATTAGGATAAGAATGCGTTCTTTCAGGGTGTTTTTTAGTTGGATATAAAGCCGCTGTTACACACCATAAAAAACAATATCGATCTTTATTCATAATATTCAAACACGCTTTTTTAGCCTGAATTGATTTGGGTAAACTGATGAAACTCGACCCACCAAGTGGTTGGTATTTATTGAGATTCATCTCAACATACAAATGGTTTATAAATGTCCAACCACTATCACGACCTTCAAACTCTTCAATATTTGTTTTTAAATAATTAACTGTTTCAATATAAAATTTTTCGAAATCAAAATTAGAATACAATATTTTATTTTTGGTTCCAAAAGATTTCACTTCTTGGGAATTATCTTTGAATTTTAAAAATGTACCAAAATACTCAAAGTTTACCTTAACACAATTATGCTTAGCAAGAAATTCGATTAGAAGAGATTTTAATTGGTTACGAATATTTAAAAAAAAAGATTCTACTGACGCTCCCTGAAGTTCATCGCAAGACAATATTTTATATGTTAATATACGATTGCGAAACGCTGAGTTTACGATTTCTACTCCATCACTATGTTTTATTGTATGAGTACTTTTCCTATGCAAACTACTTCGTAAATGTCCTATCCATGATTTACTGGGTACGGATGTGTTACACGCAGTACAAAAAGGCATTATTATTATTATTATATATAACCCAATTTATAAACCGAATACATACGAAACTTTTTCAGTCTATAGCTCAATTTATAAAAAATAGAGAATAAAACTACTTTATAGAAATCTTATCAGAATAATGCACTGGTTCAGTGTCTTGAAATTCTTTAAATGCGAGTCCTAGAAACTCTTGAAGTGACTCCCAAGATAGTAAGGACTCGTCACACTGTAGTTTTACAGTCACCACAGATATGTAGTCGTTAGTTTTATACAGTTTAAAATCAATCACATACCCTCCTCGGATGTGTTACACGTAGTACAAAAAGGCGTTATTATTATTATTATTATTATATATAACCCAATTTATAAACCGAATACATACGAAACTTTTTCAGTCTATAGCTTAATTTATAAAAAATAGAGAATAAAACTACTTTATAAAAATTTTATCAGAATAATGCACTGGTTCAGTGTCTTGAAATTCTTTAAATGCGAGTCCTAGAAACTCTTGAAGTGACTCCCAAGATAGTGAGGACTCGTCACACTGTAGTTTTACAGTCACAAGGGCAGTCCTATAGCGCACATCAGCGGCGTGTGATATGTAGTCATTAGTTTTATACAGTTTAAAATCAATCACATACCCTCCTCCCGTCTTCTTGGAGCGACGGGACGTTCCCGTTGCAACACGGCTCGAGAAACTGGAAGTTAGTTCACGTCGTTCTGGTTCACTGCAACTGGCTTCTTCGGACCGCAAAATATTCAGGAAGTTTGGTTTATTTTTTCTGTAAAAAAAACAAAGTGTTAATTATAAACGTACTGAATCAAAGTGACTAAGAACTTGGGATCAAAGTATACTAAGTATGAATGTTAACAATCAAAACACAAACTTAGTTGAAAAAAGTTGAAGTTTTGAAGCGCTCGTGGCCCCGCGGTCTCAGTGTTCTGTACACGATCACTGTGGTTAGCAAGTTTCGCTGTGGCTGGTCCTCGATGGGTGAGCAATTTGTATCAATTCTTTGTGCGAGCGTTTCCGTACTTCGGAAGGCACGTTAAGCCGTTGGTCCCGGTTGTCAGTAAAATGGCAGTCGTTAAGCCATGTTGAATGCTTTTCTGAGCGCCTTGAAAATTTTCAATAGCAGGTAGTCACAACCTGCGCCTATCCATTTCAACATGGCAATACGGCGTTCAGAGTCGGCAGCGTGGGTGTAGCGCCTCCGGTGTTACAATCATCTATAAGCTGCGGTGAGCACTTACCATCAGGTGGGTCGTAAGCTTGTCTGTCACCTTAGTAGTATAAAAAAAGAACATAGTGAAACCTACCTCTGTGTGGTTTTAAGGTCAGATGAATTTCTTTTTCGTCGAACGCTGTCTGACTCCAACGGAGGTGAAGTGAGGATCTTCGATTGTTTTTGCTTTTTCTCCACCGGCTTACGTTTCTTTGGTGCAACAGACTCCACTACAGAACACGTTTCAAACTCCGAATCAGACCTGTTAAGATACAATCAAATCATAAATAAAATATTCTCAGATTTTCAGTACATCAGGAATAGATAGGACATGAAAGTTAACACAGCCGACAGACAAAAACCGGGTTCGTAACTGAACAACATCATGAGGAATAGATAGGATATGAAAATGGGTGCATGAGGTCCAAGCGTCCTCACCTTTAAGCGGTGCACCTGTTGACTAACGGATGAGGGAACGATAAAGGCATTCCTAGGGGGTTGGGATGTTAGACAGCAATCGCTACCATCAATGTTGAAAATCAAAAGTCAAACAATAGCTGCTCTAGCAACCAAATAAAACTGGACCCCAGGCTCCAAATCCCAGTAGGGTTTGGTAGCTACTGAGAATGCACTAAGATGAAGAGAAGATGAAAATGAACACAGCTAGCAGACAAAAACTAGGTCCATAGCTGAGCATTTCTACTATTAAAAGAAGAACTTACTCACATGATAGAAATCTGGTTATTTCTTGTCACTTGTCACTTGTCACTTGTGAGATACTGGTTCGAATGTGATTTTTCATTCAAAAATTCCGAGTTTTATACAAATAAAATCTCGATTCAGCAATAATTTACCTCACTACAAATTGAACCTTAATAAAATATATTTGCAAGTGTATCATTATATTTATGTTGCTTACGCCCGATTGATCATGAATCATATTTTAAACAAACCTAATCAATTTAAGTCTTTTATAACTGGTACTAGTGGGCGTCCGTGGCTGATATTTTACCGGTGAAATATATTCTCAGGATAAAAGTAGTCTAATATTATACATTATTACACCAACTATCTGTCAACCAAAGTCATGGTTTCGAATCCAGAAATTTGTTTGAGATCTTAGCGATGAATTCAGCACCTATTATGTTGGTTGGTATGCCTGTGCCTACCTCTTCGAGGAATTTTAGATGCTTCGTTTCCACTTGTTGAAACGATTACTCCCCTGACCGATAGATGACGTTAGCTGTCTTGTTAATTTGAAAACACATGTAAGCATTTGTAACATATATTTATTCTTACACGTTTAGTCAAAAGCTGTTGTTTAAAATGAAGTACACACACACTTTTATTTTATTTATATGTAATATTTTAGACGCTGAAAAACAATTAAAATTATTTTTGAGATTGAGCACAGCGCCATCTAACGAATATTGGACACACTTGTTAAAACGCTTACTCCCCTGACCGATAGATGACGTTAGCTGTCTTGTTAATTTGAAAACACATGTAAGCATTTGTATCATATATTTATTCTTACACGTTTAGTCAAAAGCTGTTGTTTAAAATGAAGTACACACACACTTTTATTTTATTTATATGTAATATTTTAGACGCTGAAAAACAATTAAAATTATTTTTGAGATTGAGCACAGCGCCATCTAACGAATATTGGACACACTTGTTAAAACGCTTACTCCCCTGACCGATAGATGACGTTAGCTGTCTTGTTAATTTGAAAACACATGTAAGCATTTGTATCATATATTTATTCTTACACGTTTAGTCAAAAGCTGTTGTTTAAAATGAAGTACACACACACTTTTATTTTATTTATATGTTATATTTTAGACGCTGAAAAACAATTAAAATTATTTTTGAGATTGAGCACAGCGCCATCTAACAGATATTGGACACACTTGTTGAAACATTTACTCCCCTGACCATTAGATGACGCTAGCTGTCTTGTTAATTTGAAAACACATGTAAGCATTTGTATCATATAATTATATATTCTTACACGTTTAGTCAAAAGCTGTTATTTGAAATATCAGCAGTTGCATTTTTTATACTAGGTATGTTGAAAATTATTTATTATGAATGTAACATTATATGCAATTCAAACAGGAAAAGAGTCCGATAACATTATATCCAATTTAAACAGGAAAAGAATTCGATCACATAAAATTAATTAGACATAAAATATGATGAATGGATGATTTCACAAAAATCTTGTTGTTGAAATGTTTAAGCGGAAACGGAAAGTAATATAATATTCAACAATTAAATTAACTAAAACTGAGAAATTTGATATGAGTGATGTGTTTACGTTTGACGTATGTTGAAACATAAAAGATACCTATTTGCTTCAGCCTCAGTGTCTTAAAACAAAGGTGTACAACCAATGTGTATTACCCGTGATGACTTATGGTTCTGAGATGTGGTGCATCACAAAAGGTCTTTTCAGACGGCTCAAAGTCGCGCAGCGAACTATGGAGAGGGCTATGCTTAGCATTTCTCTACGTGATCGAATCAGGAATGAGGACATCCGTAGAAGAACTAATGTTGCTAACATAGCTCGCAGGATTAGTTAGCTGAAGTGGCAATGGGCCAGCCACATAGCGCAAAGATCGGACGGTCGATGGGGCAAAAAGATCCTTGTCCACTCAAGCCGCGCACCGGCAGGCGCGGTGTGGGACGGTCACCTACCAGCTGGACCAACGACCTGGTGAAAATTGCTGGGTCTCATTGGATGCAGGTGGCAATGAACCGGTCTGGCTGGAAATCATTTAAAGAGGTCTATGTTCAGCAGTGGACAGCGATAGGTTGAGATGGTGATTTGCTTCAGCAAGTTTTATTTTATAAATTATTTTTTATAAAAATGTTTGGTTAGGTTACATTTTTAAAATGTGGAATATTGGGCGATCTGTCCCACGTGAGCAAGGAGCGATAGCGACGATGCGAACTTAAAGTGGGACAGAATGCCCAATATTCCACTACTTCATTCCACAATCTAAAAGTGCCCGGGAGAAAGCCCCAATCGACTTAGATTCGCCAGTAAGTTCCAATGAGGTAGATATTTTAGGGTTCCGTACCCAAAGGGTAAAATCGGGACCCTATTCATGAGACTTCTCTGTCCGTCTGTCTGTCCGTCATGAGGCCGTATCTCAGGAACCGTCATAGCTAGAGAGATGACATTTTTACAGATGATGTATTTCTGTTGCTGCTATGACAAAATCAGAAAAATGGGGTATTAAGGCGGGCTCCCATACAACAAACGGGATTATTTGCCGGTTTTTTGGTACGGAACCCTATGGGCGCGAGGCCGATTCGCACTTTGCCTGTTTTTTATAATTCATGAATGTAATTACTGTCCTTAGGCACCGTGGGCTACATTCCTTTGAGCCGTACCACTTCAGATTTGCTTGGCATCACTGCGAGAGCATCAGGATTCGGTGCTACTGGTGACGGTAAGAACAATTGGGTAACTTCTACATTGACTTGTTTGTTTAGTATTTAATTATTTATGTAGGTACACGCATGTAGGGCTTGTCAAGTCGTTTGATCGTCTCCGCAGCTCATTCCCTTACTAATGTCATACAGAGTGAATTTTTGAAAAGGGCTTGGATGGCCAAATCCGAAGGAATAGCGAAAAAGGCTCAAAGGAGTCATGATCCCGTTTTTGATGAAACTTAAAACCTCATCATTAGATTTTAGAAAAACCAATTATCCTAGTTGGGAATCGAACCCATTGATTTTGAAAAAAAAAAGACACACCTTTATTATTACACCATCAATGATAATTATAAAAACTAAACATAAAGACACTGGAAAATGGCAACACGTAAAGTAGGTAATTACCTGAAAAATCTGTGACGCGGCTGTAGGGTTAGCGAAAGTTCTGATAGCACTGTTTTAAATTCTGTTAGTAAAGAAAACTCAAAAAAAACATGCCTTCATGTATCTTCAGAGGATGTACAAACTACGCAGCAACTGTACAATATTAAAACGTGTCGTTTTATTCGTAAGTAGGTACAACAGAAATAATAAAATTATTTTATTTTCTCGCGCCTAAAATGGCGCCTAGCTAGGCCATTTTAGGCGCGAGAAAATAAAATAATTTTATTATTTCTTCATTCATTTTTTTGATTTATGTAATTATATTTTTATAAAAATTACTTAAATAAAACAAAATAATAATGTATTATTAAGATTATAAGGTATGAGAAGTCCGCCTACGTACATTGTGCATGAAGTTTAAATCAATACATATAATACAATCGTAACAGGTCGCTGTCTGTACATGGAAGATAAATAAGAAAAAATATTATAGGAGGGCTTCATGAACGCAATAGAACCCAAAACAATGATTTTTAGAATTTTTGTCTGTTTGTCTGTATGCCCGTATGTCTGTTTGTCTGTAGGTATATCTGTTTGTCTGTACGTTTGTGCACGCTAATATTAGTAACCGCTTAACCGATTGCAATGCGGTCTTGAGTTATTGTGTTGAGGTTTGCTCCATTTAACATTAATGTCAATCGGTTTATAAATAAAAAAGTAATAACAATTTTGATAATCAGATATTTTGAAAATTTTGATTGATTGTATTGTATATAGTATTGATTGTTCTTTGAATGTAAGGGTCAATCTAAACTGGCGTGTTGGCTTAATCATAAAAGAGCTTAAAGATTTGGACTATTTTAAAATGTTGAATTCGGGGGTAAGGCAAGGGGGGTTATCATCCCCTAGGCTTTTTAACCTTTATGTAAATAAATTGATTGAGGGGCTGAGCAGCATGCATGTTGGCTGCCACATTGATGGCATTAGTGTTAATAACATAAGCTATGCCGATGATATGGTGCTGCTAAGCCCATCAATCAGTGGATTGAGAAGGCTGCTACATGTGTGTGAGGCTTATGCGGGTCAGCATGTTTTGAAGTATAATAAACGGAAGAGTGAACTCATGGTGTTCATAGGAAAAAACAAGAAACCAAATAAGGTACCCGCTCTCTATTTAAATGGGGTGCAATTGAACCATGCTGACCAGTTTAAGTATCTTGGTCATGTTTTGACTGACACCTTGACAGATGACCAAGATATAGAGAGAGAAAGAAGGGCACTGTCAGTTCGGGGGAACATGCTGGCTCATAGATTCGCTCGTTGTACATTAAACGTCAAATTAACGCTTTTTAAAGCCTACTGTCAAAGTTTTTACACGAGTGGTCTATGGGTCAGGTTCAAACAGAAAACGTATAATGCACTTAGGGTGCAGTATAATAACATTTTCAGGGCTCTGGTGCGGCTGCCCTGGTACTGTAGTGCCTCGGGCATGTTTGCAGACGCACACATAGTAGATTTCTATGCAATAATGCGAAAGAAAACATTGTCTGTGGTGCATGGTATGCGGGGGAGCCGTAACAGCATCCTGAAAATGATAGCAGACAGGATGGACTCAGCAGTTTTGGGGCGATTCACCGACCTGCATGTGAGAGGTCTGGGTGGGTGAGTTGTTCACAAAATAAACATGCTGACATTTAATTGTAGGTATGGTTTTGATTTGTATTTGTATTTAATGTGTATTTACTAACATAGGTCGTAAGATTATGATACTAACATAAATGGACTGTAATCGTCTGAAAATAAACATTTTTATTTTTATTTTATTTATTTTATTATTATATTTAAAATAGACTTTATCTTAAAGCTCTTTTATGATTAAGCAAACAGGGCAGTTCCACATGCTGCTTGATGAGTCTGATAATAATAATAAATAATAAATTATATGATGATGAAGAAATACCTCTCCTTTCATACACCTTATGTGACGTAAACGAAGTTGCGGGGTCAGCTAGTAAATAATAAAACTGTAGAGGCTCGAAAATCTGTACTTACGTGGAAGATATTTTGAAAATTTTAATTGTTGTTTTATTATTTATTAAATAAATTGGGTTTATGACTTAAATTACGATAACAATAACTAATTCGATAAACTGCATTAATATTTTGTAAATTAAAATATTACTTACTTTACCCGTAAATAATTTAATAATTTAATCATATGTCTTAGTAAGGGAAATTAAAGTGTCCTTTTTTCCCCCCACATTCCTCTGATAGTGACTTCATGCATGATACCACAGATAATTTATGAAATTCTTTTTGTAAAAGTTTAGCTGTTTCAGAAAGCCGTAATGTTCGAGTATAACGTGTCTATTTATGATACGTCTTGGTACACCATACGATAGTGTTGCTGTTAAGGGGCAAATTCTGCTAAGTAATGATATACGGCAAACTAAAGGGTAGAGCTCATCTTTAACACAATACATTCATTTTTCTTACGTTAAGGGTCCGAGCAAACGAGCCACCGACCACAGCCACCGGTGGCCAGCGACAGCCACTTAACATATTTTTTCATACATTTTGTATAGACACTCGCTACAGCAGTGTCCGCGACGCGCTAATAGTGGTCGACAACTGCCACGGTCGCACTGCTCCACCCCCCGCGCAGTCAAACGTTAGATGCGATGAGGCTATGCTTTGCCGCATACTGGTATTTTTTACAGTATTAATCCATCATGTAACACCAACAGTAGATCATGAAATGTAAACTAACTAATTAATAAAACCGGCCAAGTGCGAGCTGGACTCGCCCATGAAGGCTTTCGTAGCAGCAAGTAACATAGTATAAAAGTTCTTGTCGTTCGTTGTAACTTTGATTGATGTTTTAACACGTTCGCAGCGGTAGTGATTTTTCTAACCGAAAATTGCGGTTTACGACGCTTAAAAAAAAACTACCAGCTCTATCTCGTTCAAACTAATTTTCTTTGGTAGTTTTTATGGCAATGTACATCATATATTCTTTTTAGATTTATCATTCTCTTAGTTTAGAATTTAGAGGGGGGGGGGGGGGGGGGGAGACACATTTTTCCACTTTGCAAATGTCTCTTGCGCAAACTATTCACCTTAAAAAAAAATGATGTTAGAAACCTCAATAGCAATTTTGAAGACCTATCTATAGATTGTTTGATGAAAAAAATAATTTTGAGTTTCAGTTCTGAGTATGGGGACCCCCAAAATTTACTGCGTTTTTTCTAGTTGTGTATAAGAATCTTAAGGCGGGTCACAGAATACATCTAGTTACCAAGTTTCAATAGCATAGGTCTTATAGTTTTGGAGAAAAGTGGCTGTGACACACGGACGGACAGACAGACGGACAGACAGACAGACATGACGAATAAGGGTTAAGGGTTCCGTTTTTGCCATTTGGCTACGAAACCCTAAAAGTGGTCAAAAATACTTTTTGGATATATTTGGCAGATTATCTACCTAAATGCAAAACATACTGTTGGACCAGTTAAAATTCGATGAACCCAATATAGGCGGCGACTGGCGTTGTCTACGTCGCGTCGCGTCGTGTGCATATTAACTATAGCGCGAGTAAACTCTCCGTGTCGAAGTCCATCGTTAAGGGGCGGTTATAGCGCACAAGTAGGCATTTGGCACTCCCCTCGCCCCGGGCGCGAGACACACCGCGCGCGGGCAGCGGCAGTGAACTCTCATGCCACAGTATACAGTAGAGTAGAAAGAAACAGCATGCTAACTTTGTTTGACGTAGTAAATGCATCTAACTTTATTTAGTGTAGTGATTTATTAGAAGTTCGTACATAAATAAATGAGTTAATTATATATATTATACTATTATTTTTAAGCTAAAGAGTTTGTTTGTTTGTTTAGTTGTTTGAACTCTAGAGTCTAAGAGACTGCTAGTTGATTTTCAAAAGTTCCCATAATGTCCATTTTTCAAAAATACCAAAAAATATAACATCACGCTAAGGCGAATAAGAGCTAAGCAGCAACGAAACATTTTTCGAAAACTAGGATATTTCATTTCTTTTGAGAGTTTCCGTTGCGTACGTTTGCTAAATGGTTACAGTTGCGTAAAAAATGTAAATTACATAATTGCTGGTCATAAAAAATTCTAAAGTTTTCTAAAGTTGGTATGCTCAGTATGAATCACGTGATCATTTTGTAATCTAAAATGGCCGCCGCGGTGTAATCACGAAATTTCATGATGGGTATCGTTAAAGGGGTTTCTTGGTATGCTGAGTACGAATCACGTGATAATTTTGCAATCCAAAAGGCCGCCGCGGTGTAATCACAAAATTTAATGATGGGTATCGTTTAAAGGGTGTTTTGGTATGCTGAGTACGAATCACGTACTAATTTTGCAATCCAATATGGCCGCCACGCCGTAATCACACAATTTAATGATGGGTATAGTTTAAGGAAATTCTTGGTATGCTAAGTATGAATCACATGATAATTTTGCAATCCAATATGGCCGCCGCGGTGTGATCACAGAATTTCATGATGGGTATCGTTTAAGGGGTTTTTTGGTATGCTGAGTACGAATCACGTGATAATTTTGCAATCCAATATAGGCGCCGCGCCGTAAACACAAAATTTTATGATAGGTATCATTTAAGGGGTTTCTCGGTATGCTGAGTACGAATCACGTGATAATTTCGCAATTCAAAATGGCCGCCGCGGTGTAATCACAAAATTTCATGATGGGTATCGATTAAGCGATTCTTTCGTATGCTAGGTACAAATTTAATGTCATTGGCCTTAATATTACAATAAAAACCCCTTAAACGATAGCCATCATGAAATTTTGTGATTACAGCACGGCGGCTATATTGGATTGCAAAATTAGTACGTGATTCGTACTCAGCATATCATAAAACCCCATAAACGATACTCACTATGAAATTTTGTGATTATGGCGCGGCGGGCATATTGGATTGCAAAATTATCACGTGATTCGTACTCAGCATACCAAAAAATCCCTTGAACGATACCCAACATGAAATTTTGTGATTATGGCGCAGCAGCCATATTGGATTGCAAAATTATCACGTGATTCGTACTCAGCATACCAGAAAACCCCTTAAACGATACCCATCATGAAATTTTGTAATTACAGCACGGCGGCCATATTGGAGTGCAAAGTTAGTAAGTACGTGATTCGTACTCAGCATATCATTTAACCCCATAAACGATACTCATCATGAAATTTTGTGATTACGGCGCGGCGGGCATATTGGATTGCAAAATTATCAAGTGATTCGTACTCAGCGTTTAGTCGCATAATGCCTAATTCGCAAAATGGCACCCGAGTCTGAAAAGGACTAATTCGCAAAAGGACTAATTCTTAAAAGGACTAATTCGCAAAATGGCTAATTCTTAAAAGGACTAATTCGCAAAATGGCTTATTCTTAAAAGGACTAATTCGCGAAATGGCTAATTCTGAAAAGGACTAATTCGCAAAAGGACTAATTCTTAAAAAGACTAATTCGCGAAATGGCCAACTCTTAACAAGGTATGATGTTGGTGTTGGTTATAAAAAAAAAACCACGGGGGCGCGCAGAATTCGACTTTACCTACCAATTTCGATTTAGTACCTTCTAAACGGTTGAAAATCGAATGCTGCGCGCCCCGACTTCGATAAGTTAGGTTAGAAGGCTTAATGCGGGAGCGGAGCGGAGCGAAGCTCCCGCATTAGCCTTCGTGGTTTTTTTTATATCCATTCAACACCAACATCATACGCTGTTAAGATTTGGCCATTTTGCGAATTAGTCTTTTTAAGAATTAGTCCTTTTGCGAATTAGTCCTTTTCAGAATTATCCATTTCGCGAATTAGTCCTTTTAAGAATTAGCCATTTTGCGAATTAGTCCTTTTAAGAATTAGCCATTTTGCGAATTAGTCCTTTTAAGAATTAGTCCTTTTGCGAATTAGTCCTTTTCAGACTCGGGTGCCATTTTGCGAATTAGGCATTATGCGACTAAACGGTACTCACGCATACCAAAAAACCCCTTAAACGATACCCAACATGAAATTTTTTGATTATGGCGCAACAGCCATATTGGATTGCAAAATTATCACGTGATTCGTACTCAGCATACCTGAAAACCCCTTAAACGATACCCATCATGAAATTTTGTGATTACGGCGCGGCGGCCATCTTGTATTGCAAAATTAGTACGTGATACGTACTCAGCATATCAAAAAACCCCTAAAACGATACCCATCATGAAATTTTGTGATTACGGCGCGGCGGCCATATTGGATTGCAAAGTTATCACGTGATTCGTACTCAGCATACCAAAAAACCCCTTAAACGATACCCATCATGAAATTTTGTGATTACGGCGTTGCGGCCATATTGGATTGCAAAATTAACACGTAATTCGTACTCAGCATACCAAAAAACCCTTTAAACGATACCCATCATGATATTTGTGATTACGGCGCGGCGGCCATATTGGATTGCAAAATTATCACGTGATTCGTACTCAGCATACCAAAAAACCCCTTAAACGATACCCATCATGAAATTTTGTGATTACTTATCATTATGTTGGATTGCAAAATTATCATGTAATTCGTAGACATTTTAATGCATTAGGTAGATGGTTACCATGTCGTGAAAACACTTAATAAGTAAAAGATCACCACATTTACCATGAGTCGCGTTTGGGAATTTAAGTGAAATTCTTTCATCACTCAGGAATTAAACTGATGGTCTTCGAAATGTATAGCTAAGTACCATCATGGATACATTGACTTACGATCAAAAAACCGCATCAAAATCGATCCACCCCTTGGGCCGTGACGAATTCGCAGGACAGAGTTGTTAATTATGAGAGTTCGTTAATTGAATTAATGAGTAACTAGTTACAATGTAATTAGATTAACGTGTAATTCCATTACTCAGTAATTAGTTACTGCTAGTACTCATTGTAATTAATTACTCAAGTTATCTGTTACAGAGTAATTGAATTAAGCATTACAAAGTAATTATAATTTGTGACGGTTAATCTAATTACATTTTGCCCATCACTGATATTTTTATACTGTGGCGCGATTTCAACGTAATTTGGCATAATAATTACGAAATAGTTGCGAAAAAATCCGACACAGGTCCTGCCTCCACAAGCGCTAGCGCGAGACCACAGAACACTTTTATGCGCGAGACTGATCGGCCGTCAGGGACGCAATTCTATTGGGTTTGGTAGATATTCGTACATGATAACTATGTAAATACTTGTGTACAGAAAAACGTTCGGAAAATGTGTATAAAAACTCAATAGCTTTAATTGAGTGCAAAAAAAAAATATAAAATGTTAATACATAGTTTAGCCACAGTATTGAAAAAGCTTTTCTGAGAGAGTCAACTTTGGGATTTTTTTCTATCTAGTGAAATTTATTGGAATATGTTTAGCTTATATCCTTAATTATTATATACACTCATTTGCAAAAAAAACGGGCGGTTTTGATTTTCATTCATCTTTAAAAAGATACAATACCAAAAAGGTTTCAATCGTTTGTACACGTTACTGGCCGGTTTTAAAAATGCCGTGGTATTTAAAAAAGTACGTTCTAAATTCAAATTTTCATTTGATGCTCATTTTTACAGAAAACCCCTTTTTATCCTACATTTTTGGCGCAAAGTTCCAGAAGTTAACATCGACTTTCACAACTTTTATTCAATTTTTATCGATTAATTTCATATCCTTGACTGTCAAAGCTTTATTTATTGCTGTTTGGCTGTATCAAAAATGGTAGATAAAGTGGTAAAAGCTACCAAAATTATCGCGCTGCTTGAAGAGGGTTGCAGCCAATGTTTCGTGGCTAGGAGGCTAAATGTTAGTCGCTCGACGGTCCAAAGGACCTGGCAGCGATATCAGGAGACTGGTTCCGTCAAGAGAAGGCCTGGTTCTGGAAGAAAACCATGTACCCAACCACGGGATGATCGTTTTCTTGTGAGTCGCGCATTGAGAAATCGCAAATCTTCGTATGTGGATCTTAAGAACAACCTCCAAGAAGTAAGAAATGTGCATATTAGTCTATGGACGGTCAGGAGGAGGCTTCTCGCTGCCAATATACGCAGTCACCGCCCGGCCCGCGGCCCCAAATTACTCCGTGAGCACAGAGTTCACAGGCTCAGGTTCGCTAGAAATTGTGAATCATGGACTCAAGAAGATTGGAATAGGGTTTTGTTCTCTGATGAAGCCAGGATATCTCTGTTCGGTGAAGATCGACGTCGACGAGTGCTAAGAAGACAAGGAGAGCGCTTTGCAAATGCATGTTTCGGAGAAATCACACCTTATGGTGGGGGCTCTGTTATGTTTTGGGCAGGAATAAATTCAATGGAACGTACAGAGTTAGTCTTCATTGAAAACGGCTCACTGACTGGGCATCGATACATAACGGAAGTTCTAATTCCTCATGCACAACCCGCATTGGCCGCTCTAGGTCAAGACTCGATTTTTATGGACGACAATGCTCGCGCCCACCGATCCCGCGATGTTAATGCGTATGTGCAAGAGGTCGGCATTCGTCGTTTGGATTGGCCAGCTCGAAGTCCCGACCTCAATCCCATAGAACATATCTGGGACGTTCTAAAACGGCGTGTGAGATCAGTACACCCGGCTCCGCAGACCATCAGAGAGCTGAAGAATGTGATTACTGCGGAGTGGGAACGTATTCCGCAAGCAAGTATCCGGGATATACTCGCTAGCATGCCCAGACGAATTGAAACTGTGATTTTAGCTAGAGGGGGTCACACTCGATACTAAACATTTATCTGCTTTTACTTTATTAAAGAAAAACAAATAAAAAAACTTTTTTATTTTTACTTCATGAGCATATGCACTACTAGCGAACATACACTACTAGCGAGGTTTAGCATTATTTCCCATAAATTGTAACAAAATTTTATGAAATACTGATGAAAACGATTATTTTCTTATTAATTTACCAAATTGTGAGGATAAAACTACCTATAATTATCAAACAAAGCAATATTAACATTTGAAATGGTTCATTGCTTAGGTGCCCGTTTTTTTTTGCAAATGAGTGTATATACAACGTGAACTTTTGTATAGCGCAAACCTCAGACACCCCAACTAGAGTTTCGCTTCAAAATACCGTATAAAAAAAAATTAATTAAACTAACGAAAACTGACCAAGTTTTAAGCCTTTGTTTACAATTGCACTATTTTTTCCGCGAACAGCGTAGGTGTAGGTATTATACGCAAAGCAGTTAGTCTCTATTCGTGTGGTATTGATAATAACATTAACAAACCATTTTCATAAGTGGTAATTATGGAACTGTGTTTAAGACAGAAACCGGCGAAGTGCAAGTCGGACTCGCGCATGTAGGGTTCTGTACCAAAATACGGCAAAAATCACGTTTATTGTATGGGAGCCCGCTTAAATGTTATTTTGATCTGTTTTTAGGGTTCTGTACCCAAAGGGTAAAAACAGAACCCTGTTCATAAGACTTCGTTATCCGTCTGTCTGTCCGTAACAAGACTCTATCGGAACCGCGATAGTTAGAGCTAGTTACAGATACTAAAATCAGATGAAAGGGGGCGATTAAACGATTAAAGATTCCCATACGACACACGCGATTTTTAGTACGGAGCCGTCTGTGCGTGAGTCCGTTTAGCATTTGGCCGGTATTTATTATTATAGCGGCAACAGAAATACACTGTCTGTGAAATTTTCAACTGTCTAGCTATAATAATGGTTAGTGAGATACAGTTGGGTGACAGAGGGACAGTGGAGTCTTAGTAATAAGGTCCCATTTTTACCCTCTCCGATGGTAAGGTTCACTAGCATTAGAGTCTTAGTAAAAGGATCAGGTTGTAAAGCCTATGAAAGTAGGTACTTATGTGTTCAAGGGCTGAATAAAAAAAATCTTTCTTTCTAGCTGTAACCAATTGATTACCCTAGAACTGCAAGTATGTACATACTGGCATTTACGAATAGTAGTCAATACGATTACGTGACTATTCATAATGCCTGCACACACACTAATGGACAAGCGGTGTCGGAAGGAGTTCTGACGGGGTAAATGAGTATTAGTATGGCGCCAATAGGCTGCATTATCAGTATCATGTACATAATCCTCTACGTGTAAAAGTACACAAAACACTTACACTGTTATTGTTTTAGCCACCACTCACTAAAGTTCACCCGTTGCACTTTGTCACCTTCGGTAATTCCTTCTACCTTTCGATATTGGTATCGCAGCCCGTGTGTCGTGCCTCTGGTGTTCCAAACGTCCATAGGCTAAGGTTAGCAACGATCAAGTATGCTGTAAGCTTTTCTGTCACCTTAGTAGTATAGAAAAGTATAATAAAATACATGTTGTTGCACGATCGCGTATTTTGCACAGCGACACGGGATGAAGAACGGCGACACGTATGACGTCGCGCTTGTGTTATCGGTCGCTGACTGGTGGCCAGCCCGGGTGGCGCGGGCGCAGGGGCGCGGCCGGGGGTGGCTGGTCGAGGGCAAGGGATTGGCTGGTGGCGGATCGCTTTTGATCACGCGTAGTGATGTTATTTTATGATACATACTTATACATACTTTACGTTATTAGAGTGTTCAATGCGTTAAATTTTTTCGCGAAGTTTTAAAAAAAATTAACATAGGTTGAAATCGGGTCCATTGGATACTGTTACTGATTCTGATCAAAGTGTTTTCAGGTTTGCGCTATACAAAATTTCATGTTGTATATTTATCAAAATTAAAAACCCTTTACTTTTTGACTGGGATTGTTTCATAAAACTCAAAATCTGACCCACGCGGCCTTAAACTGTGCTGCGGCAGCGGACGGGTTAAAAAATCCGGTGGCTGTCGCTCGCTTCTGACACTGTTACAAAAGTGGCAGTAGCGCGCGACAGCCACCGGTGGCTGTGGTCGGTGGCCCGTTAGCGCGGACCCTAACTGATTAATTGTTCAAAATGTAGATCATTGCTTTCAATAGCACATGCTCATCCTATAGCACAAGCTTATTTAGCTTACTTTGGGCTAGATGATGCTGTGTGAGAATGTCCACAAATATTTATTAAAAAAGAATAAAAATGTCTATACATATTTGTTGAACAGGTCACCCAATAACTCAGCAACAACGCCTCAGCTGGGTCGATTTGACCGTTGTCTCCAACGCCCAATGCGTCGAAACGTTCGGGACCATAATCATAGCCAACAATCTTTGCTGCAGCGGCGCTGGAGGCCGAAGCCCTTGTGGTGGTGACTCCGGTGGTCCCCTCACCGCAATCAACAAAGGTCGACGGGTGCTGGTATGTTTGGCAATTGATTGTTTTATTTATTAGTAGCGGACTAGTTCCCGTTCCCGTGAGAATATGGGAATAATCATAGACTATGCTAACCGGAGACAGTGTAGCTACTTAACAGTAGAAGAATATTTCAAATCAGTCTTTTTTTTAACGTGAGGGAATATCCTTATGAATGCTATGCTGGACTCCTACCGACCAAAAAACCTCACGTAAGGCCCAACAGCCAATAGCTGGGAGCCCCGGGTAAGCCCTCGGTAGGATGACCCAGGACTCCCAACAGGCCCACGGCCGCCACTGCGGCCTCGCCTAGGGGGTGGTTCGGGTGCTATCCCGTGTCATTGGGGGGTTTTGAGTGTGATCCCGCTTCTAAGGGGGCGGGGGGGCGTGCGTGAATCCCTGACGTCACGCTGCCGTCATGGGCCTGCTTCTGTAAGGACGTTGAGCAACCCTCTCACCGTCCTCAGGCCCCCGGTTTCAAATCGGTCTAGTAGTTTCGGAGCCTATTCGATGCAACAAACAAGTGAATCTGTAGTGTAAACAATCAAATCTTTTGTCTTTATTAATAAGCTTTTATTAGGTCGTCGTGTATGTAACTAACAATGTAATGGAATCTAAGGATACTAATTTAACCATCTTCCAAGGATCGTAGCGTCATGAAAATTGGCAGATGTATGTAGTTCTGATGACAATACAATAATATGGTACTGTCAAACTGATATAATGATGGAGCCGGAAGATAGACCCAGAAAACCAGTGGAATCTAAGGTAGCTAATTTAACCAGCTTCCAAGGATCGTAGGGTCATGAAAATTGGCAGTTGTATGTAGTTCTGATGACAATACAATAATATGGTACTGTCAAACTGATATGATGATGGAGCCGAAAGATAGGCACTGAAACTTCGACGGAAAAAGTGGAATCTAAGGATACTAATTTAACCATCTTCCAAGGATTGTAGCGTCATGAAAATTGGCAGATGTATGTAGTTCTGATGACAATACAATAATATGGTACTGTCAAACTGATATGATGATGGAGCCAGAAGATATGCACAGAAAACAAGTGGAATCTAAGGTAGCTAGTTTAACCAGCTTCCAAGGATCGTAGGGTCATGAAAATTGACAGCTGTATGTAGTTCTGACGACAATACAATAATATGGTACTGTCAAACTTATATGATGATGGAGCCGTAAGATAGGCACTGAAACTTCGATGGAAAAAGTGGAATCTAAGGTAGCTAATTTAACAAGCTTCCAAGGATCGTAGCGTCATGAAAATTGGCAGCTGTATGTAGTTCTGATGACAATACAATAATATGGTACTGTCGAACTGATCTGATGATGGAGCCGGAAGATATGCACTGGAACTTCATGATGGAATATCGTATTATATCTGTTTTTGGATTCGTCAGAAGTCTTGTAATGAACTTTGACCAGGCTTAGGTTTCAAGGTTATAACAAACCTTTTTTTAATTGACATGTAAAGCTATGCAATGGAATCTCAGGTAACTAATTTAAGCCGCTACGATCCTTGGAAGATCCAAGGATCGTAGCGTCATAAAAATTGGCAGATGTTTGTAGTTCTGATAACAACACAATAATATGGTGCTGTCAAACTGATCTGATGATGGAGTCGTAAGATATGAACTGTAACTTCATGATTGAACATCGTATCATAGCGGTGTTTGGATTTGTTAGAAAGGTCGTGTAATGAGTTTAGACCACGATTAGGGTTTAAGGTTATAACAAACCTGTTATATATTGAAGTTAATATTGAGTGTAAATATTGTGTAAATATTGACATAGGTACCTTCAGAAAATGTATATGTATTAGAGTAATAATGAAATATTTTCACATTAGTCGAACTCAGACAAAACACCATGTAATACAGAAATCCCTACTAATATTATAAATGCGAAAGTAACTCTGTCTGTCTGCCTGTTACGTTTTCATGCCTAAACCACTAAACTGATTTGATGAAATTTGTTATAAAGATAGTTTGAGTTTAAGAGAAGGGCATAGGTTACTTTTTAACTGACTGCGCGAAAGTAGGGTTATGATTTTATGCGATAACGACTTCTACGCGGATGAAGCCGCAGGGCACATCTAGTTAAGGTATAAATGTTGTGACTAAAAAGTATAAAATAAATAAATGGTTTAAAAAACCCTAGAAAAATACGCTTTTATAATGCACGAAAAAACCCAAAAATAAATTATGGATCGTTCAAGTTGCCTCTATTTCTGGGCTGAAGTGTAAACTATGTGCTTTTAGTTATAATATTTGATTATAAAAGCGTGGGGTGCTAGAACAAGAAAGACTTTTTTGTAAGCATATTCCTATTAATACTAATCCTAATATAATAAAAATCCTGACGAAAGTTGCATGAGGTCGCACAAGAGCATAACGTTTATGCTGCCAAAGGGAACGCCTTTTCTTTCAGGCATTTAAGTAGATACATGAAGGGAATACGTTAACAGTGGCAAAATGTAGAGTTCTTGTTCGAGAACGAGATATCTTTGGTTACCGTTAAAAACCCGCTTGGGGATATATGCGTTTGTATTCCTATTACGTGATCACTACATATTGTACTAAATATCTCGGAATGCCGAAACTTTAAGGACCTACCAATGAATTATCTAATAGAGATTCGTAACGGTAATAGGTTTGCTCCTATTACGCGGCGTCACGAAAAACTGGCAAAAGTGGGTGTTGAAAATGCGTAGACTACTTTACTTTTCAAGTAAGTATGTTATGTATTTCAATTAAAGCCTATCATCGTTAATACATTTTCGAAATTAAAAATGATATTAATAATAGTAAAAGTCACAATAGATATATAAAAGCGTGACAGTGTAAATTAATAGTTTAAAAACACCAGAAAAACACGCTTTTATAAATGTGACCTTAGCCTTAATCTGACAAGACATCATGCATCTTCCGCCAGGAAAGTCTTTCCTGTTCCAGCGCCCCACGCTTTTATAATCAAATATTATAACTAAAAGCACATAGTTTACACTTCAGCCCAGAAATAGAGGCAACTTGAACGATCCATAATTTATTTTTGGATTTTTTCGTGCATTATAAAAGCGTATTTTTCTAGGGTTTTTTAAACCATTTATTTATAATATTATACAGACAAGCCACAGTATATCGTCGCTGCGCTTGCAAAAGTCGCTATGTATTTTTAACCTACTTTTCAGGAGGAACTAAAAACCGATTTACTCGAAATATAATTGTGATAGAGAAAGTATATATTTTTTTTATAATGTAAATATTATATTTACGTTGTGGAAAATGACTTTTAGGAAGATAACGTTTAAAACGAAAATACCAAAAAACAAATATTGTGAATCTGACACATAGCTAAAATTGTTTGGGTCACAAATATCGCCATGTGTTGTTGAGCACATAGCGGGAACGAATAAAACATAATTCACGTTGTTTAATTACACATAGCTATTTAATAAAAGGTGTCAATAGAAAATAATATCAAATTTTATTGAGAAACTGGCAAACATGGTGTTCTCTGCCATAAAACTCTGCTGCCTTGATGTGTGAGGATGTGTTGTACGCAATAAAGGCGCCGAGGTAGTAACGCGAGCTCAACAGTTCTCTCCCGTACCGCAGCAGAAACACTGGTCGCCGGAGATCCCAAAACGATCTCCATAACTCTGGGCTTTTCCTTTCCTTTTTTTTTTAACGTGAGGGTAAAATCCTCATAAATGCTATGCCAGACTTTAACCGACTAAAAACCTCACGTATCCTGCCAAACAGCCTACGGTTGGGAACTCCAGGTAAGCCCACGGAAAGATACCCCAGGACTCCCAACAGACCTTCGGCTACCATTGCGGCCTCACCTAGGGGGGAGGGGGTTCAGGTGCTATCACGCGTCTTTAGGGGCTTTTTGGATGCTATCCCGCTTTTTAGGGGGGGGGGGGGGGGGCGTGCGTGAATCCCATACGTCACGCTGACATCTATAAGGACGGCGGCCTACTTCAGTAAGGACAGTGGGCAGCCCCCTTACCGTCCTAAGGACCCCGGTCATGGAGACCGATAGTCTTGGGCAAAGATTTGTCGGCGGCGACCCCGCTGACTGTGGAACTAGGGTGGGAGAGTTCTTTCCCGTTCCCAAACCTCTACAAACTCTTTCACTAGCATGACATGCTAGCAGAAATACGCAGCGCAGTCCCACTTACTCCCGCTAGGGTTCATGGCTTGTACCATGGTCTCCAGCGAGACATCCACATCCAGACCTGCCACGATATACTTCCAGCCTAGTAAGACGTGGTTTCCACGACAACCGTGGCGAAAGGTCGCCGCAGCTTGGCGACCACGGCTGGTAAGGGTGCCTGGGATTTCCTCTCGAGAGTGCACCAAAATCCCTGGCTACATACAGCCGGGAAGGAGACTACGAAAAGGCGTGCCATCCCAATTATTTACCTCTACCAACTCCTTTAAAGCAACCAAAGAATATTAATATTTTTTAAGTAACCCTGGTAGGTATGTACGTACCACCTATAATACTAGTACCTAGTTTTAGATACTTGTCTGTAAATTTATGCGACTGTTGTGCTAAGATCCCGTAAGGAGGTTGATTCCCGATTACACTCAAATATTTGTATGATTCAAAAAAATATTGGCTGAAAAGGAATGAGTGCAGAGCTCTGATTTTTGAAAGAATTTTTAGAATGAAACGTAAAAGAGTCCTTTATGAGGAAAACAGGCTTAAGTAAAGGAGATTGGGATTTTATGGGGTAATGAATAAACTAGACATTCTTGTGATCCAGCGAAGACGGAAGGAAGCCACTTGAGTTTTAGGCGAATATAGAAAATTCAGCGAGGCCACAGCACTTCCCACAAATAGTGGGCGTAGCAGTGCTAGGTTCTTGTTGCAGGTGTGGGCGTGAACATTCTCTCGACTATGGTGTGAGCAATCATCTCCAGCGGGATTATTTAGGACGCCGCCGCATGACAGCGAGGAGGTAGCAGACTATGGAGAGGCATGGTGAATCTCTGGCTATTGGCCTAGACATCGTTAAAGCCTTTGATAGGGTATGGCATGCGTTGCTTCTTTCCAATTTGCCGGCATACAGTCTATCGTCTCAGTTGTGCCGCTGGTTGGCCCACTTCCTGCACGGGCGACGTGTACGGGGGTCCTCTGTGATGGTTGATCAATATCAATGACATGCTGTCCCTTGGGTGCATTCATTATTATGCGGATGATAGAACTCTGCATGGGAGCTATTCTGGCCGTCCAGCGGAGGGGCGAGGCGACTTGGAGGGGAAGAGAAGTCAACTCGTGGCGGATCTCGACCGGGACCTGGGCTGCATTGCCCAATGGGGTTCGGACAACCTGGTCGAGTTCAATGCCAGAAACACACAGGCGAGTGTGTTTACAGCTTAGAAGTCCCCATTCCTACCCCTACCCTCTCTTCAGAGCATTACGGTTCCACTAAAGGACAACCAGGAGATCCTCGATATAGACGTCTGACAAAAACTACATAGAGAGCTGTATTGGGCTGGCCTCGCGGAAGCTAGGAATCCTGAATAAGGTGAGACGGTATTTTACGCCACATCAGAAATGTTTACTGTACAAGACGTAGATTCGCCCCTGCGTCGAATACTGTTCTCACCTTTGGGATGACTCCGCAGAGACGTGCTATCCGAATAAATGGTTGTCATGAGGTGGCGGGAGGCCTCGAACCGTTAGCGCAGCGAAGAACCATAGCGTCCCTGGCTGCTTCGTACCGAATGTATAATGTTGAATGTTCTGAAGAGCTCTGCAACCTGATCCCACCCTCTCGTTTCCGATCCCGAACAACAAAAGAGGTGCCACTTATACACAGTGGATAGAGATTTCGCCAGAACGGAGCGTTTCAAAAGATCGTTCATCTGTCGACCTATAAAAACATGGAACGACCTGCACGCACACGTGTTTCCCTCATCTTACAATCCCGGGTTCTTCAAGAGGAGCGTGAAGAGTCCCATCACAGGGCCGCCAACTTGAGGACCACTGTCAGAAGTGGCCCCAATCGCTAAATGCGCCACGGCTTTCCATCAGGCTGGTGGCGACGTCAATTTGGCGAGCTAAATATTAAAAAAAACCTTTTTACACTTTACTGAAATATTCTAGCTCCAAAGCTGCCTTATTATTTCAATACATTCCTGAACGGATCGATGACATAAATATCCAAAACGACTGGCAAATTTCATAGAAAAAGGTAGCTATGTGACACTTGATATGTATAACTTTTTAGCTATGTGATTTGAAGCACATAATTATTTTGAGGGCGCAAAAAGTATTGATTTCACATAGCTATTTCTTGAAACTTCGTTAATATTAGGTTTTTTAAAATTTCGGTTTTTGCTCCTTGTGCGCCTTGAAATAAGGATCTAAATGGCATCAAAATCCAAAATTCGAAAAAAATCACATAGCGACTTTTGCAGGCGCAGCGACGATATATATGTTGCAAGCCGACGGCACGTGGTTTCACCCGCGTCGTTCCCGACTCCGTGGGAATAAAATATAGCTTATGTCATCGAGGGGACGGTGTATAAGTATACATATTCCCAACAGTAAAAATACAAAAATCAATCAAATATTTCCTCCTTTTAATATTACGAGATTTCCATACAATGCACAATGTTGTGAAGATGACTACTCAGGATTTAAGTTCTAAGATACAATCTCTTTTTTTGTCTAATAGGTCGGTATATTCTCGTTTGGTGCTGCCGCCGGCTGTCAGCGTGACTTCCCCGTTGCATTTACTAGAGTATCTTATTTCTGGGATTGGATACACATGGATTTATTTCTGGGATTGGATACACATACTTCTATAAAGATTAATATATATTATCGGCTGAGCTACAACTCTGGTATTGCTAATTTGTTCCATCGGCTAGGGTGTTTATTTGTTTGTTGTAACTTAGTGATATAATAAAATATATTAATCTTACTCTACTACTTGTTTTATTTATTTCATGATTTTTGTGTCGTAGAGAGCTTCACTAGTATAATGTGTGTAAGGGGCTTTTTTGTATGAAAGTTCTGTAAGACATTTTACACCTATCTCCGTGAGATGTACTCGTTGACAGGATTGGCTTTTTATAACTTTACCTTTTTAGGGTTCCGTACCCAAAGGGTAAAAAACGGGACCCTATTCATTCACTCTCCGCCTGTCTGTCTGTCCGTCACGAAGCTGTATCTCATGAACGGTGATAGCTAGAGAGTGGAAATTTTCACAGATTATGTGTTTTTGTTGCCGCTATAACAACAAATACTAAAAACAAAAAACATAAGAATATTTAAGGGGGGCTCCCATACAACAAACGTGTTTTTTCGCTATTTTATCTTATAAATTTGGTAATAAGGTATCCTTCTCAATTTAAATACGTTAGTGGGCTTGAACTAGGGATGTTATATTTTGTTACGATTTTGATATTCATGTTATTGAATACTAGCTGACCCTCGCAACTTCGTTTACGTCACATAAGGTTCGCGAAAGGAGAGTCACTTCTTCATTAGACTCATCAAGCAGCGTGTGAAGCGGCCCTGTTTGCTTAGTCATAAAATAGCTTAAAGATTAAGTCTATTCTAAAAATTCTCTTTTATGATTAAGCCAACACGTCCGTTTAGAATAACCCTTACATTCAAAGGAACCATTGAAATCTAGGTTTTGCGAAAGTTGAGATGTCTCTAATTCCTGAACTACAAAACCTTCAACATCGAAACTTGTGTGAAATGATTCTTCAAGTACTCCCTTTCCAACACTAAAACAATATTTGAAATCAGACCACGCGTTGAGAAGTTACAACTGAAAAACCGTTTTGTCTTTCATCCCCTCTCCCAAAGGAACGACGCAAAATATCGGCATCAAAAGTATCCTAGAACCTTCTTCGGATTATAAGCTCTGATTGTGCCAAGTTTCATTCAAATCTATTCAGTAGTTTCGGCGTGATACTTATTCGGGATACAGACAGACAGACAGACATGAAAATTTTAAATTACATTTTCGGCTTCAGTATCGATTAGAGAACGCCCTACCATTAAAATTTTCAAAATATCTCCCATGTACAGACTCTCGACCCTCAACAGTTTTATTATAAGTATAGATACTACTTTGATGATACTATGTTACCGTCATAGATTTATAATAAAGTCTAGATTGAACGTCAAGGCGCAGAAACGGCTCAATAAAATGCATGTAACTGTTACATGAATTGATCTAACCCGCCGCCGCACTATTTAGTAATCTGTGCCGCCGCTCAGTGCCGGCCGATCGTGTCGCTTTAACGTCACCACGTAAAACGCGCGCTGAGTAGTCTACGAAAATATAGCTAAATTGCAAGGTTGCCTGTAAGAAATTGCTTTTTAGCGATAAGGCCGCCCTTTGTACAATATCTTACTATTATCTTTTTTTCTGTAAACTATAACTTGGTGTACAAATAAAGTTATATTCTATTCTATTCTATTCTATAAATTGTCCTTTTGTGCAAATAAAATTTGTAGAAATTATAGTAGGAGGTTAAAAACTTTGGTTAAAAATTATAGTAGGAGGCGAAAATTGCGGTTTATGACGTAATAAAAAAAACTACTTATTAGATCTCGTTCAAACCAATTTTCGTTGAAAGTTTTTATGTCAATGTACAACATATATTTTTTTCAGTTTTGTCATTCTTTTAGTTTAGAAGTGAGAGGGGGGGGGGGACACATTTTTCACTTTGGAAGTGTCTCTTGCGCAAACTATTCAGTTTAGGAGAAAATGATGTTAGAAACCCAATAGCACTTTTGAAGACCTATCTATAGACACGTATGATGAAAATTTTTTGTTGAGTTTCAGTTCTGAGTATAGTGAAATTTACTGTTTTTTTCTAGTTTTATACAAAAATCTTAATGCGGTTCACAGAATACATCTACTTACCAAGTTTCAACAGCATAGGTCTTATAGTTTCGGAGAAAAGTGGCTGTGACATCGAACGGACAGACAGACAGACAGACATGACAAATCTATAAGGGTTCCATTTTTTGCAATTTGGCTACGGAACCCTAAAAGGCCCAACAAAATCCATTGCGTAGTTTTAAAGATTTAAGCATACATAGGAATATAGGGACAGATAACCCGACTTTGTTTTAAATTTATACAATGTAGTGATTATAATGAATTGGGTCTAATAAATCAATTTTGATATAAAAATTTGCATAAAATAAATGAAGAATATGAAGCTACACAACTCCTACGAGTTTTTCGGTGCATCATTGTTACATACATTATATTCGAATTCAGTAGATTCTAGGTAGCGACCAAGTTAAGAAACAAAAAAGCAATAGAAAGTGTGTAACGGGCAGGTTATATGTATACAAGTTATTAATTTACCTACAACATTATGCCGTCAACGGGTGAACAATTTTATTACTTACACAAAAAAAAAATACAAGTAAACACAACAGTTTTATCTATTTATATTAATACTCATACCCAATAAACAAATAAATATACAATATTGATAATAGTATATACATCCTTCATTATATTAGATTAATTACATAAACTATAATAACACTTAGTTTAATGCAATTTTAGGGAGAAGCTGGTATCATTATTTACGCACACATAAAAGCCGACGCGCAGTGTAAAGACCATAGATTTAGAATGTACAAGATGAACAGTGTCAAACTGAAGACGAGACCAAAAATGAAATATCTATGTGTAAGTTAAATAGTGTTGTTGAATGATCACACCTATGTTATCGATAAAAGTATCTGTATAAATGGATGGAATGGAAATGAAACTTCTAAGCACACAAAGTGCTTAGAAGTTTCATTTCCATCTTTTGTTTTGGGGAATAAATTGTTAATTTGAATGTAATCGACTATGAAAAAGTAAAAATGGGGTTATATGGGCCGGATAACTCGTAATATTTGAAATTCTGTAGTGATCTTACGAATTTTGGTTCAGTGTGTAAATGTGAAAATACTCTTTAACAGGTAATTTATGGCATCGTACATTGCATTGTTGCCGTACCTATATATTTTGTCAATTGAATTTGAAAATTTACTGAAAATCCAACTCTTATCGTAATACTAAACCTAGAAACT
Source organism: Miltochrista miniata (assembly GCA_933228765.1). Taxonomy (NCBI): domain Eukaryota; kingdom Metazoa; phylum Arthropoda; class Insecta; order Lepidoptera; family Erebidae; genus Miltochrista; species Miltochrista miniata. The sequence goes on along the minus strand of OW121755.1, from coordinate 872,424 downwards.
CATTTATTATTGAACCCTAGTAACAATAAAAGATATTACTCGTAGTTTTTTTAAATATATTAACCTCGCCAAATTGACGTCGCCACTGATGGAAACTAATGGAAAGCCGTGGCGCATCTAGCGAATGGGGGCCACGCTTACAGCACACAAGACTTCTGACAGTAGTCCTTAAGTTGGCGGCCCTATGATGTGCCTCTTCACGCTCCGCTTGTAGAACCCGGGATTGTAAAATGAGGGAAACACATGTGCGGGCAGGTCATTCCAGGATTTCATAGTTCGAAAGAGGAACGATCTTTTGAAACGCTCAGTTCTGGCGAAGATTCTCTCCGCTATATATGAGTGGCACCTCTGCCCGACGTGTTGTTCGGAATCGGAAAGGAGATGGTGGGGTTGAAGAGCTCTTCAGAACATTCGCCGTGATACATTCGGTAGAAGGCAGCCAAGGACGCTATGGCGCTAACGGCTCGAGGCTTACTGTCATCTTAGGACAACCTATAATTCAAATCGGATAACACGTCTCTGCATAGCGCCAAGCGCGTCCAGTAAGTACCTCGCACAGTCATCCCAAAGGTGAGAACAGTATTCGACGCAGAGGCTAATCTGCGCCTTGCACAGCAAACATCCCGGTGTGGCGTGGAGTACCTTAAGTGAAGTAAAATTATAAAAATTCAACTCAAAATGGATCACAAATTTTGGAAATATTATATTAAAATAGGCACAAAACCCTAAAAAAAGGTTAAATAACACAGTTCGAGTAAAAATCAATCATATTTATAGTAAATTAATTCCAGATAAGTTTGTTTGTAGCAATGCCACTATAATGAACTATCGACATCCTTATCGATACCTACCCATGACTATTTTACTGTAAACAGCCCTTTCTATTTCTGCCTTATATATCCTCCAAAAATGCATTTACACATTAAATATTGTGTTATGTATGAAGGAAAATGCATAATCTACGTTATGAGTTGGACTTTCAGTGAAATTTTACATCCAATTTGGCAAAATATGTAGATACGTCAAAAATGGAATGAACGAAGTCACAAATGACCTGTTAAACGAGTCTTTCTTCGTATAATTGCGTTTTGTAATATCCTATTCACACACTAAACACGACAATATTGTTGAAAATATAAAATTTTCTATTTTAATCGTAAGATCACTACAGATTATTGGATATTATGAATAACATAGAGCCGCCATAGGATCCCAGCGGGCTCAGCGATTCAAAATACTGACATATGAGTACACAATTTGCTTTCTCTTTTCCTCTCGAGCTAAGTGCTATGGATAATGAGGTCTCGCTCGCACGCTTTGTATATCTATTGAGAGTAGCGAAAAATTCTAAATCTATGGTAAAGACACTGGCCGCTTGACAGCGCACGCACACATCTGCGAAATCGTAAGCCGTTTTGTTTATGTCGATTGTAGAGCGAGGGTCCATCTTGACTTTAAATAATCTAAGGTTACCGTATTATGTTACCCAGTAACAACGAAATAACAACCAAGAGGAACGCTTAGTGCTTGTTACTAATATAGATCGTTCCTATGTTCCGATACGTACATCTAGTTATGTGATCTAGCGAATTATGTTGTAACAAGATAACACTGGCAGAGAGTAAGTATTGCCGTTCCGTTCGTCTATACATCTATATCTATGCTTATATTAAAACTGTTGAGGGTCGCGAGTCTGTACATGGAAGGTATTTTGAAGTTTTTTATTGGAGGGCATTCTCTAATCGATACTAAAGCCGACAATGTAATTTAAACTTTTCATGTCTGTCTGTCTGTATCCCGAATAAGTATCACGCCGAAACTACTCAATCGATTTAAATGAAACTTGGTACAATCAGAGCTTATAATCCGAGGAAAGTTCTAGGATACTTTTGATCCCGATATTTTTCGCGGTTCCTTTGGGAGAGGGGATGAAAGACAAAATGGTGTTTTAGTTGTTAATTTTCAATGCGTGGTCCGAATCAAAAAAATAATTCAGTGTTATAAAGAAAGTACTTTAAGGATTGTTTCACACAAGTTTCAATCTATACATATAATAAAACTGTAGAGGGTCGAGAGTCTGTACATGGAAGATATTGTGAAAATTTTAATTGTAGGGCGTTCTATAATCGATACTGAAGCCGAAAATGTAATTTAAAATTTTGAATTGATTTGAATGAAACTTGGTACAATCAGAGCTTATAATCCGAGGAAGGTTCTAGGATACTTTTAAATCCGATATTTTGCGCGGTTCCTTTGGGAGAGGGGATGAAAGATTAAATAGTTTTTTTTTGTTACTTCTCAATGCGTTGTCCGATTCCAAATATTTTTTCAGTGTTATAAAAAGACTACTTTAAGAATTATTTCACACAAGTTTTAATGTTGAGGGGTTTGAAGTTACGGAATAAGAGACATCTCAACTTTCACAAAACTCAATTCAAGGATTCCTTTGAATGTAAGGGTAAATCTAAACTGGCGTGTTGGCTTAATCATAAAAGAGCCGAAGGCGGGGACTGAATTGTTTTAGAATGGGCTTAATCTTTAAGCTCTTTTATGATTAAGCAAACAGGGCAGTTTCATACGCTCCCATGAGTCTGTTGAAAAAATACCTGTCCTTTCATACACCTTATGTGGCGTAAACGAAGTTGCGAGGGTCAGCTAGTGTTATAATAAAACTGTTGAGGATCGAGAGTCTGTACATGAAAGATATTTTGAAAATTTTAATTGTAGGGCGTTCACTGATCGATACTGAAGCCGAAAATGTAATTTAAACTTTTCATGTCTGTCTATCTGTCTGTCTCACTGTCTGTCTGTATCCCGAATAAGTATCACGCCGAAACTACTGAACTAATTTGGATGATACTTGGAATATTCCGAGCTTATTGTCCGAGGAAGGTTCTAGAATACTTTTGATCCCGATATTTTGCGCGGTTCCTGCGGGAGAGGAGATGAAAGATAAAATGGTTTTTCAGCTGTAATTTCTCAACGCGTAATCCAATTTCAAATATTTTTTTAGTATTGGAAAGGGAGTACTAAAAGGATTGTTTCACACACGTTTCAATGTCAAGGATTTTGAAGTTCAGAAATTAGAGACGTCTCAACATTTGCTAAATCTATAATTCAAGGACTCCTTTGAATGTAAGGGTCATTCTAAACTGGCGTGTTTGCTTAGTCACAAAAGAACTTAAACATTAAGGATATTGTAAAAGAATTGTTTTAGAATAGACTTAATCTTTAAGTTCTTTTCTGATTAAGCAAACAGGGCAGTTTCACAACCTTCTAGGATTATGATGAGGAAATACCTCTCTTTTCATAGACCTATGTGACGTAAACGAAGTTGCGAGGGTCAGCTAGTTTAACATAATTTTAATAAAGGATGAATCCTGAATTGCTTTTTAGTTTATTATTATCTGTTTATGATTTTGCTTAGCACAATAATACGAAAGTTTGTTACGGAGTTTGGGTGTTATCTATGTACATATAACAAGTATGTAGGTATATAGAAATATTTAAGTACCTATGTTTTTTTTTATTAATTCACACAGCAGTAATTTTACAATATTTCAATGTTAATTGCCACAAACACAAACCTTTAAGGGTTTATCTGTGTGTTGGCGAGTCATTCATTTTTTTACTTTAAGTATGTATATTGACCACACATAACTACTATAACCATAACTAAACATACACAGAAAGTTTTCGATGTAATAACGCTTTGATTTATATTTAAAACTTTTCGAACCCTCCAAATATAATGCTTGCAATTGTCTTGGCAGCGCTTGCAATTGTCTTGGCAGTCGTCTAGATGTCTATCAGTCGTCTAGACCCCATAGCACAAGCTTAATATTAGCTAGATGATGTTGTGTGAGAATGTCTACATATTTTTTTTTATACCACTAAGGTGGCAGACAAGCATACGGCCCACGAGAAGGACCGGTGGTCACCGCAGCCTATGAACGTTTGCAACACCAGAGGCGCCACACTCGCGCTGCTGACCCTGTAAAAACCTTCTAAGACCCCTTTTGAAGAACCCCATACTGTAGGTGTTTATGAAAACCGAGGCCATTTAATTCAGCTTTTAGTATTCAGCCGACTGCCGAGGTTACACATTACGATTATTACAAATAGTAGTAGGTTTGTACGATATTCTACCCCAGCATTTTAAAAGATAATGTGTACCTACAGCGATTTTTTCTTTTGCGCACACCGTATTGTTTTTTTTTAACAAACAGGGCAGATGCACACGCTGCTTGATGAGTCAGATGAAGAAATACCTCTCCTTTCATAGTCCTTACGTGACGTAAACGAAGTTGCGAGGGTCAGCTTGTCAGCAATATTTGTCTGAAGAATAAGGTTTGAACGGTTTTTTGTAAAGAAAGGTCATAAATTTAAAATAAACCGGCCAAGTGCGAGTTGGACTCGCCCATGAAGGGTTCCGTAGCAGCAAGTAACATAATATAAAAGTTCTTATAGTTCGTTGTAACTTGGATTGATGTTTTAACACGTTCGCAGTGGTAGTGATTTTTCTAACCGAAAATTGCGGTTTATGACGTATTAAAAAAAAACTACTAGCTCTATCTCGTTCAAACTAATTTTCGTTGGTAGTTTATATGGCAGTGTACATCATACATTTTTTTTAGATTTATCATTCTCTTAGTTTAGAAGTTAGAGGGGGGGGGACACACATTTTTCCACTTTGGAAGTGTCTCTTGCGCAAACTATTCACTGTATAAAAAAATGATTTTAGGAACCTCAATAGCATTTTTGAAGACCTGTCTATAGATACCCCACACGTATGGATTTGATGAAAAAAAAATTTTGAGTTTCAGTTCTGAGTATGGGGACCCCCAAAATTTACTGCTTTTTTTCTAGTTTTATATAAGAATCTTAATGCGGTTCACAGAATACATCTTGTTACCAAGTTTCAATAGCATAGGCCATATAGTTTCGGAGAAAAGTGGCTGTGACACACGGACGGACATACAGACGGACAGACAGACAGACATGACGAATCTATAAGGGTTCCGTTTTTGCCATTTGGCTACGAAACCCTAAAAACACCGGATGGATATAACTTGGGACTCTTACAAAACCGTCAGGAATCGGTGTAACCAGGTGATACGGAACTCTAAACGCCGACACATCTTCGACAATATCACTTGCTCATCTCCTGCTGATGTTTGGAAGTTTCTTGGGACACTGGGTATTGGTAAACCAGGGCAACTGGAGCTACCTAAGACAATTGAGTTAGAAGCTATTAATCGTCATTTCTCCACCTCTCTCGCCATTGAGGGCCCAACCAAGTGGGTAACAGTTGACTTCATAGCCGGACTGACCGGTCCCAGTTATGCACCCTTTCAGTTTTCTCCAGTCACGTTGGTTGAGATCAAAAAGATTATCTTGTCTACTCGTATTATGTCAAAGGCCGTGGGCTGTGACAACTTTAGTCGACGTGTGATTATGCCTATCCTAGACCTACTTCTTCCGGTTATCTTACACATTATTAACATTTCCCTTGACTCTGGTCAATTTCCAGCGTTGTGGCGAAAAGCCTACGTTTGCCCCCTTCTTAAAATTTACAATCCCTTTCTTACAAAACGTTTTCGTTCAATTTCTATCCTTCCTTTTCTATAAAAGTTCTGGAGGCATGTGTGCAAAAGCAGTTGTCTACTTTTGTACAACACAATGCCATACTTACTTCTGGTCTCATAAAGAAGGTCCCGTGCTAATTTTATTTGTGGAGGATAGGGGAGGCGGCGTTACATCCCCCCCTACCCCACCATTGTTTAATATTTTTTTGGTAGTGAGTCAATACAGTTCTGACCTGACTAACTGATCTCGATGTTGATGCACGGATTTTTGTTATAATTTGGTTCTGGCAAATTGGGTGTCGAGTTCCTGGTTTTGGGTTCCAGGCTTCGGGTTCCGAGTTCTGGGATTCAGAATACGGGTTTCCGGTTTCGAATTCGCAATTCCATACACTGCTTGAAGACTTTACTCTTTAGAAATTGCGGTATAGACGCAGTTTGCTGAATGCTCTGCTCTGCCCAGGCCAAGCGGATAATGCTTCATGCAATTTCCGTTTTCAGGTATCTTTTATTAAGTGATAACCTCCCCAAGGTGAAGACAACATCAAGTCTTGATCCTTCAACGTAGACTGGTTCCGGTATGAGATGATAATTGAACCTGACCTTGGTTTTGTCTAAGTTTAAGCCAAGTCACATCGACTGTGCAACATCCCACTTTAATTGTTGCGGCACTATCACGATTTCCTCGATTAACCAAAGGTGTGACAGGCATTCGCCGTTAGTATTCACGTCCCATCTGGCCCAGTTGAGTGTCTTAAAGGTATACTGAAACGCAGTGATGAAGAATTAAGGGGATATTCCAACTCTCTGTTTCACCCCGCCACGTAGTCGTAGTAGTAGTATCTTATTAAAATTTTGATCTTGTAGCTCAAAAAATAAAGTGGCCTAATCATACAAGCATAGGCATTCCCATATCGCTGCCAAACTTCCAGAGCTGTCCAAGTTTCAATAGAGTGTAGGACCTATTTGGTGACCAAAAAAGGCATACGCAGCTTTTTTCCTCTGTATAATCCTGAATATGAAAAAAATCTAATGAACAGTAATGTGGTCCACTGTAGGCATTAAAGCGTTTTCGAAACCTGAATTGCTCCTTTGGTTAGCCTAACAACATTTTATGTATGTGTCTAAGAAGTGACATAAAGTTTGTGGTTCTTCAATACGATCTTCTCACCATTTTGAAGAACTGGGTCAAACGCACTCCCTCTTCACGTTTTGGTTATTTGACTAATGCAGAACGGTGTTCAAAATACTTGCCAGCTCTGTTAGGGCCTGAGTCTGGTCCTCTCCAAGGGATTTATTATTTTCAAGTCGCTCGAGAGCCACCCTGACCTTGCCTTGGTCAATGTCCGATATGTCCTCTGTGTAGTGGCACTATCATGGAGCCCTGTGGTGATCTGCGCCTTTTGCCCTGTTGACTTTTGCCCGTGAGTTTGAGCTTTTACTTACAGAGGACTCATTTTACATGTAAGTAGCTCAAAGCAGTCATATTGTTGCCATCATAACACAGTATCTATTGCCATTCGCTATCAGTTTCGTCAGATGTGGTTTTTCCGAGCTCTTTGGAAAATATCTTAGTACCTCTCTCTCTTCTAACTTAATTAGAAACGTATAATTCTTAAATTTTCCCTACACTTATAGTATAATTCACTGCTACTTGCACACTTTGCAAAAAATGCTGCTATTAAACATTTTGCAAAAAAGAAATACTTTATAACGACGCGCTGATCAGGCGCCATACTAAACATAATGCTGCCCGACTCCCGCCTCAATCTCCGCTGGATTTACAATACTAGGAAAAGGGGACGTCTCTGCAAATTTTACGCCTTTTTTATTAAGTATTTTACAAATTATTAAGACGCTTGTGGCATATGCGCGTATACCAAAACAATTTAATGAAGTAATCTTATAATGCTTATAATGAAGTAAATAGGTCTTCATGTGAAAGCAGCTTTTAATTAACTCGTTAGAGGTGAATGCTTATTTGCGTCGTATTAACTTCCCCTTAGAAACAGGGAAACATATTCGTCTTTTGATTACTGGACTGAAAAGGAACCTACAAAGTTTAAGGGCATTATCTAATATTTGCGACTTTTCAATTAAGTTTTAGATAAATTAGTCTTTTCATCTTCAATTGAGTGAAAAATCTCACATAGAAGCGCCATATTTTGTTGTGCTAAAATCGCACTAGATGACGTAAGAAAAATATAAAAAATACGGACAGATGCGCCCTTTTTTCTGATTGCGGCAATGTATATAACTCAAATCTGAAAAAAGTGTTAGATGAGTCTTTTTTACTATCGGGGTCGGGGACAGAATTCATTACTATACCTCTGTTAAAGGTTGGTTGTGGCTTAATATTGGACTGCTGTAGGAGAGGACCACGTAGATTTAAATGAAAAAAATAGTCTACACTATTGTAAATATCAATTAGCGAATGAAAATTATGCCAGCTACTTTCAGAAAACTGCAAGCATCTAACATTGCGGTCACAGAACAGTTAAGGGTGATTGCGGTAGCCATCTATCGACTACACAAAGATAATTAACATTTTTCACAATTATTCATTATACCTCTGTTGAAGTTTGATTGAGGTTTAATGTTGAATTGCTATAAAAAGTCTACTTCTGTTAAAAAAATGAGTGCAATAATGTACGTTTGTATTTTTTCAATGATGGTTTTTTGTAGCTTTGCAGCCACATTGCCCTATATTTGTGTTTGGTCGGTAATAAAAAAAATGTCGGATCAGCTGTTCTGAATCGCACTTAGCGATAAAGCCGCCCATTGTACATATCAACACCTTGTATTCCTTATTGATGTAAATATTTTTTGGTGTACCATAAAGTATTTATTTCTATATAAGCGCACGGCAGTGCGCAGGCCTAATTTTGGCACTGACTGACTCACTCACTGACCGGTCATCAAAACCTCTAGGCCACTTCCAATTGCCCTAGCGTTAGCGTATCATTATTTTAGATATTTTTAACCAAGTGGGTACCTACGTATTTTCACAACTACACCATATTTTAAGTTGGGTGTATGGTAAAGTGAATTTCGGCCAGATGGACTGTTGACGTGAATGCGGTGGTGGGTAGTGGCTGGATTCGGAAAGCGGAGGTCTGAGTGTGGTGGCGAGACTTGGGAATGGCAAATGTTTACCAGTGGATTAGGCTGTTGATGAAGATGATTATGATCGATTTTAAAGTGCATCTAAACTTGGCATTGGATTGAATTTCAACCCTTTTTAGGCGAACAATTAGCCCATAGGAACTTGGCCTCCTTTTCAACAGGGATGTTTTTGGTGGGATTCTATTCTATTTTAATTCAAAATATTTCTTTTACTATACTTATAATCCGGACTTAAGGCAATGTGTGAGATATGAAAATAACAAAAAGAAACACAAAATTAAACCCCTAAAACATCGATCTATAATTATGTACTATGTACTACCCGTTCGCTCTAACTTTGCCGCTGGCGTAGAGGCGTATACCCGAATTGTTAACTAAACGAAGTAAATTGACAGTAGCTAATGTCACTTCGTCATAGAAAATACGCAACATTGTATGAAGAAGTGACATTAGTTGCTGTCAATTTACTTCGTCTAATTAAAAATTCGACTTTAGTATGGAGCCGAACGGCAAAGTTAGAGCGAACGAGCAGTACCTACACAACGCTTGTTGTGATCGCCGCATCTAGTAGAGATGCGGCGATCACAACAAGCGTTGTGTAGCAGTCAACTGCGGTGGACACGCTGCGGCCGAACACACTGTTCACAGTCGGGACCGCAACCCGGCCCGAGTGTCATCTCGCTGCCGCGAAAGCTCCGGAATAATTTTAATTTATTGTGGCATTACTGTCTCAAAAACTGGTGTGATCTTGATGCACAGAGGAAGTCCTAATAAAGTTAATGATAAGTAATATTATTATACAACGTTTAAACCGCAATATTGATATTAAAATTTGTGTTAAAGAGCACCCGTCAATTTGGACGATACCATTTTTGAGCGAGTCCATTAGCATCGCTCTCGCTCTAACGCGTGGAATTTTTTTTTTGAAAAATTTTTCATTAGAAAAAGAGTGACGGAACTATTGAACAAAGATCAATAACCTATTATGCCTAATATGACTTTTTAAGCTTGTATAGTTATTATGTTGAACTGTTTATATTTTACTTACATAATTAATTTTGTGCTTTGTTTGAGATTTGTGTTAGATAAATTATTGAGTTATGATAGTTTTCTTTCTTAATAAATAAAATATAAAAAGAGAATATTAAAAAGTTATAGATGAAGTGGAAGTGTGTTGTTGAGTGCTTGATATGTGGTATAAGTGTTCGTATTTGATTATGATTGCAGGTAGTGTTTAGTTATTTTCTGTATTCGTGACCGATGTTTCATGTATAATTAATGCATTCAAAACGGATTTATGTAATTTTTGGGGACTAGCAAACAAGATTTATATGATTTAATGAGCTAAAAATCTAGCGTCATTTAAATACTAATTATCATTTAAATCGATTACTCGACGACTATAAGCTTTATCTCTGTACCAAATTTCAGCCTAATCTGTTCAGCCGTTGGAGCGTGATTGAGTAACAAACATTCAAACATGAAAATGAACTGGTGAATAATTTCTAATTTCCATATTGTGAAATAAGAACCATCTCTTTTGAGCATTGTCCAAATTGATTAATAGAACTAAATGCTACGTTGTAAAATATTCACGAGTACACTTTCTAATATGTTAATAAACGTAGTGTCGCATCTTATGCCCGCTCTCGCTTACTCTTTGTAGAAATTAGTAGTCATAGATACGTAGAGCAACGGCTATCTGGAACATAATCAATGTATGGACGACCCTGTCTATCGCTAGAATATATGTCAATGCCCGAAAATAAGCAAATCATCGAAATCATCAAAGTAGACTCATTATCGTCACTTGCTATGAACTAGAACAGCTCAGTGCGATGCACTCGCCGGCGCCCGGCAAGGAACGTTGCCTCACCGCGAAGGTCAGAACCTTCTTTGGAGTACACCTAACCTGACCCACTTGATACTCGTTACAGTGTAATGCTTACCGTAAATGCACTGTCACTTAAATTTGCATACATACATGTAGTCCTGCCGGTATACCGTCATAATACCAGAAATTATAATGCCTTTACTCAAAATATCGTAGCCCAAAATACCCGAAATCGAAATATCAATATTCAAAAGGCAAATATTTATAATATAAATAATTTAAAATGCCTTACGGTCGAATAACCGAAACCCAAAATATAAATTTATGAAATACCTTATCCTAAAATGTTCAAACACAAAATACCTTTTTTTTAACATAATTTAAATCCTACATGGATGCTATATATCTTTGAATGGTTAACACCCCGACTCAGAGTATCCCGACTTGGATAGGTTAGGTTAGAAGACTAAGGCGGGAGCGAAGCGAAGCGGAGCTCCCGTCTTAGCCTTCGTGGTTATTTTTTTTTTTTCGTTAGCCCACTGTAGTACTTTTGTAACTCGGACTCCTACCGACTAAAAACCACACGTATTCTACATCACAGCCTACAGTTGGGAGCCCCGGATAAGCCCTCAGAAGGATACCCAAGGACCAACAGACCTACGGCTACAACTGCGGCTTCACTTAGGTGGGGGGGAGGGGTAAATAAGTTAAAGCCAAATAACAAAACGTGTGAGTGACAGTGACACATTGTATTCTATTTTCGGTATTTTAAATTAAGGATATTTGAAAATTTGTATTTTGAATTCTGATATAATAATTATTTGTATTTTAAATTTAGACATTTTACGGTAAGGTGTACTGAAATAAGGTATTTTGAATGTTAAGGTATTTCGAATTCGGGTATTTTGGTCTAATGCATTTTAAGTAAAGGCATTTTGATTTCTGGTATTTTAATATATAACCAGTCCTGCCTTGATTGTCAGACAGAGGTTTCATAGGTGCATCCTCACTCGGCCTGAAGTAATGTATTTTGCTAGTGTGTAATTGAGTAAAATATATTAGTTAAGTACGTCATGGTTGGCAGTCTGGGCTGGTCCAGGTTCCAAGGGCTTTCTTTCAAAAGCATACGTTTCCTGTTCGAACACATCTCGTCAAGAGCTCCGGCCGGCGGATGACCACTTTTTAAAAACAGACCTTTTAAATAAACATGAAGCATAAAACGCAATTTAATCTTGACACAGTCAGACATAATCTTGTGGAATGGGTTCGCAATATACTAGTATCTGTTAATAAACATGTTATTGTTAAGGCATTGGAAATATTGCGAGATTTCCTTTTCAATGTCAAAAAAATCGAAGCTTTCAATCTTAATTTTAACACAACAATGAAACAGGGTGTGTCTGTATCGTGAACTTTCGTTGCATCACTTGACTGAATGTAAACTCTATTATAATTTAAATATTGTGGAGATCTGATTGGATGATCTGTGTAAATTCGAGTCAATGTCGCAAGTGCAACTAAAAAAAACTGTATTTATCTTCTATGAGAGTTGTTATAATATGACAAGTTGGTTTTCGGTAGCCGCAGACCTCCCTCCGGGCGACAACCTACAATATATCCTTTAATTTTATTTTTATCGTATTTTAACTGCATTCCACTAAGACCTTTGACCGGGTCTGACACCGGGGTCTTTTTACGAAATTGCCCTCCTATGGACTGCCCGAGAGCTTAGGCGGATGGGTATCCAGCTTTTTGGCCGGTAGAAGCATCAGGGCCGTCGTTGACGGCTGCTGTTCTGATTGCATAGCCATAAACGCTGGAGTGCCTCAAGACTCAGTGTTGTCCCCTACTCTGTTTCTGCTGCATATCTTTGCATGTTGTCGATTGACGGCATTCATTGTTATGCGGACGACAGTACGGGCGACACTTATTACACGGACCGTCCCGGTATCTCTCGGGCTGCAGTGGAGGAAAGCCGTGAAAAACTTGTATCTGAAATCGAGACTACTCTCACCAGAGTGTCCGATTGGGGTAAACAAAATCTTGTTTAATTCAACCCTACCAAGACACAAGTTTGTGTATTTACTGCAATGCAAATCTCATTTACTGTAGCGCCACAGTTTCAGGCACATATCTCCCCATCTCTGACATTATAGGCATCCTAGGTGTTGACATCTCCAGTGACTTTCAGTTCCCGAGGTTCATTTGGAGAACAAAGCCAGGCTGGCGTCCAGGAAGCTCGGTGTGCTCAACTGGGCGCGGTGGTACTAAGGTGGCGCAAACACTGCTACTCTATAAAACGTAAGGTCGGCCGCACATGGAGTACTGCTGTCACCTTTGGGCGAGGGCGCCTGACTATCCGTTCCATACCTAATGCCTGCGGTTGGGAGTTCCGCCCGGGTAAGCCCTCGTAAGGATGACCCCCAGGATTCCCAACAAATCTTGGCTACCACTGCGGCCTCATGTAGAGGGTTTGGATGCTAGCCCGCTTCTTTGGGGGTTTGTTCGGGTGTTACTCATCACGAGTTTCGTACTTTTGAAGTACGAAACTTGTGATGAATTACGAATTACGCAGTGTGATAGATATTAGTATTTTTTTATTTTATTGTATTTTATTTTATTACAAGTTCTGGACTCCATTTTGAGCAGTGGGGTACAAGGAAGCGTAAATAAACTGTAAATAGGTAGGTCTAGATATTTAAGTTGATTATTTTGTTTGCGTTTATTTTCATTAAGTACCTATTAGTACATAGACCTTATTACATAATTTATCGTTAAAAAGCTAAAACAGCACAATAATGAAGTATTTCCGACGGCCCTAAGCCCGTGTTGAGTATGAAGAAGAAATTGGAGTCCTTTATTAACAACTAAAAGCTAATGCTTTCGGTCAATGAACTAATCACGTGTTTCGGCGTTTCATTCACTGAAGAATGTCAATGAATAATCGAAGCGCTATTAATGTTTCAACTCGAACGAGTGAAAATGATAACAAAAAAGTATTTTTTTTATTATAGCCTGTACAACACTTTTGACCTCCCGAAATGGTTCCAAGATAGATTCCGAGTAACCCCCTTTCGGGTCCAGAACGACTATAGATTCTACCAGTATACTACTCTTAATCTAAACGATCTTCTCAATGATCACAATAATAAAGAAGAAATATTTATTTACTGCAGATCAGTTATTAAAACCATTACGTATTACGACACTAACACTTATACAGTAGGTCGCATAACACTGCTTCTATAAATCCAAGCTGCAAGAGAGTACATTCTGCTTGTAGGGATAAGGACTCTCTTGGAACGCAATTACCATTCATTATGAAAAGCAGAGAGCGCCCCAGTCTCCAATCCCTAAGAGAATTAACGCGCCAATGATAAGTAATGAAATTTGGTAAAGTTTTTTAACCGTCTTACCATCGCACCACCACGCACCTTCTATGACTGCTAAAAAGCTTGCGTCATCGACTATTAGTAGTAAGACTAAGTGCTTGTTAAGTTCTTTTATTGGCCCATAAAATGTTGTCTACCTCAATATAAAAACATAATATGTGTTTCTTTTTAAAAAGATCACGAAGCTATAAAAAATAAATTTTCTAATTCTTACCATATACGAATTCTTCAGATGCTAATTGAGTGCATTATGAGGAAAATCACTACACTTCGATTAGTATTATGGTTCCAAACGTGATCACTAAAACCCTCATAAATCTCAAACAAGTTGGTCAAATTGTATGGAGTAACAAAATATTTGTGTAAGAGAATATAGCTATAATGATGCATCTAAGTGCTTACCTTGTAGTACACGATACAGTCGGTAGCGTAAGTTACTAATTATTCTTACTTTAGTAAGAGATTTTAAAAAAAAAGGTCCATTTTTTTCAACAAGAACTAGCAAATATAGGTATTTAAACTTTCATGGTCACTAACACTATTATTAGAGTTAACGGGATATTTACCATGTCTTTTTGAGTATTTCCGATATTTCGGCGCTGTTGCAAGTGCCATGATCACGGAGGAACTGAAGTATTGGCGGTTGAAAGTAAAAGTCTTAGCACATATATCGATCTACCCTCCTTCGCACTCGTTTGTGTCGTACAACACCACTACTATTGGTTTCACTTTCACTGTACAGTCGCACTGGAACTCGGTCGCGACACACAACACTCACAGTATCTACACGCGGTTTCGGTTGGATATATTTACTTTTATTTATGCACACACGGACCACTGGATGCCAGACGCTCGGCAACTGAAACCCGTCTTCACGATTGAAATTTTTATATTTTTTAATTTCAATCGCTTCCCTAACCATTCTTGGTATATAATGGCGTTCTGTCGACAGCATCTTTGGGTTATGTAATTCGATCCAGTGGTCTGTACCAGACTCCAATAGGTGTTCAGCTATTGCAGATTTCTGTGGTTCGTTGTTTTTGACTGCCCTGATGTGTTCTTTAATTCGACACGTAACCGTTCTTTTGGTTTGCCCTATGTACGAACTACCACAACTGCAATCAATTTTGTACACTCCCGGTCTGTCCAGTGGAGAACTATCTTTAGGTGTACGTAGATATTGTGAAAGTCTTTTAAAAGGGGTGAAGATAGTTTTTATGGAAACTTTATAAGAATATTGGCGACCTTATCCGTCACTCCCTTGATGTACGGTAAAAATGCTGGTTGTCTTTCTACCCTGTAGTTTACAGTCTTCCTCGAGCATCTTGGTGGTCTAATTCGTCCACTGTACCCATTCTTTTGTAGCACGCCGCTTATATGATTTAATTCGTCTTTCAAATGCTCCTCGTCACATAAATTATATGCGCGGTCCGTAAGCGACGTAACTACCGAGTTCAAATGACGCGGATGATGATGCGAGTTAGCATGCAGATATCTATCAGTGTGAGTGGGCTTCCTGTACTGTTCACTAACGTTCCCATTACTGACTGTATGGAGGTCTTGAAACGCAAAATTAGGGGGGGGCGGTATTGCGATGGAATATGCAGAACTTGTGCAGCATTGTTTGACTACAAATTACTTCGTATACAGAAATGAGTACTACCTACAGATAGATGGAGTAGCAATGGGCAGTCCGGTGGCTCCAGTGGTGGCCAATATTTGGATGGAGCATTTTGAAGCCTTAGCCATAGTCAGCGCTCCATGCATAAAAATCTGGAAACGGTATGTTGATGATATTTTTTGTATATTGAAGGGTAGTGAAAATGAGGTACAGCACTGTGTGACTCAGTTTAACAACATTCATCGGAATATGAGCTTTACGTACGAAATGGAGAAGGATAGAACTCTTGCTTTCCTTGACGTGAAGATCAGTGTAAGAAAAGACGGTTCGTTGAGTCACTCCGTGTACAGGAAGCCCACTCACACTGATAGATATCTGCATGCTAACTCGCCTCATCAGCCAGACCGGTTCATTGCCACCTGCATCCAATGAGACCCAGCAATTTTCACCAGGTCGTTGGTCCAGCTGGTAGGTGACCGTCCCACACCGCGCCTGCCGGTGCGCGGCTTGAGTGGACAAGGATCTTTTTGCCCCATCGACCGTCCGATCTTCGCGCTATGTGGCTGGCCCATTGCCACTTCAGCTAACTAATCCTGCGAGCTATGTTAGCAACATTAGTTCTTCTACGGATGTCCTCATTCCTGATTCGATCACGTAGAGAAATGCTAAGCATAGCCCTCTCCATAGTTCGCTGCGCGACTTTGAGCCGTCTGAAAAGACCTTTTGTGATGCACCACATCTCAGAACCATAAGTCATCACGGGTAATACACATTGGTTGTACACCTTTGTTTTAAGACACTGAGGCTGAAGCAAATAGGTATCTTTTATGTTTCAACATACGTCAAACGTAAACACATCACTCATATCAAATTTCTCAGTTTTAGTTAATTTAATTGTTGAATATTATATTACTTTCCGTTTCCGCTTAAACATTTCAACAACAAGATTTTTGTGAAATCATCCATTCATCATATTTTATGTCTAATTAATTTTATGTGATCGAATTCTTTTCCTGTTTAAATTGGATATAATGTTATCGGACTCTTTTCCTGTTTGAATTGCATATAATGTTACATTCATAATAAATAATTTTCAACATACCTAGTATAAAAAATGCAACTGCTGATATTTCAAATAACAGCTTTTGACTAAACGTGTAAGAATATATAATTATATGATACAAATGCTTACATGTGTTTTCAAATTAACAAGACAGCTAGCGTCATCTAATGGTCAGGGGAGTAAATGTTTCAACAAGTGTGTCCAATATCTGTTAGATGGCGCTGTGCCTCTCTCATTATTGTTTTTCAGCGTCTAAAATATTACATATAAATAAAATAAAAGTGTGTGTGTGTGTGTGTGTGTGTGTGTGTGTGTACTTAATTTTAAACAACAGCTTTTGACTAAACGTGTAAGAATAAATATATGATACAAATGCTTACATGTGTTTTCAAATTAACAAGACAGCTAACGTCATCTATCGGTCAGGGGAGTAAGCGTTTTAACAAGTGTGTCCAATATTCGTTAGATGGCGCTGTGCTCAATCTCAAAAATAATTTTAATTGTTTTTCAGCGTCTAAAATATTACATATAAATAAAATAAAAGTGTGTGTGTACTTCATTTTAAACAACAGCTTTTGACTAAACGTGTAAGAATAAATATATGATACAAATGCTTACATGTGTTTTCAAATTAACAAGACAGCTAACGTCATCTATCGGTCAGGGGAGTAAGCGTTTTAACAAGTGTGTCCAATATTCGTTAGATGGCGCTGTGCTCAATCTCAAAAATAATTTTAATTGTTTTTCAGCGTCTAAAATATTACATATAAATAAAATAAAAGTGTGTGTGTACTTCATTTTAAACAACAGCTTTTGACTAAACGTGTAAGAATAAATATATGATACAAATGCTTACATGTGTTTTCAAATTAACAAGACAGCTAACGTCATCTATCGGTCAGGGGAGTAAGCGTTTTAACAAGTGTGTCCAATATTCGTTAGATGGCGCTGTGCTCAATCTCAAAAATAATTTTAATTGTTTTTCAGCGTCTAAAATATTACATATAAATAAAATAAAAGTGTGTGTGTACTTCATTTTAAACAACAGCTTTTGACTAAACGTGTAAGAATAAATATATGATACAAATGCTTACATGTGTTTTCAAATTAACAAGACAGCTAACGTCATCTATCGGTCAGGGGAGTAAGCGTTTTAACAAGTGTGTCCAATATTCGTTAGATGGCGCTGTGCTCAATCTCAAAAATAGTTTTAATTGTTTTTCAGCGTCTAAAATATTACATATAAATAAAATAAAAGTGTGTGTGTACTTCATTTTAAACAACAGCTTTTGACTAAACGTGTAAGAATAAATATATGTTACAAATGCTTACATGTGTTTTCAAATTAACAAGACAGCTAACGTCATCTATCGGTCAGGGGAGTAATCGTTTCAACAAGTGGAAACGAAGCATCTAAAATTCCTCGAAGAGGTAGGCACAGGCATACCAACCAACATAATAGGTGCTGAATTCATCGCTAAGATCTCAAACAAATTTCTGGATTCGAAACCATGACTTTGGTTGACAGATAGTTGGTGTAATAATGTATAATATTAGACTACTTTTATCCTGAGAATATATTTCACCGGTAAAATATCAGCCACGGACGCCCACTAGTACCAGTTATAAAAGACTTAAATTGATTAGGTTTGTTTAAAATATGATTCATGATCAATCGGGCGTAAGCAACATAAATATAATGATACACTTGCAAATATATTTTATTAAGGTTCAATTTGTAGTGAGGTAAATTATTGCTGAATCGAGATTTTATTTGTATAAAACTCGGAATTTTTGAATGAAAAATCACATTCGAACCAGTATCTCACAAGTGACAAGTGACAAGTGACAAGTGACAAGAAATAACCAGATTTCTATCATGTGAGTAAGTTCTTCTTTTAATAGTAGAAATGCTCAGCTATGGACCTAGTTTTTGTCTGCTAGCTGTGTTCATTTTCATCTTCTCTTCATCTTAGTGCATTCTCAGTAGCTACCAAACCCTACTGGGATTTGGAGCCTGGGGTCCAGTTTTATTTGGTTGCTAGAGCAGCTATTGTTTGACTTTTGATTTTCAACATTGATGGTAGCGATTGCTGTCTAACATCCCAACCCCCTAGGAATGCCTTTATCGTTCCCTCATCCGTTAGTCAACAGGTGCACCGCTTAAAGGTGAGGACGCTTGGACCTCATGCACCCATTTTCATATCCTATCTATTCCTCATGATGTTGTTCAGTTACGAACCCGGTTTTTGTCTGTCGGCTGTGTTAACTTTCATGTCCTATCTATTCCTGATGTACTGAAAATCTGAGAATATTTTATTTATGATTTGATTGTATCTTAACAGGTCTGATTCGGAGTTTGAAACGTGTTCTGTAGTGGAGTCTGTTGCACCAAAGAAACGTAAGCCGGTGGAGAAAAAGCAAAAACAATCGAAGATCCTCACTTCACCTCCGTTGGAGTCAGACAGCGTTCGACGAAAAAGAAATTCATCTGACCTTAAAACCACACAGAGGTAGGTTTCACTATGTTCTTTTTTTATACTACTAAGGTGACAGACAAGCTTACGACCCACCTGATGGTAAGTGCTCACCGCAGCTTATAGATGATTGTAACACCGGAGGCGCTACACCCACGCTGCCGACTCTGAACGCCGTATTGCCATGTTGAAATGGATAGGCGCAGGTTGTGACTACCTGCTATTGAAAATTTTCAAGGCGCTCAGAAAAGCATTCAACATGGCTTAACGACTGCCATTTTACTGACAACCGGGACCAACGGCTTAACGTGCCTTCCGAAGTACGGAAACGCTCGCACAAAGAATTGATACAAATTGCTCACCCATCGAGGACCAGCCACAGCGAAACTTGCTAACCACAGTGATCGTGTACAGAACACTGAGACCGCGGGGCCACGAGCGCTTCAAAACTTCAACTTTTTTCAACTAAGTTTGTGTTTTGATTGTTAACATTCATACTTAGTATACTTTGATCCCAAGTTCTTAGTCACTTTGATTCAGTACGTTTATAATTAACACTTTGTTTCTTTTACAGAAAAAATAAACCAAACTTCCTGAATATTTTGCGGTCCGAAGAAGCCAGTTGCAGTGAACCAGAACGACGTGAACTAACTTCCAGTTTCTCGAGCCGTGTTGCAACGGGAACGTCCCGTCGCTCCAAGAAGACGGGAGGAGGGTATGTGATTGATTTTAAACTGTATAAAACTAATGACTACATATCACACGCCGCTGATGTGCGCTATAGGACTGCCCTTGTGACTGTAAAACTACAGTGTGACGAGTCCTCACTATCTTGGGAGTCACTTCAAGAGTTTCTAGGACTCGCATTTAAAGAATTTCAAGACACTGAACCAGTGCATTATTCTGATAAGATTTTTATAAAGTAGTTTTATTCTCTATTTTTTATAAATTAAGCTATAGACTGAAAAAGTTTCGTATGTATTCGGTTTATAAATTGGGTTATATATAATAATAATAATAATAATAATGGAATCGACTGTTGCTGAGGCGTCGAGCTCATCAAGCGACGAGTATTTCTCCCCACCAACGTCGCCAACACCTGTACGTCGGCAGGGGAGAGGCCGGCCGCCGATCTGCTTAGGACCCCGAGACCCACCGGCCTCGAATAGGGCCCCCGCTACCGGTGGTAATGTGCACCGCATGCGATGGACTTCATCTATGAATGAAAACGTCATGCGGGCATATTTTGCGGCTACAGAGGGGGGAATTAACCTCACTGCGTACCGTGTTCGGTTGCTACCTTTGTTTCAGGCTCTTGAACCAACTGTCAACGTGTCGGCACAGCGACTATCGGATCAAGTGCGGGTCATACAGCGTAATCATATGTTGAATGATGCCGTGCTTGAGAGGCTTCGATCAGAAGTACAATGTAGCATCGTCATCCCTACTACATCTGAACCAAGTATGTCTAGTGAAACTATTAACAACGAAATACAATCTGTTGTGCCTATTGATATAGTAGTGGATGACGATGCTACAACAGTAAGTACACAATACAACGACGAAATAAGGAGTGTTTTGGAACGAGCGATTCAGGAATACAGATTTTGTGATCCTATTTGTCGTCCTCGTATACCGCGTTTGCCTACGCATAGAAAAAACATGGCGCTAGTGAGTGCCCTGGACTCGGCTCTATCAAGTTATTTTGACACTTGTGTAGATATTAGTGATGCACACTCAATTCTGTATTGCGCGGCTGTTACAGTGTGTCGAGTGGCTGGTGTTAAATTTTCTAAATTTGAGCCAGCTACCAGACCTAATTCTGTTCCAGTCTGGCAATGCAGAATTGAGCGTCGCATCGCCGAGACTAGGGTACTCATTAGTAAGTTATGCTGCTTCAGGACAGGTAATACCCGACCCAGGGTAATGCGTTTTGTGACTCGTGCATTCGCGGGGACCGATATTAGTCCTCGCGAATACACAGCGCGGGTCACGGAACGCATTGACTACCTGAAGCAGAAAATTTATGCGTGGGCGAGCCGTATACGGCGGTACAAGAAGAGGGTGGATCGTTATACTCAGAATCGCTCGTTCCAAAAAGATGAAAGGTGGGTGTATAGAAGATGGGAGCAGCCCGATTCGAGTGTGACTGACAGGTGCCTACCGGATGCTGAAGCCACAAATACATTCTGGCGAGGCATTTGGTCTGCACCTGTTAGTCATACAGAGTGTGAGTGGATGCGGGATGTCAAGCTTTCATGTGAGTCTATAAAGACTATGGAACCAGTCCTAATAACATCTTATGACATAGCCAGTGCGGTTCGTTCGTTGCCCAATTGGAAGTCAACTGGGCCGGACGGACTGCACAATTTTTGGCTGAAATGGTTCCATAGCTCACATGCTTGTTTGGCATCCTGCTTTCAATCATCACTTGAATCAGGGTCGCTTCCATCTTTTATGACTTCGGGAATAACCCACCTTCTCCACAAATCCGGTAGTACTACGGACCCTAAAAATTATAGACCGATAACTTGTTTACCAACGGTCTATAAGCTTCTTACATCTATTTTGAGAGTTAAATTAGCAACACATATTGAAAATAATTCTATAATGTCTGACTCTCAAAATGGATGTAGAAGCGGGTCACGTGGTACTAAGGAACTCCTTATTATTGACATGGCCATTAACCAGCAGGTTCGCCGTAACCGAAAAAATCTGGCGACATGCTGGATTGATTACAAGAAAGCCTACGATTCAGTGCCACATACATGGCTGTTGAGGGTGCTGGAGTTGTATAAAGTTGATGCAACTCTTAGCACCTTCTTAAAGGCCTGTATGGGGCAATGGACAACGGCTCTTGTATATCCAGGATGTCGTCAGGTTCTTGGGAATGGCGAGCCTGTCAGGATCAAGAGGGGTATATTTCAGGGTGACAGCCTGAGTCCCTTATGGTTTTGCCTGGCGCTGAATCCTCTCAGTACCTTACTGGAGGGTTCAGGGCTAGGCTATCGGTTCAGGAGAGGAGGTCAAGTTGTTTCCCACCTTCTTTACATGGATGACTTAAAATTATTTGCCTCCGCCGATTCCCACTTGATAGAGTTACTAAAAGTCACAGAAGCTTTCAGTAATTCTATCAAAATGGAATTTGGTGTAGATAAATGCGCTGTCATGCATGTAAAGAAGGGACGAATTGTGGAATCTGAAAGAGTACATCTTTCAGATTTTACAAAACTTAAATCCATCTCCGCGACTGAAACCTATAAGTATCTGGGTATGTCGCAGGCATTAGGTATTACAGAGATTGGCATGAAACAAACGTTGGTGGACCGTTTCTTTGGCCGCCTGAAAAAAGTACTGAAAAGTCTTTTATCGGGCGGTAACAAGGTGCGGGCTATCAACGGTTGGGCCATGCCAATCTTAATCTATTCCTTCGGCATACTTAGATGGACTCAGACTGAATTAGACGCCCTGGATAGGAAAGTCCGTTCACTATTGACCATAAACCGAATGCATCACCCGCGTTCGTCTGTAATGAGGTTGTATATCCCACGAAAGTGTGGAGGTCGCGGCTTTTTAAATGCCAAGACCTTACACAATCGTGAGGTATACAACCTTAGGGAATATTTCCTTCATGCTGACGTGGGTATGCATCGGGATGTGGTAGCAATGGATAACGGACTGACCCCTCTTGCTCTTGCCAAAGAGAACTGGCACAAACCAGTAATACTATCAACCACGGATCGCAAGGAGATATGGCAGAGCAAAGAGCTGCATGGACGATTTTATCGGGCCTTACACGGGCCCGATGTAGATTTAACAGCATCTGTCTCCTGGCTACGTTTCGGTGATTTGTTCGGCGAAACAGAAGGTTTTGTCTGTGCAATTACAGACGAAGTTGTTATGACGAATAACTATCGGAAATATATTTTGAGAGATGGTACGGTTGACATATGTCGGGCATGCCACCTACCCGGTGAATCTCTCAGACATATTATTTCTGGTTGTTCTCGTCTTGCCAACGGCGACTATTTGCATAGACACAACCAAGTGGCCAGGATTGTCCATCAGCAACTTGCACTAAAATATAAACTTGTGGATTTGGAGGTACCGTATTACAGGTATGTGCCCGACCCAGTTCTTGAAAATGGTCGTGCCACGTTGTATTGGGATCGATCTATTATCACTGACAGGACTATTGTAGCCAATAAGCCTGATATAGTGGTAATAGATCGATCAGAGCGCCTCGCAATAATCGTTGATATCACGGTTCCACATGACGAAAACCTCGTGAAAGCCGAAAAAGACAAACAATTAAAATATTTGGACTTGGCTCACGAGGTTGTCGACATGTGGGATGTAGATTCAGCGATTATTGTTCCGATGGTCGTATCAGCACACGGTCTAATTGCCAAGA
The DNA here is from genome assembly GCA_933228765.1 of Miltochrista miniata. Taxonomy (NCBI): domain Eukaryota; kingdom Metazoa; phylum Arthropoda; class Insecta; order Lepidoptera; family Erebidae; genus Miltochrista; species Miltochrista miniata. Next base: position 848,912 of record OW121755.1, on the reverse strand, counting down.
GCCTCGATCAACATCTCAAGAGGCTCGCGTTAGGTAGTTGGGTCAAGGGCCAGATGCAAAAGGCGGTACTTCTAGACACGGCACGTATCGTGAGGAGGTTCCTGTCTCTGCAGCCCTAACCACCGGTAGCTTGGTCCCTGTACCCGATGCCGGTGGGACGCTATTTTTTTATATTTTTAAATATATTTTTTTATTTTTAGAATGTATTTAAAAATTTAAATTAATAAGTTTAAGATGTAAATAAAGGGAATAATAATAATAACGCCTTTTTGTACTACGTGTAACACATCCGAGGAGGGTATGTGATTGATTTTAAACTGTATAAAACTAACGACTACATATCTGTGGTGACTGTAAAACTACAGTGTGACGAGTCCTTACTATCTTGGGAGTCACTTCAAGAGTTTCTAGGACTCGCATTTAAAGAATTTCAAGACACTGAACCAGTGCATTATTCTGATAAGATTTTTATAAAGTAGTTTTATTCTCTATTTTTTATAAATTGAGCTATAGACTGAAAAAGTTTCGTATGTATTCGGTTTATAAATTGGGTTATATATAATAATAATAATAATGCCTTTTTGTACTGCGTGTAACACATCCGTACCCAGTAAATCATGGATAGGACATTTACGAAGTAGTTTGCATAGGAAAAGTACTCATACAATAAAACATAGTGATGGAGTAGAAATCGTAAACTCAGCGTTTCGCAATCGTATATTAACATATAAAATATTGTCTTGCGATGAACTTCAGGGAGCGTCAGTAGAATCTTTTTTTTTAAATATTCGTAACCAATTAAAATCTCTTCTAATCGAATTTCTTGCTAAGCATAATTGTGTTAAGGTAAACTTTGAGTATTTTGGTACATTTTTAAAATTCAAAGATAATTCCCAAGAAGTGAAATCTTTTGGAACCAAAAATAAAATATTGTATTCTAATTTTGATTTCGAAAAATTTTATATTGAAACAGTTAATTATTTAAAAACAAATATTGAAGAGTTTGAAGGTCGTGATAGTGGTTGGACATTTATAAACCATTTGTATGTTGAGATGAATCTCAATAAATACGAACCACTTGGTGGGTCGAGTTTCATCAGTTTACCCAAATCAATTCAGGCTAAAAAAGCGTGTTTGAATATTATGAATAAAGATCGATATTGTTTTTTATGGTGTGTAACAGCGGCTTTATATCCAACTAAAAAACACCCTGAAAGAACGCATTCTTATCCTAATTTTCGAGAATTATTTAATTTAAAGGGAATGTCTTTTCCCGTGACCTTTAATGATATTAAAACATTTGAAAGAAACAATCCATGTATTAAGTTTATAATTTATGGTTTAAAAAATCATAAAACCTTTGTAGGTCCTTTGTATAAATCTGAAATCGATAAAAAGTACAAAGGAAAAATTATTCATTTACTGTTTCTTGAAAATAACAGCTCTTCTCATTATTGTTTGATCAAAGACTGTTCTAGACTTTTTAGAAGTCAAGTCACATCTCATCACAACAGATTACATCTTTGTGATTTATGTTTAATATTTTTCAATACCGCTGACGAACTTAACAACCATTTATGTGGAGGTATAATAACTCTCCTCCCAAATAAAGGTTCAGTAATTAAATTTAAAAACTATGAACGCAAACAAACTATGCCTTTTTGTATTTACGCAGATTTTGAATCGATGTTACAAAAAAATACTGAGCCTAATAATAATTGTTCTAGTAAAAATACGAATATATTCCACCAACACGTGCCGGTTGCTTTTGGTTATTATATTGTATGCTCTGATGATCCTCGTTATAATCGTTACGTGTCATATCGAGGTAGAGACTGTGATAAGCGCTTTGTTGACTATATAACTAAAGACGTACAAAAAATTTATGATATAATTAAGTCGCCTGCTGCAATGATATTTTCCTCGGAGGACAGGTGTGATTTTGAAAATGCAACACGTTGTCATATCTGCCAAAACTTTATTTTTTGTGACAAAGTCCGCGATCATTGTCATCTTACCGGTCGTTATCGAGGAGCTGCGCATTCGTTCTGTAATTTGCAATATAAAATGCCCGCATTTGTCCCCATTTTTTTTCATAACTTAGCTGGTTATGATTGTCATTTATTTATTAAAGCGTTGGGTGACGTCCCTGGTGAAATAAAAATAATACCTAAAAATAAAGAAAACTATATCTCATTTACGAAATTTGTATCAGTTTCAAATAATAAGTTTTTTCAAATGCGTTTTCTTGATTCATTTAAATTTTTGGGTACAAGTTTAGACAAATTAAGTAAAACTTTAACACCAGAAATGTTTAAACATTTACAAAATCACTTCCCTGTTCCTGATGAATTCCAACTACTTACTCGCAAAGGTATTTATCCATATGAATATATGGATTCGTGGAAACGGTATGATGAAAATTTTTTACCTCCAAAGAAATACTTTTATAGTTCCCTTAATGATGAAAATGTTTCTGAAGATGATTACCGGTATGCAAATTTAGTTTGGTCAAAATTTAGAATTACTAGTTTAGGTGAATATACGGATTTATATCTAAAAACTGATGTGCTTTTATTAGCAGATATTTTTGAAAATTTTAGAAAGACATGCAAACAACATTATCACTTAGATCCATCTTTTTATTTAACTGCACCCAGTTTATCTTTCGACGCTATGTTATTAAAAACAGGTGTTGAATTGGAACTAATTAATGACTTGTCTATGATACGCATGTTACAAAGTGGTATAAGAGGAGGAGTGTGCCTCTGCTCTCACAGGCATGCTAAAGCAAATAACACATACTTAGCTAATTACAAATCTTCGGAACCTGATTCCTATATCTCTTATATAGATTGTAATAATTTGTATGGGTACAGTATGTGTCAATACTTACCATTATCTAATTTCAAATTTCTCACTCAACAAGAAATTGATAATTTAGATATAACTAAAATTGCAATTGATGCTGATTATGGTTATATTTTGGAAGTGGATATAGCATACCCTAAGCATTTGCATAACTTGCACAACGATTTACCATTTTGTTCCGAAAAATTTATACCCCCCGGGGGAAAGAGTTCTAAGCTAATACCTAATTTATATGATAAATTTAATTATGTCATACATTACGTGCATTTACAAACTTGTATGAAACATGGGTTGATATTGAAGAAGATTCATAGAATAATCAGTTTTCTACAAAGCCCATATTTAAAACAATATATTGATTTAAACACCAAACTGAGACAAAAAAGTTCTTCCACTTTTGAACAAGACTTTTTTAAGCTCTTGAATAATAGTGTATTTGGAAAAACTTTAGAAAATACTGAAAACAGGGTTAATGTCCATTTAGTTTCTCAGTGGCAAGATATCGAAAACATAACTAAACGAAGAAAATGCGCTCAAAACCTTATTGCTCGTCCAAATTTCCATAGTGCAACGGTTTTCACAAAAAATCTAGTAGCGGTGCAGTTAAATCCTGAACAAATAGTTTTGAACAAACCAATATATATTGGATTTGCTGTTCTAGAATTATCAAAAAGTCATATGTATGACTTTCACTATTCAGTCATGCAACCTTTTTACAAGGATAGGATACGGATGTGTTACACGGACACAGATAGTTTTGTTTATCATATACAAACCCATGATTTCTATGAAGACATAAAAAATAACTTTTTATCTTACTTCGACACCAGCAATTTTTGTAAAAATAATGTGTATAATTTACCCATACAGAACAAAAAAATACCAGGCTTATTTAAAGATGAAATGGGTGGTAAAATAATAAGCGAATTCGTTGGGTTGAGATCAAAGTTATATTGTATCAAAACCATTGATAGCACTATTAAAAAAGCCAAGGGTATTAAAAAGAATGTTGTACGTGACATTAACGTTTTCGATTACAAAAAAACACTTTACAACAATGAAATTGTTCATAAAACAAATGTTTTATTTAAGTCAATAAAACATGAGCTATTTACATGTGCTGTAACAAAAATTGCGCTGTCTGGTGATGATGATAAACGAGTTATTGCAAAAGATAAGATTTCAACTCGAGCATGGGGTCATACCGAAATTTTTAATTTTTAACAAAAATTAGGTGTGCTATCCTGTCTTCACATAGTATTCGCAAATTATAATTATTGTAATCAACTAAACTAACTAAAATTGTAAAATTTATATGCAGTTTTGTATTATTATAAGTACCTAATCTTAAGAAATTAAACCAAGTAAGAGCATGGGGTCATACCGATATTTTTTATTGTGTGCTATCCTGTCTTTACATAGTATTCACAAATTATAATTATTGTAATCAACTAAACTAACTAAAACTGTAAAATTTATATGCTGTTTTGTATTATTATAAGTACCTAATCTTAAGAAATTAAACTAAGTAAAACTGAGAAATTTGGAATAAATGCATTATTATAAATATAGTATTCTGTTTTTTCTTTAATTTCCTAATACATTTGCAATACCTACTATCATGTACCATGAGAGATTTTCGCGGTCGCGGGAAACCGCTGTCGCGCTGGCTATGCCCGCCATGAAACTTGTATGTCAGGATCGTAGTAAGTGGAAATCCTTAGTCTCTGCCTACCCTGATGGGAAACAGGTGTGAAAATATGTATATGTATGTATGTTATGATGTCTTAAGTTACATACTTCGAAGTAAAATTTCTTAGAAATGTGAAATAGGATATCTATGGTTAGTAGTAGTGGACTATTGGACATTCTGAAAAAAATCTTCAAAACCTGGGACCTTGGTAGCGACAGTCACAACCTCATAACACCTGATGATATGCATCATCATTCACGTTACAACACGTTTACAATTCATAAAAATTTCGCAACTTAAGTAAGTACATAACAATGTGCATTACATCATTCTTAAGACATGTTTGAACATGTTCGTCATAGTGAACGATGACACTTGCAAACTTGTAGGGAGTATCTCGTTACAACTTATTGCAAAATAAACTAAATCAACAGGTCAGAACTTGAATTAATACGTAGTACAGTGTATGTGTCACTAGCGGGTCATGTTTCTATTTAATTCACCTATTACTCATAATTACATTCAGTTTCATACTTGTTCTCTTTACATTCACACAAAGCAGTCTTTTAATTAATAATGTTGAAGCAACAGCAGTGCATCTCTGAACCTCAAACCAGTTACTTTGCTACAAGGAATAGGAGGATTCCAAAATACGTAATTAAAATAGATGTATTAGAAGCTGAAGATACATCAGATAACGAAGTAGAAATACATACAAGAGTGAAAACCCAATATATTGTTTACGATCAGTGGGATGAAATATATTATAAAACAGAGAAATTACTGAGCCAAATATTTAAAACGTTAGAAGATCGTGGCAGAGGAGGACGAGGCCAACCAGATATACCTCAACATTAATACATTATAAATAATGGCAGATGCATATGGTGACGGTATTGTTCAATACGCTCAAGACCCCTTTGACTTCTCACATATTTTACCTCTTTCTCCTACGCAAGTTGAACCAAAAAGAAGAAAACCAACTATTTGTAGAAAATCTAAAAAGACAGCTCATAAATCTTTTGTAATCAGCAACCAACCAAAAGGAGTCAAGCTAATTCAGATAAAGATCTTGGACATCACCAACGACAAAGACAAACCTTCGTTGCCGTTTTGTGAAGATAGTGACAGTGTGATACTTAGTGCTCAATACGTAGTTCATGATACAGTTGATGAAATCATGGACATGGCTGAAGGTATTATTAAGAAAATATCTAAGAAAATTCATGGTGATAGCTTATCATTTTAACTAATGTGTTTTTAGTTTTAAGTAAGTTATACATCACCTTAATACTTAGAGATGTACTGCTGACGCTTCAACATTTTGTACGCGTCATTTTTTATCATTGTGTTAGGTTTAAGATCAATGTAATTTTTTGAGACATTAAATAAATGGTATTATGATTAATTTTTTTTTTCATTTCAATTTCGACTTGGGTAGGAAATAGTATGAAAAACAAACACAGTATAGTAATAAAACATTTATTCGGTTTATTAAACTTATGAAATACAAAAATTATTTTCTAAACACCATTGTTTAATACACAATACATTCCTTAAAGCACAATAGTTCTTATGAGCAAAACAATTATACAAAAATAGGTCTTTACAGTAAAGATCACTAAGAGTCTTTAAGTTAGGAATACTTTTATTTTTACATATGTCGGAAACATTATTATGACCACATAGCTCTTGAACCCAATTAATTTTCTCACTACCTTTAACAAGAACCTTTTTTTCCTTCAAATAGGGTTTGATTATTCTAGAAAATTCTCTGTAGTCTATATATCCTTCGCTCCAGCGGTAACCTCTATTCCTTTCAATCCACCAAATGTGTCTTCTTTCTTCATCAGTTAGCGAGGATAACGGGTAAGGAGGTTTTATTAAGAATATATGAGTATGTTCCAACGTAGCTACAGCTAATTCTTTGACTATAAAGTTATTATAACGATCTTTAAAACCCTGAACATCTACTATAATAGTATTTTTGTTCATGATATCTTTCTGACGACGCTACTTAACGGCTTATACTCGATTATACAGTCGTTCAATATAAGACAATATGCTGAAGTTTGATCTGGTATATCAATATCACTTTCAATTTCCACTATAACATCCACAACAGGACCTGATTTAAGATTATCTGGTTGTCTAGAACAATCTACTACAAATAACGGAGCAATATTTTTAAATTGTTTCTCATTTAATAATGGCTCGGCGCGACGTCCATAATACGACTGTTGAAATCTAGTATATTGTTCATATATTAAAGCAATTCGATTATTCGAGAAACTTGAATTCAAATTTTCATAAGGGAAGTAGGTTGAATTTAGGTATACTCTAACATCACGAACATCACAGTGATCAAACTTAGACATATCCAATTTAGAATTATTTTTTCTATTTGTTTGCAGACCAATAATAACAAATCTTGGTTTCTCTATTTGCGACGATGTTTTTATGGACCAAGTATGCTTAGTAGTTTTTGGTAAAGCCGGATATTCATATAAATCCCAATTCCTAAATATCATCTGGAGTGGTCGATCTTTTTCTAACAGTTTTAACATATTTATTTTTTCCCTATCGGACACTTTGACATGTGGTACACGCCATATTATTTTATTTATAATAATATCTTCTACAGTTTCACCATCGTTAAGTTTTAGGGCGTTCAGATTAGTATTACTTCGTAACAATATTAATTCATGTTTGCTGTTTATCACTACTTTCTTGAAATCTTCTGCAAAACCCAGAATGTTACAGAGGGGTATAGAAGCAGAAAAGCTTCCCCCATTTGCACTATTTATGCCTTCGATATTCCATCCCCAAGCATTAGATGCTTTAGCCTCGTTTTCGTTCATTGATATTAATGATTTCATTGTGGTAGTTATACCAGCGTTTTTTATTTTATCTATTTCCACTCCATTTATCTCATACCTTATATCTTGAAACAAATAAAGTAGACTATTGTTTGTGAAATGAACGTTACTGACTCTTTCCTTCGAATTTCCACCCTTGTTTACAACAACAGTTCCTTCCAAAAACAAAGTGCTTGCTGATGGTAATATATACAAGTCTTGTTGATTAATAGGTATCCTGATTTCATCGCTTCTATTGAAACTTGTTACGTAAGGCTTGTAAGAGTGAAATTCAATTCCTTCCACAGCGTTGTTGTATGCAGGAGTGGACAAAACATCTAGTATATTCATTTCAACGAACCGATCGCTTTAAGAAATGCTTTATTATTGTTATTCAATTTTATAACCCTTTTGGACCGAGCTCTTATTGGTTTGATAGTTTTAGTAGAACTGTTATTTTTAGTTGGATGTACCACATATTTATTATAATCTAATAATATGTCTATCTAATAATATGTCGCTCTTCGTTGCGAACAGACGTGTTTACAGAAATTAAAATAACAAATATACTTAGCTGAATTGTGACCTTGTTTTTACCAGAAATCAGTAAAGTGTGTCAATGCAAAGTGCAATAAGTGTGCAAAGTGGTTTATTGTGAACGTGATGATGTATTGCAATTAGAGTAGGCATTATCCCAACAAAATGGAAGGCAGTCCCTTTCAAAGGGGTAACAGGACAGCCCGCACGCCGCCTCCAACGCCCGCACGCGCTCCTTGCTGCCCAAATGCCTCATGCCAAGGTGAAACCCAAATGGAGGTCATCTCAACCTCAGAGATCCAGAACTGGATGGTAGGAATTGAGCAGTGCCTGAATGAGGTATGTAGTGTCGCGTCAGAGGGCAAGCTAAATTCTGATCAAAAACTGCGTATCAATACATTGTGCCGAAAAGTTTTAAATGGTACTTCCCAACTGGCAGTACAGTACCAGTCCTTGAAAAGTAAGGCTGTACAAGCTAGTACAGCTGTCAAAGCCCTCCAAGAACAATGTGACCTCTCTCAAAAGCTTCATGACCTAAAAATTACGATTGACGAATCATCCATGCGCAATACCGGAACATCTTTCAGTGATATGTTAAAGAAGAGTACCAATGAATACATCCCTAAAACTAACATGAGCTCTGTAGCCATTTATCCCAGCGAGAAAGGGAAAACTAGCGAAGAGACCAAGTCACTAGTGCAAAAGATTATCTGCCCTGAACAAATGAAGCTGCAAGTTAGAGGACTGCGCAAAACTAAAAATGGTGGAGTAATTATCAGCACTGAAGCTAAAAGTGATATTGAGAAACTGAAACAGTCAGCCCAACTAACAAGCTCAGGCCTTACCATAGATGACCAGCATAAAAGAAAGCCGAGGGTCATAGTTTTAGGAGTACCAACTACTATGCAGGAAAAGGAAGTTTTTACCTGCTTGTACCATCAGAACCTGGTAGATAAAGTGCAGAATTACAGTCTAGAAACTTTTCTGACCTCAACCAGGCTTAGCCATAAGTCGGGTAGGAAGGACGCAGAGACCTGTAATTATATAATTGAAGTGCCCGCTAACATTCGAACGGTTCTGATTACACAACAAAGAGTTTTCTTGAACTGGTCATCTTGCCCTGTTAGGGACTTTACACTGGTCACAAGATGCTACAAGTGCCAGCAGTATGGTCATGCGGCGAAGACTTGTAGGGAAACGGCATATACTTGTGGACAGTGCGGAGAGCAAGGGCACTCGGCGAAGGACTGCACCAAAACAGAAGGAACCAAATGCGCCACTTGCTTGCGCTTTAAAAAGCCGAGTAATCATGCGACAGGAGCGCCGGAATGCCCAGCAAAACTAATGGCTGAAAAAAGGTACATAAGCTCCATTGACTATGAAGGCGCCTAAGAGCGTCGTTAATCAAAGTATAGACGGACCTTTCTTAGTTTTTAGTTGATTTAGTTAATTCCTAATTGATTAAGTTATTTTATATTGATTTGGTTGATTGATTTTAGAAAGTAATGATACATAATATATTCAATGACCTAGATAACTTCTCTGTATCGGAGTCTGCAACGTGTGAGGCTGAAGAGTGCGGGCAATATCTGGCCTCGTACAGTAACCCATTAACCATAATAACCCAAAACATACGTAGCATATTTAGGAACTTCGATAGTTTTCTAACTTTACAACACAGAATAAATATGAACACTGACGTCATTGTTATGACGGAGTGTAGGCTTGCTTTGCCACATGACATACCACTGATACCGGGATATAATATGTACAAAAGTAGCGAAATATTTAATCAAAATGATGGGGTGGTGGTTTACATAAGAAATAGTATTAATGCATCTGTAGAGGAACCACATATGCAAGATTGCAATAGATTATTAGTTAAAATAGGGTCAGAACTAGCGATATTAGCAATATACAGGCCTCCCTGCTTTAGTGATAGGTCTAAATTTATTGAGTCATTAAATGAAACGTTGCAAAGCCTATCGTCCTGCAAAAACATAATTCTTATTGGGGATATTAATATAAATATCCTAGAGGGAAAGCAACACGTAAAGGAGGATGCCCTACATTATCTCAACCTCTGTTCATTTCATGGCTTATTCCCAACGCATTCTTTTATTACACGTCCAGAAACTGGATCTTGTCTTGATCACATCATGCTTAAATCGCACTATCGGTCACATGCACTTGTCATTAATTCTACTATAACCGATCATAATGCTGCCCTACTAACACTAAGTTGTAAATTCCCTAAGTTAGGAAACACGCGCATAGTCACTAAATTAAATATGAATGGACTTGAAGACGATTTACGCAACATCGATTTTGACCCAGTTTACTTTTCTGACGATCCGCAGTTTTGTATGCAATACATGATCGATAATGTTAAAAATGCCTTACAGAAAAACACTAGTATAGCACGGTTGCGTAATAAAAATTAGAGTTTGAAACCTTGGATAACGCCAGGTCTCATTCGTTGTATGAAACACAGGGATCAACTGCACTTGAAATGTAAACGTGACCCTAATAATTTAATACTACAGGTTTCGTACAAAAGATATCGAAATTATTGCAATGATCTGCTAAGAAAAGTCAAAATAAACTATGATAAATTAACACTGGAAAAGGCTGGATCTAATAGTAAAATGATCTGGCAACATATTAGGAAGATGACCTATACCGCGAAACAAAACGAATCGGCTTCAAGTTTATTACACGCCCACTTATCACCGGTGACATCTGCTAACATGGTCAATCACTTCTTTATAAACGTTGGTAAACGACTTACAAAGGAAATGCAGGGACGCTCGCAGTTCCCCACAAGCCCTCCCTACCCATGTAGAACCACCTTGTCATCTTTTGTGCTACTGGACACCGATGAAGAAGAGGTTGAGAGAATAATATTAAATTTAAAAGATGACTGTGCAGTTGGTTGGGACAACATATCAAATAAGATTATTAAAAAATACAGGCATCTACTGGTGCCACCATTAACTAACATATTCCGAAAATGTTTATCGTTTGGGGTATTCCCTAAGTGCTTAAAAAAAAGCAGTAGTTGTCCCTGTTTATAAGTCTGGACCAAAAGAGCAAGTAACAAATTACAGGCCTATTTCCCTACTCCCTGCAATGTCAAAAATACTTGAGAAGATTATAAATAATAGGTTAATGAAGTATTTGGAAGACAATTCCCTCTTGTCAAATAAACAGTTTGGGTTTAGAGCTAATAGGTCAACAGCCGACGCTGTACATAATTTGACCGATTATATAGCACAAGAACTTGATAAAGGTAATCACACAGTGGGAATCTTCCTGGACCTTGCAAAAGCTTATGACACCGTTTTTATTCCTAAACTGTTGCGCAAGTTGGAAAATATAGGGGTAAGAGGAGTACAACTGGAACTCCTCAAAAGCTATTTAGAAGAGCGTACTCAGTGCGTGAAAATTGGCAGTGTTCTCAGTGATGATCTTGAAAACACTTCCTTTGGTATTCCACAAGGAAGTGTGCTAGGATGCACATAGTTTCTCATTTACATAAATGAACTTTGTAACCTTACACTAGAACACGGCTTGATTATATCATACGCGGACGACACTGCCCTCCTTTTTTCTGCAGAATCAGAGATAGAAGCGCACGAACATGCGCAACGCGGATTCAACGTTGTGAATAGGTGGCTTCAATATAACTTGTTATCATTAAATGCAGAAAAATCCAAATATGTTATTTTCTCGATGCGAAAACCTACTGCGATCCGGACTATCCCGTTGCTTTATGCCCATTTTTGTAGAGACCCTAATGATAAAGACAACAATTGTACCTGTCCAGATATTTCAACAACAGACAAAATAAAATACCTGGGTATTATCATCGATGAAACCCTATCGTTTAAACAACATAGTGAAGCCCTAATTAAGCGACTACGTAAATTAATATTTGTGTTCAAAAAAATTAGATACATTGCTGATACAAATCTAATCAAACAGGTTTACTATGCACTTTGCCAGTCAATATTAACATACTGCATAACGTCATGGGGGGGAGGGAATAAGACATTGCTATTGCCCATCGAGAGAGCTCAACGAGCCATCCTCAAGGTAGCGACGTTCCGCCCTTTCCTATTTCCCACTAACCTCTTATACAAATCCTGTGAAGTACTAACAGTCCGCCAGCTATTTATATTAAGCACAGTACTAAAACAGCATGCAGCACTTCCATATAGTAATGAAATTGAAAACAAAAGAAGGAAAGATATTGTATGCACCCGGCGAATCGCGATAAAGCACGCATATACATGTAAGTTCTTATTGTTTTTGGGACCACTTCTATATAATAGGTTAAACGCTATGGCCAACATCTATTCTATGAATTATAGTAAATGTAAACAAAGTTTAAAGAATACTCTTCAAATAATGTCATACGAAGAAACAGAGGAGTTATTAACTGTGTTAAAATAGTAATAGTTTTAAGTACTTATATTTAAGATAATGGGTTAACAATTTAATTGGATATTGATTACCTTTGCATTGCTTTATACCTACTAAAAAAAATAAATAAAAAGAGTTATACCTAATATATATTTGATTATTTAAAATACAGTATAAAACTGCAGTTGAAGCCTGAAAAACAGGACTACCTAGTTCAGGCATAAACTAAGTACATATTTAAATACCTATGTAAAATCATAACTTTATAACCGTATGTACTCAAATGTAAAAATGCTAATTATATGTATAAATATAACAATAGATAGTATAAGAAACCATGTAACTGTCATGTACTATGATTATTATTAAATAAATATATAAATATATAAATATATATATTAAAAAAAAAAAAAAAAAAAAAAAAATCTATCATTGTTTTCTTCTGATATGTAGATACAACTGCACTTCTTCACGTCGCAAATTTATTAAGTTATTATTTATATCCAACAACCTTATCTGTATGCAGCTTATATTGGTTTGATTTATTGGAAAGTAGATTGCGTTTTTCGGAATTTCTATAATCCTGTATCCAGGTGGAACATTAAGTGCAAATTCGTGTAAGATGTGACTGGATTGACCGTTTATATAGGAACCGCTAACTATGTCACATTCAATCCTTATGACAGTCGTTGGCAAAATGTTTACTGGAAACTCTGATACATGATATTTATTTGCTTCTAAGATCTGCTTTTTAAATCCCAATAAACTTCCAAATGTATCTTCTTTAGTAAAATCTATAGTTGATGTACAAAATAACACAGTTTTTAAGGTGTTGTTATTACAATTGAGTGTTATAGATGCATCTTTTATCTCAGTTTTTAAATAGTCACTAATATCTTGTAATTCATAGGTTCCTTCAGGTATCTCAATAACATTTTTAGAACCATAGTATAATTTATTGTTTGTATTATCAAAATTTGGAATAGAATTATATGTAGAGAAATGTAATAATGCACATTCATACTCCTCAGCTAATGGCAACGTGTCTGGATAATAGGTAGATAATACCGATGAGTTTCCAGTTATCGATAAGGTGAGTGACATCTTGCAAATGATGGAAATGAAAGAGTGGTATAAGATTTATAGTATTTTTATTTAAAGTATTATAATTATAATAAAGATTTATAGTATTTAATCCAAAAAGTTTGCAAATAACTTAAACACATATGTCCACAAACTATTGTGTTAAATTGTTGATATCTATCATAGTTATAATGAACATCACAGTTCTTAAAATATAGCATTAACTCTCTTGGCGGTTTTAAATCACCATAGCTATCAAAATATTCACAATAATTGTTTATTTTAACATAAGCTACCCAATGCGTTCCATCATTTCTCGAATTATCTAGGTTAACTATAGCACATTCAATTCGTTTAGGTGTTTTTGGTAACTGATCCTTCATATAAACTCCTCGAAAATGTGGAATACAATGACCATACTTCTGAATATCGATATTAGTTAAAGCGCGATTAGGTAGCTGATCAATTAGTTTTTTGATGGATTTATAAACAATCCCTGACCTTGCTTATGCGGTTTAATGTATAGACCTTTACCTATTGCTATAGCCTCCATAGTTTTATTATGACGTTCAGTTTCTTGTAATTTTTTCTGACCGTGTTTATAATCATTCACAGTTTTTGCAATACCAGCTGCACCACCAGCTAATGCTCCTAAAGCAGATAAACCAGCAAAAATTGGGATTAAAGGTAGAATGCCTCCAGTTTTTGGTATAGGTATCATTCGAGGTACTCGAACTTTTGGAATGCATGGAACTAATTTTCGGGCAACCATATAAGCCATATTTATTAATGACTTATCATCTTTAGGTGAGAGTTTTTTGATTTTTCTTTTTATTTTTTTAACAAAGTTATAAAAGGTCTTAACACCAGCACCAGACTTCAATTTAGCTTTCATAACTTTGTTTACTATCCACGAGCTAATCTTTTCCCCTGTTCGAGCATCTTTTGCTTTAAGTCTTTGCTTAGCCATATCTAAAAGACGTAAGTCGGCTTTTTGACGGTTAGGCAAGTCTGTGTAGTTTGCGTATGCAATATCGTGATGCATACAAGCTTCGTCTAACTTATTTACACCTTTATCACCACGTAGTAATCGTTTCGAAAGCTTTGTTCCTGGTCCACAATAGTTATAACCAGGTATGTGTAGTTCGAATGGTAAATGATTAATGATATTGTTTATTAGTCCACCACCTTGCATCGTCCAAAGAATAATGAATATACTTTAAAATTACATATCACTTATATAATTAACTCATTCCACTATTGCAGTATTATCAATCCAACTATTCTCTTTGTTATTCAAACCCAACCATTTTACAAACAGTTTGTTTCCTTTCTTTTTTAATACCTTTTCTATCAAATAGACACCAGGACAGGACGACTTTTGAAGCTCTTGTTCGTAAAAAGTTCCTAATATGACTTGTTTTTGATTATCTTCGATGCGATATGTTATTGGTATAGTGTTATTTATCTTTTTTATAGTAAATAATTCTGTTGACCAGTTAGGAGTGTATCCTTTCTCGAATATATGTTTGTACTTGCTAATTCGAACTTTGTCACCAATTTTAAACTTTGGACGACATTTTTGGACTACCTTTATCATGGAATTCGTAATATTATTTTTAATGTTAGTTTCATTAAACTTATTGACATTAACAGGTGCAAATTTAATAGTACGATGTTTTGTGTTATTATATGTCTTCACAATACCGTTCAAGCCACCATCTATCCACTTATAGTGTCCGTTCAAGCTAAAGTATTTGTACAATTTATTTTTAATAGTTTTAATAACTCGTTCTACAATTGAAGCCTTTTTGGTTGAAAATGTAGAGTAGTGATTAATATTATAGTTCTGTAAAAGCTTTTGAAATGTAGAATTATAGAACTCAGTACCCATATCAGTTTGCAGATGATTTGGTATCCTGTGATTAGAAGAAAGTATTTTTTCAAATGCAAGAGAGACATCATGTTTGGATTTAGTTTTTAATGGTTCCACCCAAACGTACTTGGAGAAGCAGTCGATAACTATTAAAATATAGTTATATCCTTTATTAAAGGTTTTTAGGTTTTGCATATCAGCTAAATCTGCTTGCCACAAATCATCAATACCTTTTAAAATTACAGATCGTCGAGGAAAATTTTTTCGTGCTGCTTTATGTATTTCATTGACGATTTGTTGTTTCGTCATTTTAACAAACTTTAAGGGCTATGTTTTTCGATCTTTTAATATAGATTGAATTGCGTCTTGAACTAGTTTATCAACTGCTTTTCTTGTGTAAAATTTGCTTTCCAAATGAGTGTCTATCTCAGACATTATTGTTTTTAAAGCTTTCTCTATGTGGTTTTGAACACTATTTGGAATAGAACTTTGCAATTTTCGTAAGTCACGGATTAGTACACCTTTCAATTCATCTACATATGCTTTATTTACTGCATCATCTGCGTCTTGAGGAGGTTTAACACCTTTTAGCCTCGATGTCTTCAAGTCATAATCTCCATAATCAGATTTTATTAATGCGTTATCATTAAAATCAAGTATTTCTGATATCCGCATTCGCTTATGAATATAATGTCCAAATTTGTCTACATTCATATTAAAGGTGTATTATGTTGAACGGTATATAGTAAAATGACACACATATAACATTAGTAGATCTATTTATTTAATGATTTTGCTTTCACGTAGTTCTTCAATGATAGATATTATTTCATTGTCTAGTCCTGTGTTCCCAGCATCTCGAGAAGCAATTAATAACTTTAATCTATCAACCAATTCATTGGGATCATCCCAATATACAAAATCTGTGTTTTTTTTCCACATTTTTGTTGAAGGTAATCCTTTTCCTACTTTCTGTCTACAACTTGGACTTCTACTTTCTTGATCGAAAAGTGGTTTAATAACTTGCAAATATTTTTGTCCTTTATTACTTTTAATTGGTTTTTTTGAATCGAAATCACGACGATGTGCATTCGTTACAAGTAACATTGTCTTATAATTTTGCTTGTCACAGTCATTAACCAAGCTCAGATCAATGTCTTTTTTTAACAGTAACTCTCGCAACCCAGGTGTACTTTCGTATTTGTGTCCGGCTACAGTAATAACTTTATCCCCAATAGTTATGTTAGAGGAACCCAACATTAGCTTTCCACGTTCATTTCTTATACCAAATGGAACATCTGATAGTACTTGTGAAGATAACGACCAAGATGATGCATCTGGATTAGTACCGACTAATGACTGAAATGAAGAGTCCGATGAGGGTTCCGATTCGTTACTAGCAATACTGCTATCATCTGTTTCTTTCATATCTTGGTCTTGCGGTTCATTGGGTTCTACTTTTTCCTCCTTTTTTGTTAGAGCTAAGTGGTTATTAGTGTTGGCTATTAAATTGAGAGATTCTGTGACAGGTTTAAAAACTGTATCAAGAGCATGCTTATTATTATCTTCAAAATCCTTCATTTTACGTATTTTTTTCTTGACAGCTTGTGTCGCATCAACAATTTGTTTTTTCAATGATTTATCCATTATGTAAAATAGGTGGTAATCGAATAAGAATCAATTAAAGAATAACAATAAACAGACTGCAGTCTACTTAAATATTCAAATTTCATCTAATAATACAAATGTGTCAAACGTTTTTCTATAACAACCATTGTTTTTAGAACAATCTTTATTAATTACCACATAATCAAAAGGTTCTTTCCATATTAAGGAACACATTTCTCGAAATTTCAACCATGTCAAATCGGTGTTAACATGTTCTTCATAAACATGTTTCAAATTAACTTCATCTTGCTTAAAAAGCACAATTAGGTTAGCATTATCTCTTACAAGTTGTTTAGGTATTTTGGTATAAGTTTGATTTAAATAAAAACTATCAATCAATTTATGTCTTCCCATGGCAAAATAATCACGTATATTACTTTGATTTTCACATGCTACATCATCAAAAATAATCACAGAATTTGGTTTTGCATCTGAAACTTTTAAAACGTCATCATTTGTCTGATATTTATGAAGAGTGATACCTGGTACTCGTTGTAAAACCTTTTCTAAAAAGATGTACTTTGGTTGATGTAGAGTTTTAGAGTATACATAAACATTTTTAAATGTCAAGCCAGTTTCATGCAATAGAAGACCAATTAATAAATTAGTTTTTCCACAATTTGATGGTCCACAAATGATGCAACGTACAGTATTCGGTAATAATTCTCCATGACGTAATTTGTTTTTTGTCAAATCGTCACAGATTGTATTGACCTGTAACGATTGTCTTTGTTTAACGAATTTCATGTTTGCTATGCAATACTGATGGACTCATAATGAAAAGATGAATTTATAACATAAATATTTATAACTACAAGTAGTCGAACCCAACTGGATACAGAAAACGTTGTGGGTTATAAATGGTAAGTAATGAACATGGAGGGAGCTTCAGCAATTTTTATTTTTTAAATTATTTTTTATAAAAATGTTAGGTTAGGTTACATTTTTAAAATGTGGAATATTGGGCGATCTGTCCCACGTGAGCAAGGAGCGATAGCGACGATGCGAACTTAAAGTGGGACAGAATGCCCAATATTCCACTACTCTATTGGAGTCTGGTACAGACCACTGGATCGAATTACATAACCCAAAGATGCTGTCGACAGAACGCCATTATATACCAAGAATGGTTAGGGAAGCGATTGAAATTAAAAAATATAAAAATTTCAATCGTGAAGACGGGTTTCAGTTGCCGAGCGTCTGGCATCCAGTGGTCCGTGTGTGCATAAATAAAAGTAAATATATCCAACCGAAACCGCGTGTAGATACTGTGAGTGTTGTGTGTCGCGACCGAGTTCCAGTGCGACTGTACAGTGAAAGTGAAACCAATAGTAGTGGTGTTGTACGACACAAACGAGTGCGAAGGAGGGTAGATCGATATATGTGCTAAGACTTTTACTTTCAACCGCCAATACTTCAGTTCCTCCGTGATCATGGCACTTGCAACAGCGCCGAAATATCGGAAATACTCAAAAAGACATGGTAAATATCCCGTTAACTCTAATAATAAGAACTAGCAATTTTTTTATGATTATATTTGGTAGCATTTCTATTTGTACCAGCAACTAGAACTTTTCATTAGTTTTATTTATTCTGGAGGGCTGGACTGGACTTCAGCCACTTGCGACCATGCTAAAATATCTGCCAATGCCAAGGAATCTAAGAAAACCCGTTCTTTTATTATATTTTTCTAAGTTCTCTACATATATAATGTATTCAAAATATGACAGACGTGTAGGAGAGTCATCTCCCGCTCCCTCCCCGCCACCTCTTTCACAAGAACAGCTCGCAGAAGACGCGGCAGCGTCCGACTTACTCCCGCTGGAGATTATGGCTCGCATCATGTCTCCATGTATAGTGTACCTGTATTCAGCGCTACCTCTTATTACTTGAACCCCACACAACATTGACGTGCTCAAACGCAGAGGGCGCGATTACTCAAAGAGCGTGCGCTTGCGCTTGCGCAGGCGACCTCTGCCCTCACTCTTTGTGATTGTCTAGTTTCGTTCATACATTTTTCAGACCTTATTTCATACATCTGCACAAACAATCATATTATAATTAGTGTCCGACCGAAACTGGTTTTCCGGCCGAAACCGAAACCGAACTTTCGGCCCCAGGGTCAGTTTCGGCCGAAACCGAAACCGAAACCGAAACTCACGTGTTCATATTGAAAAGAAAAAACCAGCCAAGTGCGAGTCGGATTCCCGCACAGAGAGTTCCGTAACAAAAATTGGGCACAAAAATTACGTTTGTTGTGTGTGGATGTTTTTTTATATATGACCTTTAGTAGGTATTTTTTGTTATAGCGGCTACAGAACAGGGCGAGGTGGTGGTGGCAGTGTCTTGACATTGCCAACGCCGTCAACACCTTGCCCTAGAGCGTTATGGCAGGCGCTTATTCACCATGGTATGCCTTCCTACCTCCGTCGAATTGTTTGGGCCTATCTTTCTGGGAAGGTCAAAACTTAGATGAGCTGGCTAGGACTGGATCGTCAATATGTGTCGTTTGGTGTTCCACAGGGATCGGTCTAAGGACTGCATCTCTGGAACATCGGTTACGATTGGCGCTGCGGCCTGTTGCCCAGATTTTTCGGCGTAACGTGTTACGCCGAAGACACCTTCGTTGCAGCGCGAGGAGAAAAACATCGCTATGCAGTCCTGTGGTGGGTTGAATACGGTGTTTGGGTATTCAGGTAGCCCTTCACAAATCCGAGGCTCTGTGCTTTCGACCTTGGAAGGGGCCACCTGTCGGATCCAGCTTACATGTAGGGGGTTTTAGCATAGGCATTGAGCCCTCGATGACGTATTTGGGGTTCGTACTCGATAGCCGGTGGAATTTTGGATACCAGTTCTGAAGTTTGGTCCCAAAACTGAGAGACAGAGATCAGTCACATTCCCGCGGTTATTGCCCAACATCAGGTGACCTAACGCTTGAGTCTCCTGGGGAGCGTCTGACGTCTGAGCGGAGACTGTATTGGGATAGTGCAGTGCATGGCCCTATACGGGGCCTCCGTATAGGCAAAGATCCCGACAGCGAGCAAGGCGGCTAGATTGCTTAGCCCGCAGAAGGCGATGGCCGTGAGGGTGATAAGGGGATACCTTACGATCTCAGTTGAGGCGGTATGTCTCTTACCGTAGTCCCCACCATGGGACCTGGGAGCGAGGCCCTTGCTTCATTGTTTAAATGGCGCCAGGAAGAGCTGGAGTGGGGACATAGGCCTGCGTCTCGAGAAATTGAGTCTCTTCGGTCCGAACTCTACCAGAAGACCTGGAAGGTGCGACTCGAGCAACCAAGAGGTGGAATCGCCA
The DNA here is from genome assembly GCA_933228765.1 of Miltochrista miniata. Classification (NCBI taxonomy): domain Eukaryota; kingdom Metazoa; phylum Arthropoda; class Insecta; order Lepidoptera; family Erebidae; genus Miltochrista; species Miltochrista miniata. Next base: position 828,586 of record OW121755.1, on the reverse strand, counting down.
TAATTGAGGCAGTCAGACTGGTAATGGACGAGTGGTTGAAGTAGAGCCACGGTGCTCTCTCCTACCGGTTGTCGCAGATGCTTACCGGGCACGGAAGTTTCGTTAATTATCTGTGACAAATACGCCGGTAAACCACGGCTGAGTGCCAACACTGCGAGGAGCGAAGCGGGAGCACAGCTTGGCAAAGCCTCGTGGCAGGTCTGAACGTGGACATTCTCTCGCTGAAGACCATGGTGCGAGCCATGATCTCCAGCTGGAGTAGGTGGGAGTCCGCTGCCTCTTCCTGCGCGCGTGCAGCTCCTAGACGACGGCGTGACGTGAGATTCATGCACGCTCCCCCAAGAAGCAGGATAACTCTTGAACAACGATAGGGATAGTACCCCCCCCCCCCCACTGGCCAGGCCGCAGTAGTAGCCATCGGTCTGTTGGGAATCCTCTGGACATTCTTGCGAGGGCATACACGGGGCTCCCAACCATAGGCAGTTAGGTAGAATCCCTGTAGGATTTTCCTCACGTTAAAAAAACAGCAACAGAAATACATCATCTCTGAGAATTTCAGGTCTCTATATGTCACGATTTCAGCGATAAAACCTCGTGACTAACTGACAGACGGACGGCTAAGTCTCATGTCTCGTCCATAGGGTCCTGCTTCTACCCCTCCGTGCGTGAATCCGACTCGCATTTGGCTGTGCTTTTTTTTCTTCAATGGGTGCAGCAAGTTCCACCAAGTGCTATCAATCAACTGTATAAATCATCTCAAGTGTTCATTTTAGAAATATCTCCACCTAATGATGGGTTTCTATCAGTTTTGAGTACATTCAGTATATAAATAAAACTGGACAAGAGCATGCCGGACTCGATTAAGTAGGATTCCATACAAGAAAAGCGGTAATAAATCACGTTTGTTGTACGGGCTCCTTTTAATAATTGATTTTGTCCGTTTCTATTATTTGTTGCTATAGCAGCAACAGAAAAACATCATCTGTGAAAATTTTAACTGTTGTACTATCACGGTGCATGAGTTGCAACCTGCTGACAGACAGACAGACGACCAACAAATTCTTAGGAATGGGGCCCTGTTGTACGCTTTTTATACGCAACCGACTACTAAGGGGTAGGTTCATGGATCGCGTTTTTAGGATTCCGTAACCAAAAAGTAAGGACGGGACCCTAAAAAGTTGGCCAAAGACATAACACAGGAGTAATTGTCTAATACATGTCAATGATTGTAATTGCTTGTAGTTTGAATAGAATTGTAGGTATTATTGTAACTATTAATTAGAATTCGTTTGTAAGTTTCTAAATCTTAGTTTAGTAACATATTAACTGGTTGGGCTTTCCTCAACCACGTCACAAGCAGAGCCAGGCTCTCAAAATTCACGAACACGTGAGTTTCGGCCCGGCCGAAAGTTTCGGCCCATTTTGGCCGAAACCGAAACTGCGGCCGAAACTCGATTTTTTGGCCGAAACTGGCCGAAACCGAAACCGAAACCGAAACTTCGGTCGGTCACTAATTATAATATTACAAGTTTTATTGCAACAGATCTTATTAATATTATAAATGCGAAAGTATGTGAGTGTCGATGTTTGTTACTCTTTCATGCTCTAAAGGCTGAACGGATCCGGCTGTACAAGGATAGATTATAGTCTGGAATAACACATAGGCTTCTTTTTATCCCGGGAATAAGTTTTGACGGGAAGCGGGACTGGGACTAAATTTTCGCAGGCAAAAATAAACCGAGTAATAGTATAAAAGAAAAGGGACTCAACACATCTTTTATTACAATTTCTTCATTCAGATTTTGCTGACAAATATTTCAGTTTTATTTGTTTTGAAAAAGTTACATTCACTGAAGGCGCATGGATCAACTAACTGAGGTAGGGACTTATTACAAAACTCTTGATATTCAGAGTAATGGGCAAACTTTACACTCAACATTATTTCTGCCCATTGCGAGAGTTGCAACACGCATTGCAGTGATTGCAAATATCATAAGCACTTCTCACAATTACTTGAAGAAATTATGCACGATTCACGTTAGCTAAGCAAATGTAGTCATTATGATTATTACAAGTTCTGAAGGCTTAGATAAATCTTTCAAAATATGCACATATTTGAGCCATTCTTACCTTTCTTCGTAACAGTCGAGTGGATCAGCTTTTTTTAAGCATTACAAATTGTACTCCTAACTACGTCTCTTCGTAATACATGTGTCTACATAAACTGTTAAATAAATTAATAAACGTTAACACCAATATAATAAGTGCGAAACACAGTAAAGTAAGTTAATATCGTTTTAGTAAATAGCGTAACACTTTTCCACTCTATACAGGGGAATTTTTCAAAAGGGATTGGAGGAATAGCAAAAAATGCTCAAAGAGTCACGAGCCCGATTTTGATGAAACTTAAAACCTGATCATTAGGTTTTTGAAAAACTAATAATCCTAGCTGAGAATCGAACCCATTGATTATAAAAAAACACACCCTATATTATTACACCATACGATAGTGTTGCTATTAAGGATCTTATTCTGGGAAGTAATGACATACGGCAAACTAAAGGAAAGTGCTCATCCTTAACAAAATACAATTTATTTTGCTTACATTAATGCAGCTTACAAAATGTAGACCATTGTTTTCAATACATAGCTGGATTCGAGACCTCAAGGATCGGACTGTATTCAATATTACTGATTCCGTTTAGAATATTCTCCAAAGAATCATTCTGAGCATGATTTGAAACACGGAATAGTTACGATCTATTCTGGGACTTCGAACGAAACAAACTATATGATACAAAATTTAGGTATGTACATGAAATACGAATTCTATTAAAATTCCAAACTTTCTTTCAATTTGCCGTATAATCATTACTTCATTGAACTTCTTCTTCTTCTTTTAATTAATGGCCCTCCGTTTATTAACGATTTTGCCAGTCTCCAGTAAAATAAATAGATACAAATTAAATCATAAAAAAATGGCGATACGCCAGTCTCAAGTAAAATCCATGTTATCTTCATTGAACTTGATCCTTGTTAGCGACACTATCGTATGGTGTAATCATAAAGGGTGTGTTTTTTTTTCATAATCAATGGGTTCGATTTCCAGCTAGAATTATTGGTTTTTTCAAAAATATAATGATGAGGTTTTAAGTTTTATCAAAATCGGGCTCGTAACTCCTTTGAGCATTTTAGCTATTCCTTATAGTTTCGGATTTGGCCATCCAAGCCCTTTTCAAACCCTGTATATGAAGATGTAAGAAATGTGGCAGTGGTTTAGGTTTAAGTGTCTTAAATCTACGATTTAAGTGAGAAAATAGAAGGTACTTTCCATTCGACGAGAACAGTAAAAAGATAAACAGTTAAAAAGTTAGTAGACCCGCACAGTAGTAAATATTTTTATATTTCTTTGGCAGTGTTCTTACATCTTGAAATTACAATATTTTTAGGATTTCGTACTCAAATGGCAAAATCCGCACCCTTTTACTGAGACTTCGTTGTCCGTCTTCGTTGTCACGAGGTTGCATCTCAGGAACCGTTGTAGGTAACTGAAAATTTCACAGATGAGTAGGTAGGTATGTATTTCTGTTGCCGCCATAACAATTATTACAAGAATCAGAAAAAAATTGAGGGCGGCTCCCATACAGCAAATGTGATTTTTTTTGTATTTTTTTATTGTTACGGAACCCTCTGTACGTGAGTCTGACTCGCACTTGCACGGTTTATTTTTATTTGAAAACCGGCTGTCGAATCTCTTACTTTAATAAATTACGCAATAATCCAAATAAAGTTTAATCCTTTCACATTCGCTTTAAGTTGTGAGAGGTGCCTAGAAAGTATAAGTGCTGAAGGTAAGTGGCACTACTTTAGTACTAAGTTCATGTAACAGATAATAGCAGCCTTCAGAAGTATGATAGGATTTTTTTTATAATATTATAAAACCATGAGATTCAGGCAATCAACGGATGGATATATGTAGATAGGTTCACATTCTCGCGGGAGACCCTGGTGAAGGCTATGGTCTCTAGCGGAAGAAAGTGGGATGCCGCCGCATATTTCTGCGAGCAAGTTATGCTACAGATAGAGGCGGTCGGTAGGGAGCGGAAAACAAATCCTCCTCCCGGGTTCCGCGGTCGGCGGCGGCGCGGGTTCGTCGCAGGTTGCTGTTCGCCCAGTACTACCGGACTCCATGACCGAGGGCCTGAGATCGGCGAGTTGACTACTCGTCGTTCTTACAGAAGCAGGCCAGGACGTTGGCGTGTCTTTTTGCCCCTCTTAGTAGTGGGATAGTACCTTAACTATCCCCCGGGCGCGGGATAGCGCCCGAATCCTATAGGCGAGGCCTTGGTGTTAGCCAAAATCTGCCGGGAACCCTGTGACATCCTTCCGAGGGCTTATCCTGGACTCCCGGCCGTAGACAGCTGTAAGGTATCGTGTGGTTTTAGTCGGTAGGAGTTCGGCATAGCATCCATGTAGGATTCCCACACGTAAAAGAAAAAAAAGATAGGTTCACATGCGATGAATTTTCAAAATTAATTTCATGTTGGGAGCTATTTATAGTACCTATTTTATTATTAGCTAATAGAGTAGCCTTACTCCCTGGATAACTGAATCCCGTCTTCATTTTCCACAGTAGGGCCTGTGTCCTTTTCGAAACTCTACTCTGCAACAAATTTAATTAAGTAGATTTGGTTCAATGGTTCGTCCTTATGCGACTTTTCACAAGAGAAGTTACTCGTAATTCATATTAAAAGATAGCTTTTGTTCCAAATCATATGACACCTAACTTCAATATCGAGTATGCCTAATACATATTGATCACCTTGCGTAAAAAATGTAGCACGGTGAATACGTTCATTTATGCTGGGTAGCAAGTGGCGTGCCACTGCGGCGCGGTGATGTCAACGATAGTGTACCAATTGAATGACGATCACTAAATCGGTGATATAACGATGAGTTGTTACTGAATCACAAGTGCACACAATGAATACTAAATCCCGCTATACACATAAAATGTTGTCACATATTTCGCACTGTATGTATATAAAAAAGGTATCACATTTCTTGTAGAGCTAAGCTTCTGACTCTTTACCCCTTACTCTACAATCCTGAAATCGAAGCGCAAGGGTCCAAACCTTGTGACCTTGCCATTGATGGCTCATTTGGACATCTTCTGCCAGTAACTGCACACATGACTTAAATGAAATGAAACCTTATAATCTACAAAATTTTATACAGTCATGTAAATTTCAACCTGATTTACAATATCAGGATATTCTCCGCGGCCGTGGACTGAATTATTTTATAAAAGCTTTTATCTTTAGGCTCTTTTATGGACGCTCCTTTGAGTTTGATGAATAAGCCCACCTTGCTCTCTCTCTTTCTTATATGACGTAAACTAAGTTGCGCGGGACAGCTAGATACTAATACTCCTAAGACGCGGGGAAGTACCCGAAACCCCTAGGACCTAGAAGGTTCGGGTAATTTTTTCGAGACTTTGGCTACCACTGCCGTCCATCTAGGGCCTAGGCGGACTGCAGTGGTAGTGAGGGCTCACCGGGGCTTCGAAACGTAGACATTGGTAGAACATGTGGGAGAGTACGGCATGGCAGCTATGAGAGATATCCACACGTAAAAAACATTACCCTCCTGTCTTCGGCCGTTCGGGTAAAAAGACCTAGTTTCCATATATGATCTTTAACAGCATAAAGTATGTGTATATTGCCCTAAGGTACAAGTACTCAACATTACCGCGAATGACGCAACATACTGTGACAAATTAACATTCTAACGAAGCAGGGATCTTTCTCATTAGAAACCCTTCGATGACCCTAGAGTTCGTTACATAACAGCTTGGTATAGAGAGTGCTAAAGCATAATACTACCACTATGCATATTTTGTACGATGTTATCTGTGATATTATTGTGCACCACCATCACATGATAAAATAGTCGTAACGATTCATCTTTTCGGTAGCGCCTTCTTACGTAATGTCCTTTTTCAATTTATTGATGTGTTTCGCGGCGCCATCCGATTCCGAAGTACGCTCGGATTAACCTGCTTGTGTTCTGAATACCGGTCAAGTGATATTAATACTTTTTGTAAATACACAGAAATCCCCAGACTTTTGACACAAATATTTTACCTTCCTCTTAGAGAACCAGGAGTTGTAGGAAGTGTAGGGTAGAGTAAGAGAAACACGTGTGCTTTTAGAGAGTCCCTTCCGAAGAGATTCAAGGTGTTGATCAGACATTAAATGGAAGTAGATTAATCTTTTTCATGTACGGAAATACTAGATTGGTGAACGGCCTCTCTCCTCCCAAATCAGGTTTTTTATTGCGCAGTTATACAATGTCCAGTTATAATTGACAGTGGGCATAATCCGTTTAATGTCTTAATCGTTCCTTATGTAAATATTTATTAGCTTTCAAATTATATTAGTTGATTCGAGTTTTGCATTAATAATAATACTAGTTCGTATCTTCCGATTTCGTAATTCTCGTGAATTTACTTTACTGTCTTTGTGCTTACCAACGACCTGGGAAATGTATGTGGTCATTATAATATACCTACCTATATATTTACACTAATACAAAGAACAAAAACTTACACTATAACATTCACAGAACAAGAAATTACACATAGCTTTTGAGTGGAGGAGCTGAAATTTACAGTCGATTTAATTATTTGAAGAAGTGGGTAATTGAAGAGTGATAGATTCAAAAAGACGGAGCTGGTCTGAAAAAAAACCTCGCGGATATTCGAAATTGGCTCATCAAGAGCGATCGTCAAAAAGCGCTAACTTAGGTTTAGAGGAATGCCAAGGCATTAACAAAGTAACGTGGTTACCCGTATACATAAATCAAAATGGTTGTTGGCTACCTCAACAAGTCACGATGTTTAATTAAAATTAAATTATAGATATGAAGTATTACCTACTTTTCTATTAACAATGATTGATATATTGTATTTAAGTGCACTTCCACTTTATATAAACATATAAATTTATTATATTATTTACTGCTCTAACATAAACAATTATAAATATTTTAATGTTCACTAATCAGTGCTATGATTGACAGCGCGGAGCTTTCTAAGTTTGACGGACGGACGTAAAAATATCATGTGATTGGAACAGATTAGAATCCGGATAAAAGCTGTTGCTTTTTATGTATATTTTTTCAATTATGAATGATGGATTTTAATCCTATTACGAGTGGCTCTAGAAATAGCGGTGATAAAAGCAGTAGCGAATTACGACATCAAGTAATGAATTTATTGTTTTATTTCTCACGCTCTGTATTGACCTCAAGGAAGTGGACAAATGTGTATTATATAACTGTCACTTGTTTGGTGTCGGTGGAAGTAGGTCACACTAAAGATTCTAGGATATCGAAATAGGTAATAGGTTTTGGGTCATTTTATATATAGTGCATCCTAGCACAAATTAATCTTGTGTTGTGGGATTAAAGGCAACTTATGATCTCTACGTAAAAAAACTCTAGTCAAGTGTGAGTCGGACTGGACTCGCGCACGAAGGCTTCCGTTCCAAGAAACATCAAGAAATCGCGTTTTATGTATCCCTCCATGAAAGTGAGAGAAATAGGAGAGAAAGGTGTGTTGGTAGAGACTTAGAAAGTCCAGGCACTTACGTTTAGGTTCCAAATATCTCTTGCATAAGAAACTTTATCATCGAGCCATATAATATCATTCAGCCTCATGTTTAGAAGTTACAGTAGATTGAGAAAAGTGATAATTGCTTTCTATTGACTTAAACTGGGTGCCTAATGGATTGTGCAGACAGAAATGTTGTAATAGCGGCGTTTTCCCTGAAAGAAAACGCATATTAAAATACTTACCTAATTCGAAGCTTATATAATGAGATAGGCATATCCGTTACCCGTAGGCTTATCTTACTCATGTTTGATGACGTATTTCCGTCGACTCACCAGCAGGGGGCGCCACCTGTGAACTTATAAATGCAGATGGCCGCCATCTTGTCCTCATTGGCTTTTATTCACCAGGCAGATTTAAAAAGTAAGCTTCGAATTAGGTAAGTATTTTAATATGCGTTTTCTTTCAGGGAAAACGCCGCTATTAAAAGTACTTGACCGTAATTCGAAGCTTATATAATGAGAAATGTTTGTTTTCGCCTGGTGAGTGACGGAAACGCCAATGTGATTCTAATTTATTTTTAGGAAAATAATATTACAGAATGTTGTATGTATGGTATCTAGATTTATAATCTTTACCACATTGAACAACTTAATATGTTATCTTGTAGCATTTATTTTCTATAGATGCAGTATTTAGGATGTGAAAGCAGCCTTATCGAGTTATCTTTTTTTAATCGGTTGTCAGTGGTGACATTTCTGCTGTCAGAATGACAGGATGTCATAAGTTCGGTGACGAAGCGTTTCGCATTTAAAGGAACGGGTTGTGTTAAGATTTTTCGTGAAAGACGGGACTTTTGACCGAGACCTGCTTTGGGGTAGTTGGAGGTCCTTTGGCTTTTGCTCTGAGACTGTGCCGCGAATCAGTTTTTCGCTCAAGCGCGATTATTTGTTACCTCGCGTGGCCTAACGGGCTGTGATTGGGTTGCTGCATTGCATCTTGCTACATTTTACCCAGAAAACTGGTGAGTCACTTCTTCTTTTGCAAAGCGGGTCGATTGTCGTCTGTCGCGCAGCCAAGATCTTAATTTGTCGTTTCTTTCATGACAGGGTTTTTTACTACGGGGCTAGTTGCCGGATGAGATATTTGGTGCCGCACCTATAAGTTAGTGGGCTGCACGTGGTACGACAACGTGGAAGTGCGGACTACACGAGCTTCTCATGTGAGAGGTATCTGCCGTCATCACCTGGCAGTAACAACAGGCAGTCACTCTCACTCAGCTCACTCTGCAGGCCAGTAAATCCACTACTTATGTGTAGCCTAGTAGTATTAATACCTGTGCCCTGACTTTACTTCTGTGTACCTGTGATATTTGTGTCTATCAGTGAATAAGCTCTCTGTGTGTCTCTGTGTATCTCTGTGTACTTAGTAAATATATGTGTGTACACCCTATTGTCTGTTTTCGTGAGAGCCCTAGCCTACCCTTGCACACAGACTGGAAACTTAGAAATAAGGCGCCCTGGGATAGAGTTCTCTGCATAGCTACCTCGCGCTAGTTGGTGAGTAACACTGATCATCACTGTGTTACAAATTGGCTCCCAACGTAGTGGCAAATCTCTGTGTCTACTCTGCGGTAGTCTCAGTCTGGTGTGTGTGCATAGGTGGTTATCTCTGGCGAAACCATTCTGGAATCGTCCGAGACGCTCCAGGACGTTAATTGGTGGTGCTAGCAGCTAAGCACAAAACCTTCCCTTTCGTCTTCTTCCAGCTTCCTACATCTTTGGCTGGAAAAGACACAAAATTCTAAATTCTAAAATTTAAAAATAGCTGTGATTTTGGAAAAACTTTTTGATTTTAGTTGGAATACCCACTTCTTTTCTTATTGTGTTTTTTTTCTTCTTTATGTTCTTTTTTTATGGTGCACACATATATTTATTATATTATTAGTGTAGATTAATATATAATATATATTATCCTATAGTTTCACCTTGTAAGGTAAACTTAGTGAATCTCTCTGTGTTAACTTAGTGAATTTCTCTGTGTAACTTAAAACTTTTTTATAAGGTGTGTACATACCTTGTAATTTTGAATGTTAACCTGAACTGTGTTATCAGAAAATTTAGAAACTTTTCTCTCTTAATATACCCTTAATCTTTGTTAAATTCTAAAAGTCAATTTGAAACATAATTACCTAACTTAGTACACTTTGTTGTAACTCAATTTACATTTTTACTTTGTAATTGATCCCTATCTGTGCCATTTTATCTTTATAATTGTTGTAAGTAAATTTTTACATAATGGCACAGATGAAAAAACATATTAATTATTTAAGAAAGGATGAACTTGCTAACGAGCTGTCCCACATGGGTATTTCAGTGGAACCGGAAACGACAGTGTCTGGCCTTCGGAGTGAGCTAAGAGCGGCACACCGACTCGTCCGTCGAGGTAGCATCAAAGCGAGTGCTCCGGTACCCGCTGATGCATCGGCTGAGCTCTCGATCTGCCTCCCGAAGGTGTCCGAGCTGGAGGAGGCTATTCAGTCAGGTGACATCTTCATTAATAAGGGTAGTCGTCTTGGGGTGTCCCTCAGGGCCAACTACTTATTGAGTAGGTTAGCTCGTTGTGGTCTGGATTGCCCCGACCTGGTGGATATTCGTGGTAGGCTAGTGAAGATCATCGCTAGGGCTGAACCCAGTAGTGATTCTGAATCCGAAGGTTCGGATGATGATGGTGATGATCCTTCGGGTCGTGACCAGGTGGAATATACTTCACCAGTAGTGAGAGAGGACCGCTCGGTGCGAGCTAGTTCAAGTAGGAATAGTTCTACATGTAACATAGTGTATAAAGAACGTCCCCTTAACTTATGTTCATTTAACTTAAAATATGATGGTTCTACTTGTGTACGTGTGTTTTTAGAGAGATTAGAGGAACTTAGATGTGCTCGGGAGGTTACTAAGCCTAGACTCCTTATGGCTTTCTCCGACCTGTTGGATGGACCGGCTTTGTCTTGGTTCCGTACAAACAAAGCTAACTTCATCTCATATGAGGATCTTATTAGTGAGCTTAGAGATACCTTCGATATTCCTGATTATGATTACCGCCTCAGGAACGAGATAAGACAGCGTACACAAGCCCGCTCTGAGTCCTTGGTTAACTATATATGTACAATGCAAGCCATGTTCTCAAGGTTGTCATGTAAGATGCCCAGTGAGGAACAGCTGGACATTCTCATGCACAACATTAGACCTGACTACATGAAGGAACTGGCCTTGCATGATGTCAACTCTGTAGATGACTTGAGACGTTTGGGTAAGCGCTTGGAGCTTGCGCGTACTAGGGCAGACGCTTTCCATGAGCCTGCTCTTGACAAGTTTGAGATTACATCTGACTTACACCAGCTTAAGAACAAAGGTGTACAAAAGCCCGCTAAGCAGGTGTCTGCAGTGGAGACGCCGGTTACCCCCCACGATCGCAAATGCTTTCGTTGCGGCGGGGGCGGTCACACTGCATACAGCTGCACACAGTCAAGGGAGCTGGTGTGTTTCCGGTGTGGTCTCAAAGGAGTCAAGACCCCAGACTGCTCACACTGTACTAGCAAGTCAAAAAACGCGTAGGCCAGGGCCTTATTAGGAACTCTGTGCATCACTCTGTATCTGAGTCTATTTCTGATAAGGTCCTGTTTCCTAAACGGGATAGTGACATTAGACCGTATCTAGTTGTTAAGGTTTTAAATTTAAATGTCTTAGGCCTTCTAGATTCCGGTGCCTCCTGCTCTATACTAGGTAAGGGAGCGCACCGCATCTTCTTGGAACTGGGTTTTGATCTTGTGAGTATCAATCCTACTTTTCGTATTACAACTGCAGACAGCACTCACTTGCAATGTCTGGGTTGTATCTCTTTGCCAATTGAGTACAATTCGGTTATCCGAGTTGTCAAGTTCTATGTTGTCCCAGGTATAACCACCTCCATGATATTTGGAGTGGATTTCTGGCAACAATTTAAGTTAAGTGATAAGTTAATTTTACAAAATATTAGTCTTGATAGCTTTAGTGATAATAATCCTATAGAGTCTGTGTCCCTTAACGGTGGCCTCGAGGATTACGACAACTTGACAACTAAACAAAGGTGTGTAATCAACGAGGTCATTGAAAAGTTCGACTCGTTGAACACTGATAAGGTGGGTTTAGGTCGGACCTCACTTGTGCACCATGTCATTGACACTGGTGACAGCAAGCCGATCAAGCAGCGTTATTATCCGCTCTCTCCCCTTAAGCAGAAGGCCCTGGAAGCCGAGCTGGACCGAATGCTGGAGATGGGAGTAGTGTCCCCGTCTCAGTCCGCCTGGAACTCTCCAGTGGTCATGGTGGAGAAGGCGAACGGCGACCTCAGATTGTGCTTGGACTCTCGCAAGCTGAACTCTGTGTCTAAGAGTGACGCCTACCCCTTACCCTATATCAATCAAATCTTAGACCATCTTAATAATGCTAAGTATTTAACCTCTGTAGATCTGAGTGCGGCCTACTGGCAGATTCCATTCGACTCACTCCAGTCTGCTGAGAAGACTGCTTTTACGGTTCCCCGGAGAGGATTGTTCCATTACAATTCCATGTGCTTCGGTCTTGTCGGTGCCAGTGCCACGATGCAACGCCTCATGGACCGTCTGTTTGGTCCCGAGTTCGACAACAAGGTATTTGCGTTTCAGGATGACATAGTCTGTGTGTCCAGCACCTTTGAGGAGCATGTAGAGCTCTTACATAGAGTCTATCAGCAACTCAAGGATGCTGGCCTAACTATTAATATGAAAAAATCCCACTTTTGTCGGAGTGAACTCAAATACCTGGGGTATTATGTGGACAAACATGGCTTACGGACAGACCCGGGTAAAGTTGAGGTTATCCTCAACTATCCCACCCCTTCTAACCCTAAGGAGGTTAAGAGATTTCTGGGAATGGCCGGCTGGTATCGTCGCTTTGTTAACAACTTCTCGAAGATTAGTAAACCTCTGTGCAAACTCACTTCTACGAACCTTAAGTTCGAATGGACCCCTGAGGCTGAACAGTCCTTTAACCTGCTAAAGTCAGCCTTGGTTTCTGCCCCTATATTAAAAATGCCTAACTTTGAGATGCCCTTCCGCATTCTTAGTGACGCGTCAGCTTACTCAGTTGCTGCTGTACTGACACAAACTCACGATGGTGTTGAGCACCCTATCGCCTACTGTAGCCGTTCTCTCAACAAGAACGAGGTGAACTACAGCACAACTGAGCGAGAACTTCTGGCCGTGATTTTCGCTTTGGAACAATTTCGACAGTACGTCGAAGGCCAAAAATGTACGGTCGTCACGGACCATTCATCTCTTCTGTGGTTCCATAAGCTAAAAAATCCCACGGGTCGTCTAGCACGTTGGAGCATGAGGCTCAGTCAATTCGATTTTGACATAGAGCATCGAAAAGGTAAAGACCACGTTGTACCTGATGCTCTGTCTCGTATCAAAATTGATTCCCTCGATGCAGTACCCACTAAAGACCCGTGGTATGACCACACCATGAATAGTGTTCGGAAGAACCCTAGGAAGTCACCAAATTATGACATTCGTGACAACCTTCTATATAGGTTAACTAAAAATAAATATTCTTTGACTTCAGACTTTGACTGGAAGCTGGTGGTACCTCAGGAGGATCGCTTGCCCCTGCTCTCTAAGTACCACGATGACACACTTAGTGCCCATGGTGGCGTTTGGAAGACGCATAAAAGGTTAGCCCTAAATTATTACTGGCCCAAGATGTACGAGGACGTCAAAGAATATGTTGGGAATTGCGAAACATGCAAGCAGTACAAACCCGTAAATACGTCTCGTCCCGGCCTAATGGGTAGCCCGAAGCGGGTTTCGAAGCCATTCGAAGCTATCTCTGTTGATCTGCTTGGTCCCTTTCCCACTTCGAGCAATAGAAACGTACACCTGATCGTGGTCTCCGACTACTTTAGCAAATACGTCATGTTGTGCCCTGTTCGGGTTGCCACAGGCGCTGTAGTCGCGAGGTTCATAGAGAAGAGTGTGTTTCTCGTGCACGGAGTCTGCAAGACTATTTACATGGATAATGGCCCTCAGTTTGTGAGTAAGCCATTTAAGGATCTGTTGGCTAAATACAATGTACCTAATATATATTATAACCCTAGGTATCATGCCCAAACTAATCAGGCGGAACGAGCTATTCGCAATGTGGTTCAAGCGATCTCATGCTATGTGAAGTCACAACACAAGTCTTGGGATCAGTTCTTGGTTGAGATACAGTGTGCTTTAAACACTGCAGTTAACGAAGCAACTCGTTTCACCCCTTACTTTTTGGTACATGGTAGGGAATTTATTGGGGATGGAGTGCTGTACAGGCAGACAGATATCGCGTGCCATCCTACTTCAGTCTCTGTAGACGATCCATCAGCCTTCGGTGTCAAGCTGAGAGAAATACAACGCATTTACGACCAGGTGAGGAAACATTTGAACGTTGCCCACCAGCGTAATGAAAAGTATTACAACCTCAGAAAAAGGCATGTAGAGCTGAAAGTGGGACAGATAGTTTACAAACGCACGTTCTACCTGTCCAACAAGGCCAAGAATTTTACTGCTAAGCTAGCTCCTAAGTTCCTTAAATGTGTGGTGACTGCTAAACGATCCCCTTTAGTATATAGGCTGTCAGATCTGGACGGTAAGGATCTTGGGGAGTACCATATCAAGGACATCCTGAAGTATCAGGAGGAGCAGTCTCCAATACCTAACGTAACTACATAGCACTGTTTCTCTAGTTTATTAAACCAGTGCTATGTGATCATTATGTAAGACTATTTTAATCTTTTGTTTGTATTTCTATATGTGTACGTGACTTTAAATTGTCACGTTGTAGTTTCTTCTATGCACCGCACCGAGCGTTTTTCTCTCATTCGCTTCTTAGTACTCTACATTATCCTGAGAGCTTGGGTAGTGTTAGGGTATCGGCAGTGAGTAAAGGGAGCATTCGTTTTCTATGAAGGGCATTAGACTCTAGTTACTTAGCCTAACCGGTACACGAGTCAGTGTCTAGTTAGGTACATAGGAGGATCTTTCTTTGGTATTGTAATGGTCGTAGTCAGCTGGTGTTTGAAGGACCTAGCTGGTTGTCTTTGTTTATTAGTCAGTACTTTTCTGTTTTCTTTATTGTGTATTTCCAGCGTGTCATATCCGCAGGAAATACTATTAAAGGGGGGGTGGTTGTAGCATTTATTTTCTATAGATGCAGTATTTAGGATGTGAAAGCAGCCTTATCGAGTTATCTTTTTTTAATCGGTTGTCAGTGGTGACATTTCTGCTGTCAGAATGACAGGATGTCATAAGTTCGGTGACGAAGCGTTTCGCATTTAAAGGAACGGGTTGTGTTAAGATTTTTCGTGAAAGACGGGACTTTTGACCGAGACCTGCTTTGGGGTAGTTGGAGGTCCTTTGGCTTTTGCTCTGAGACTGTGCCGCGAATCAGTTTTTCGCTCAAGCGCGATTATTTGTTACCTCGCGTGGCCTAACGGGCTGTGATTGGGTTGCTGCATTGCATCTTGCTACATTTTACCCAGAAAACTGGTGAGTCACTTCTTCTTTTGCAAAGCGGGTCGATTGTCGTCTGTCGCGCAGCCAAGATCTTAATTTGTCGTTTCTTTCATGACAGGGTTTTTTACTACGGGGCTAGTTGCCGGATGAGATATTTGGTGCCGCACCTATAAGTTAGTGGGCTGCACGTGGTACGACAACGTGGAAGTGCGGACTACACGAGCTTCTCATGTGAGAGGTATCTGCCGTCATCACCTGGCAGTAACAACAGGCAGTCACTCTCACTCAGCTCACTCTGCAGGCCAGTAAATCCACTACTTATGTGTAGCCTAGTAGTATTAATACCTGTGCCCTGACTTTACTTCTGTGTACCTGTGATATTTGTGTCTATCAGTGAATAAGCTCTCTGTGTGTCTCTGTGTATCTCTGTGTACTTAGTAAATATATGTGTGTACACCCTATTGTCTGTTTTCGTGAGAGCCCTAGCCTACCCTTGCACACAGACTGGAAACTTAGAAATAAGGCGCCCTGGGATAGAGTTCTCTGCATAGCTACCTCGCGCTAGTTGGTGAGTAACACTGATCATCACTGTGTTACAATCTTAAATAGACTAAATAAGGAATCTTATATAAGGAGTAGTAAGTTTCCTTCTATTGACAGGATTAAATAATTGCGTATTATTATTATATTTGATTGGTGGTAGTTGCTGACATTATTACCAACCCATCGTCAATTACTTCGTGTTAGGATTAA
Source organism: Miltochrista miniata (assembly GCA_933228765.1). Classification (NCBI taxonomy): domain Eukaryota; kingdom Metazoa; phylum Arthropoda; class Insecta; order Lepidoptera; family Erebidae; genus Miltochrista; species Miltochrista miniata. The sequence goes on along the minus strand of OW121755.1, from coordinate 812,651 downwards.
TTTAATCTTACCACCACCACCAATTCTTAGAAGCTGCTGCTGACCGGGTAGTGCCGGGGCTAGAATTGTTGGAGTACCTCTCACAGTCATAAGTAAACTATATGACTGTGTAGTCTCATATCGGTTACTCTGATTAACCTAATTTCTATCTAGAATAAAGGATTCAATTGATTAGTCGTAGGTATTATCTTTGTTTACAATAGTTTTCCAAACAGATTGTCTGAAATGAAAATGATCAGTTTCGGACTCTGATTCGGGCCTAAAGTAGTACCTATGACGTGAGTTAAAACAATCGAGCAAAGTTAGATCGTGGATGCGGCGACCTAAGCATAAAATCACTATGACGAGATACTTGAAAAATGTTCTCTGTATATCAATACTTGGTAATATTTAACTAAGTCATCAATCCCAATATCAATCAATATGTGACTTAATTTTCTTTAGATTTTTCAAAGAGATCGACCAAGATATGTTTAACCAAAACATGCGAACTATGTAAGGTTGACTAGCGGTTTCTGTATTATCAAGTACAGCAACAACAGATTTATGTAACAGAATCGTATTATATAATAATCATGAATAAAATGCAAGTCGGTTAAAAGTCTAAAATTTATAAGTATGTTAAAAGGTAGGTCTCCAAGAGCTCAATAGTAGAAGCTTTTGATTATATATCTGTTATTTACCTCTTCACCCTCCCCCCCCCCCCCACATTTCACTACTCCACAGATTCTCTATGTGAGGTGGTGGGAGACCTGTCGAGGTGTTTATTAGAAGGAAAGAAATAATGTTTATTAGGTTCTTTTGCAGGTTCTGCAGAAAGAATGGAACTTACAGAGCTCTCGCTTTGAGATCTGCCCTCTATTAATACCTTGTGCCATCGCGGCACCACAAACACAAACAATACTGTTGACCGATTAAGGTGTGACAGTATCTTGGTTATTAAAAATGGTGGTGGAAGTAATATCCACACAATACAAACAGGCCTATCATGTAGGTTCTCCATTTCATAATAGGAATATTTTTTGTAGGCAATCTTGCCTTACTGGTGTTTGAAGCAAGGATGCTCACAAAAAATATCCGGAGGAGCTGATACATATGGTATCGGCTCGGAATGCAGTGTATGGTGAAGGCAATTTGATGTCGGACCATTACACGCAAGCTGACGAGTTAAGTTCGTCAAGGCAATTGATTTGGTCTCGTCCCTCTGGGGGGGTGGACTACAACTGCTTTGAATGAGTACAGACTGTAACACAATACCGGTATATGATTTCGAATCATGTGTAAGATTGTCAACATCTCTCTTTGAAGCAGTGCAATCTTTGTTATTCTGGGCCCTCGAGCCTGTTAGATAAATGTTTTCTAGCTGGGCTCCCAAGCGAAATCTGACGCGTCCGTGGTAAGAAAGCATCTCGGATGGAAAGCTTGTAAAATTGTCGAGAGCCGGTAATTGCGGACCCACTATTGGAGTTCCACTTGTACCACTCCGTGCACTACTATTTTCTTCAGTGGGTTGTCGGTTAGAGGATTGACCGAATGTGACGCTGAGGTAAAGCTACCTCTAGGCACTGCGAAAGTGGTAAAAATTCAAAAGACCCACCAAGTTTGAATTTTCTTTAAAAGAACTAAGTTTCTTTGATTTGGAATTAAATAAATCTTCCTTTTATGTCTAATATCTTTTCTATTAGTATTGGACTTTCAGGTAGTTCTATGTCTATCGCATAACGATAATATGAGAGGTTTCTTCGGGAACCTATTATTGTTTTCTCTCAATTGTCTAACCATCCCTGGGTTTGAAGAGTTTTCAAGGCTATTTGTACGTGTTTGTGAAGAGTAACAGGATTTTGATGCTCAAAATTAGATTTTGTGTAGGTAGACGAAAATTTGAATACTCTTATTCTATAGAAATCGAGGCACCCGGATGGTGAGAAACGAAAATGTTTTGGGTGCGGCTTACCCGAGCGGAAGACAAGAATGTGCTCTGAGAAAGAATAATGTACACTACATCAGCTTTACCATGAAAATAAGCTTGACTGAGATGTATTTTGCACATTCAATCTCGTGGTTGGAGGAAATCTGGTAAACGGAACATGCTGAAAGATAGAATTATTCTGGCTTCACAAAGGCGTACAATGTCCTAAAACTGAATTCTGGGCGGATGACCCATCGCTATTTGAAGTTAGGAAAAGTGGAGAAATCAAACTTGGTGACAAAGGAACTAGTTTTAGAGTGCCTTGAGCATTCATCTTTTGAACCATTGCACAATGTGGTCATTTCAGTTAAAAAGGAAACCTTTTTAAAAGAGTTCGTTGTATGGATGTTAAGTATTTAAAGCAATTAGTATTCCACCTTAGTCAAGTTTTCCATAGCATTTTAACATAAAGTGAAAATTTTACAATTTTGTCAGGACGGGACTTGAACAGAGTTCCGTGTAAATTTAAATGTGGGAAGGTTATCAGTTTTGAGCAGGATTCGAACCTGCGTCCTCTCGAATACCGTGCAGGACGGATTGGAGTTTCTGGATAAAGGGAATGCGGTACCCTTTTATAAATTTAAAACTTTTTGGTACTCTCGTTCCTTACCAACGTATTTTGTACAGAGTTAACTGACCGACATAGAATGAAAGGGTCATATCATTTAGTGTTTCCTTTGCTGGTGTGGGCAAAGGATGTTAGACCTCTCCTCGTCTCTTTGAGAGCCTCGAGCTCGGAAATTTCGTAATTGAAGTGACATCCTTGCATGGTTACTTAGTATGTTATCGTACGCCTGGTTACTATCGTATACCCAATTATTATAGATATTGTACATACCCCTCGAGGGTGGTAACTGGTTAGTGTTTCCTTTGCTGGTATGGGCAGAGGATGTTAAACTTCTCAGTCTCTTTGAGAGCCCAAAGCTCAGAAATTTCTTAATTGAAGGGACAATTACTGTCGTATGCCCAATTATTATAGATATTGTACACACCCCTCGAGAGTGGTAACTGTAATACAGGCCTAAAAAGGCTCTTGGTACAATGGAATCTGGACTCCATTCGATGGAGATCTGATATTGACGCCTGATCCTCTCGAAGGCTGGCGTAATGATTTGGATAATTTTCGGAGTCATCCTTTTTGGAGATCGAAGACCAAAATGCATGCCTTCCCGAGTGCCGTTGAAAAGGCTTCAGCCTCGAAAATGTATGTGTTTGAAGGCGATATTTTATCAAGGTACATTTTTAAGAATTGGGTCTTTGACAATTCTGAGAATAATATATGAAATCAGATCAATGGCCGCAGGCCATTTGTAATAAATTGATAAAAGATTTATGGAAATCCTATTATTAAAGTAGGTCTTCAATTTTGTCATAAATATTTTCGAAGAAACTTAAGTTTTTCAAAAGATTCTCTACGTTTAAAAATACAACAGGTTTTGGCAGCAAAAGCCTTTTGGCAGAAAGAGCCTTGTCAGCTTTTTCAAAATGTAGCAGGGATTCGAATTGCCGGATGTCCCCGTTTTTGTCTAGGTTGACGAACCCAGGACTATGATTTTACAATAGTGGGTATCAGCATATTATCTTATCTAGGCAATTTGTAGCCAAAACGTGTCTATCAACCTCTTAGGTTATACTGTGTCTTAGGATCCTTGGTAACCGAAATCTCTTTTAATGCTGTCCCTATATAAAATACGAAGCAAGGATGATTGGCTGTTTCTATCATCCTCGTAAATTAACTTCTGATCTGTGAATAAATTTACACTTGGTCAGGACCAGTGTTAGGTAAATGAGAAATAACTCACCTATTTCCATCATCCTTATCTGGTTTAGTGGAAGTCGGCTTCTTTTACTTCACTTACGACAATGCACGTGGCGTCACGATCGCCCTTATTTGCAGTTCGAGCTAAATGAGCTGGAACTGTAGCTATTTGACGCACCTAATACAGTAACTGGAGCTCAGAGCGCGCTTCTGAAATACTCCACTTGGAATTAGCTCTCTTTCTAAGGATGTAGGATGCATTTCTATCAAGAAACCAAACTAAAAGAAACAGTATTATGTTAGGTACCTAAAATTTAAGTACTACTTTCATGGTGAACATTTAGTTATTACTTTGACACACTCGTACGTATTCAGAAACTTGGGATGATTACGATTTTACCCATAATAGGCCATATTTTTACATGTATAGGAACATCTAATAATTAATGTGCCTTTATGTGGGTAGGTATACAATATTTTGACAATATTTTCTATATTCGGCGGTACTGACGCTGTACATACACGAAGCAAATAATATCTAAAAAAAAAGTATTAGTACCTATGAATACAATCTATAAAACAGTTTGATATTAGCTGTAACTAAAGATATTAAATAAAAGAAACTGCAACCTCGAAAGGTTTACGTGCTATTTTAAAATAATAGGTTATTATGACGTATCACACTCATATGACATGTGATCGTAAAAATATGAAGTAAAAACATACCTGAGACTTAAACGAACGGTCAAACCGTTAAATATGTCTGTAGGTTCTCAATCACAAGTCACTTGTTTTAGATTCACTGTATATTCAAACGAACGGCAAAGCCGTTAAATAATTATTTCTGTAAATTCATTTATTTAATCCCAAGTCACTTTTTATAACTTTACTAGGTATATAACAAGTAACTAGAAAAAATAAATGCACTAGCAGGTGTTCCTGCTATAACCTTTTGCTACGGGAATCAAAACGCCAATGAGGACAAGATGGCGGCCATCTGCATTTATAAGTTCACAGGTGGCGCCCCCTGCTGGTGGGTCGACGGAAATACGTCATCAAACATGAGTAAGATAAGCCTACGGGTAACGGATATGCCTATCTCATTATATAAGCTTCGAATTACGGTCAAGTACTTTTAATTCAGTATATTTTGTACATCTATTTTGGCTTACTTAAACTTACGTTTTTATCTAGTTAGATAAAAAGTGGTTTTAACTTGCTATATAGCAATTGAAACCATACTCAATAATTGTTGTGTTGTGAGCTTATTTATTCTGTGGAGTAAATGTGTCACAGAATCATGATCTGAAAAGCCAAATCGGCCTTACACCCGATAGCATAATTATCTTAACCAAGTTTATTATGGAACGGTGTTTCGTTACTTTCGCGATGTTTTATACTCCTCGGTAGACTTGCTATAATATCATTAGGATTTCAATGAGAAAACAGGATGATCTAAACACGAATTCCAAGTACATGATCTATTTCTTTACAGCCCAAGCTTTCATAGACGACTTCTAGAGTTTACAGAACAAATAAAAAGGTTCATACCCATTATCAATTACGAATGAGATGAGCAAACCTTGTGGCCGCGCGTAGATCGTCAGGACAGTTGCGCAGGCGCTCCTCGGGTGAAAGTGCTGGCCGGGAGGGGCGCCTTTAAGAGGCAGACGACTGCGCGCGCGCACCACTCTGCTACTCTCAGGTGAGATATGGTCACATTAACAAACCCCTCGAGTGATTGTGTTCAAAAGTGGTAACAGTGTTGTGTGTACTTCTGATTAGCGGTAGGCTCCGATGCGTATCTCATCCGCGTTTATGTAATGTAAGGAAGTGCTTCTAGTAACGTCCAGTACCTGTTTTTGTTGTGGTCTAATTTTTTCGATACAAACAGCTGAGTGCTTTGAAAGCTCGCTAAGTTCGAGGGGTTGGTTAATAGTGCCAATTATTAAGTTTGGAATTCAAATAAAGTATGGTCACAAACTATGTTACGAATCCATTTTAATTTCGGTTTTAGTTCAGGAATAACAATAAAGGCAACGTGTGTAAAATTAGAAAAGTACAGATTTATGTAAAGCGAGACCTATGTACCTACTAATGACCAAGAGACTATTAATTGGCTCACTGTCCATTGGTCAATACTTAATTTTGGAAAAAGGGTACTTACAGTAAAATCTTAACAGTGAAATCTCATTTAGCGATAAAAGGTTGTTCTATTTCCATCGAACATAAATTTTCCTGAAACATTTTCCTATCGATTGTGATTTTACACAAACAAACAGTTTAATATTTCCTTTATCAAGAAAGGCTCTACTTAACTTTTCTATGTTTCTCGGTCATTCATCTTGTAAATTAAAGTTCCATGTTCATTTTAGAGTTTTTATGGAAAACCTACGTAGGTATTTGCTGATTAGTTTTATTTTTTCAACAGTTCGTACTGGTTGAAAGTTGAATTCCTTGATCACAATGAAATCCGTGGTGCTATGTGCTCTGGTGCTGGTGGCGTGTGCCTCTGCCTACCCTCAGAGAGAAGGAGCCGCCTACACGAGGGAAGCCATCAAACAAGCTCAGAACACACATCTCATCCCGAAGGATGCTGAAATTCAGAAGGTAAAGATAATAAGTTGACTTAAGTGTATGTAGCCTCAAAAACTTGAATTGGAACGAGAAAACTAATTTTATTATAGCTTTTTTTTGGATGTTTGACAGTGGTCTAGATTTCATAGTACCTATAAGCTCATCATACGTCAATTTAGGCTATATGGCGCCGCGTGAAAATTCGCAGTACCATAATATTTATCATATTCATAGACTATGTTCTGAAAATTAAGTCAAAGGACGTTTTGTGATTTTAGAATAATTTGCTCAATCAAAAGTACTCGTAGTTTATATTCGCTTTTGTACTTCGATAATGAACCCACTCCATGTCTTAGTGCAATCACGGCATAAGGACACGCTATGCAAAGCAGTCTTGTTTAATTTCTGCTACAATCAGGATATCTGCTAGATCTAGCTAGATTGGCAAAGCTAGACTAAATTGGTAAATATATATCAAAGTTACTCGAAATATTTTTTCAATCGATCAATCAAATCAGCCTATGGGAACCCATTGCTGGATGTAGGCCTCTTCCAATTTACGTCACAACATACGGTCCAGCGCCTTATTTATTGGAAATAAATAATAACCTTTATAAAATGTGTAGTTACAATAATACACTTGACGTGAGAGCTTCAATAAAACCGGATCACTTCATATAGGTGCACTGGGGATCTTCCAGGGGCTTCGGTGCCAAATTTCTAAGTAGAGTCGCTAAATATTAAATTCGCAAAGCGCAAAATATCAAAAACAGTCAAGTCTAGTTACCTATGTTTATAGGTCTACATTTATACCTATTTCCGCTGCTTCCCTCAATAATGAAGTCGAGATAAATATGCATCTATATGCCACCACTTGTTTCTGCAGTCCCTATGGACTGAAGAAACAAGTGGTGGCCCTACTGACTATGATCGAGGCTATGGAATTCAAAGAAATCTCCAAACAAAAACCTTGTATCGATCGTGTATCATTATTTCTGGATAAAAGGCGTGAATGTGGTTGTTATAAATATATACAACACAAAATTGACCTGCTCTACAGCCTTATTTATTCTGGCGAGAACTCTCACGTAAGTATGCTAACGAAGGAAGAGAATGTGTCATAAATATTTAACGCTACGGATGTTAATGGGTTTAAATTGCAAGTCAATTATATTTAGCAACTAGCTGTTTCTGTATGTTTGATGTATATTCAAGATAGGACCCACCACTGCAGGGATCGTGGTATACATATAGCACACTGTTCTGACAGAGTCCTGAATAAAAAAAAGCGTTCTTAAACAAAAGTTTATTTTGTATGTTGCCACGTATTTATAATCATTTACCCACGTCAATTTTAACCATCTCTAATATTATTAAATTTAAATCAACTGTTAAAAAGCTTCTATTGTTAAAAGCATACTATTGCGTGAATGATTATTTGACAGACAATTTATCAGATTATGAAAAGAATATTTGATTTGGTTTAGGAGGACCAACGTGTAATTTTGTATAATTAAAATGACATATATATTGACATTACTTAATTGAAATCATTGAAAAATTGTTACCATGTAATCTAAAATTTTTAAGGTTTATGACGACTAATGTGTAATTCTGTATATTGGAATGTGTAATATTGACATCAATTAATTGAAATCATTGACAAATTGTTGCCATTTTAATTTAATATTTCTAAGGTTTAGTACGACTAATGTGTAATTTTGTATATTTGAAATGTATAATATTGACATTAATTAATTGAAATCATTGACAAATTGTTACTATTTAATTTGATATTTCTAAATGCGTGTTATACTTAATTATGTAATCACATATGCATGCAATTGATTAATGTTTTTTACCTACCTACTTAATTGAATGTACCTATCGTATGCCTCAGGGTAAAACATAGTAGATCTACACATGTACTCACAATAAGACCTGTAAATTATTTACCTATGTTTACGAAATGATTAAATGAATATGAATGAATATGAATGAATGAAAAAACAACTCTTCCGTCTGCTTATCCTTAAAAAAATCATCTAGTACTGTATGTATACGTATCATCATCTTATATTCGTGTTTTCTTCTCCAGGTACAAGAAGGTATCGAGCTAGCAGCTTATGAATCCATCCCAGTGAACCAGAGGATCAATCTGTTCGAGATCCTGGGAGACCAGGTCCCGTCCGAAGTTATCAACAACCTTCAAGGACAGATCGATCAGATTGGGCGTAATTAATGTAATTTCTGAGTTAAAAGTGTTGGATATTGGGAGTAGTTGTGGTTGCAGGGTCATACGTACTGAATGAGGCACTGACACTAGATATGATGTTTACTTAAACGAAACTTTAGTTTAAATTTCTTTTGTAAATCTATGCTAAAGTATCGCTTCAGTATTTGTGAAATGTCTTAAAATACGGTGCTTATAAAGAATTCGATTACAAATAGTTACTCATTTGATACGCGTATCAGAGGCTGCCTAATGAAGCCTCTATCGCCATAGGTGAGAGGTTATTGCGTGCGCGCATCGTGCCGTACCCTTGGACCTTGGCTGTTGCAACCGCCATCGCCTCCCAATGAAGACACGTCGAGTTATACTTAATTTATTGGTGACGCAAGATGAGAACGAGACAGTGAATGTGATATTGTGAAACATCACGGTTTTATACGTTTGTACATAAATAATGTTTAAAAAATAAATTGGTCGTGCGATGTCCATCAGACTGGTTTTGTTTTACGTAACCCGTAGGGACAATGCCTGTACGCGGATGTGATCCATAACTCGATTACATAAAGCGGGAGATCGCTTGCACGATACGAGCCTGCGGTGATGTAATTGGTGATAAGATCAATATTCATAGACTTTCTTCTATGTGAGAATATAATATTTGACTATTTGAGATCTCATAGCAAATAATGTAAGTTTTTCGATTAACTGTAAATCCGATAATGGTTATTGACTGAATAATTTTGGTGTTTGTTTACATTTCGATTCAAAAAGTAGATAAATTGTCTTAGGTTTTAGGTAGCTGCTGCTACGTCTCCACGTCGTGCACGCATTTAGCTTTTACTCCTGTGACATCCCTGATGTGAGATCTATAACACGCGTCGGCTTAGGCTAATTATGCAGGTGAATTAAGTCTACGAAAGGTCTTCTAGAGATTATTCATATCTGCAACAAGCAGTACGTACAAAGTTATACCAATTCAAAGCGGCAACGTAATTGATGAATTGTTTTAGCAAAACCGCAATTTTTCTTGACTACGCAGTATGGGGTTGGCGAAAATTAATACAAACCAAACCTCCCTACTTTAAGTATTGTAAGTATAGGGGATGTACCTACCCTGATTTTCATTTCGATTTGGTTTTACCGCTTCGTTCAATTGACTATGCAATATATTCATTCCAAAAAATATCTTAAGCAGCAAACAGTCCCTTAGGTTGGATGTAGATATACAGACGGATGTAGGAACTTAGTGAAAGTGTAAGGTTCTAAGGTACCTACCCCGTTCTAATAATCGGTTACTGTTCACGAATTTATTGCAACATTTAAATAACTTTAATTAATTCATTCGGCGCCTATTCTAGTCCCAAGGTAGGGACAGGGACACACTACTGACGTATTTATATAGTCAATAAATATATTATGGGTCCATTTAGACATTTGAGAAACATCACTCATAACTAAATAAATACATATTTGTGGACATGTTCACACAACATCATCTAGCCCAAATCTAAATATATAGAGTAAGTTCGGGTAATATGGCACGCCATAAGCCTTTTTGGGAATAAATCAATTTTTTTTTGAGATCGTTCAGTTTTTATTTTACAATTCAGTCTTAGAACTAATAAAGAATAAATAATTAGAATTTCAAAACAATCAACATAAAGAAATAATTTACAAAAAACAAAATCTGAACCTTTAACAAATGTCAAATTTTAAAAATGGAAGGGCAATATGGCCTGTGCCATATTAGCCACAAATCAGGTGAGCTATATTGCCCTCCAGAAATATAACTGTAACTAATATATTTTGTGTTACTTTGCGGAGCAAATTTGTCATTTTGTTTGCGAATGTGGTTTCCGCGGAGCCATTATCTAAAAAAGAAAAACATAATAGAAACAATATAAAATTATGGGGACAATATGGCCTGGTGCCATATTAGCCATTTATCTGGTGAGCCATATTGGCCGCGGGAACGTTTTTAATTGGTAAAAGTCTAGCCTAAAAATGAGCAAGAAATATGTTTAAAATCTATCACAATACTACATAAGAATAGCTAATCTACAAACCTGTGTAGTACCAATGTAAAATTAACTACAATTTCAAGAAATGTGATGAGTAAAACTTACCAAAAAATAAGATCACTTTACGTAATTTTCGATCGAGCACCCGAACGGGACACACATGCACACTTCGTCTCGCGCGAGTTGACTGACGAAGTGAGGGGAAGGGGTGCGTTGGTTTGCCGAGTCAAGTGGTCGCAAGTGTTCATTCAGTTCAGAGAAATCGCAGTAGGCCATATTGACCGACCAGGCCATATTACCCGAAATTACTCTACATGTAACTCAAAGGTGACTGACTGACTGACATAGTGATCTATCAACGTACAGCCCAAACCACTGGACGGAACGGGCTGAAATTTGGCATGTAGGTAGATGTCATGACGTAGGCATCCGCTAAGAAAGGATTTTGCAAAATATTATCCCCAAGGGGATAAAATACGGGAAGCGGGAACAGGAACAAATTTTACGCGGGCGAAACTGCGGGCATAAGCTAATAAGCTTGTGCTATGGAATCTAGACGACTGATAAACATACTTATATATTTCTAAATACATACATATTATCAGTATTACCTGTTCCCGTCGCGTTGCGTTTACTCCCGTAGCGTATTCAATACTACGTGAAAGAGAGAGAGAGAGAGGGAAAGGTTTCTCGTCGCGGGTATTCCCGTCGCAATATTTTTAAGAACAATTTCGTTTATGAAAGAGGTATCCCGTGGCATTATAGTAGAAAAAAATTGATTGCTATTAAAATGGTTATTGTGCACCAACCCAAAGATAGACACATGCTATTGCACAATTTTTTAGACCTTTTTTAAGAGAAACAATTTTGTAGTACATATTTTTTACATAAATATAAATATTTACGCAGCACACGCAACTAAGCTCTCAAAAGGAACAACTTTTCCCCCGTTTTTGAAACATTTACTATTACTGCTCCGCTCCTATTCGTTGTAGCGTGATGCTGTATAGCCTATGACACTCCACAATAACGTAGCTTTCTATTGGTGAAAGAATTTTTTAAATCGGTTCAGTGGATCTCGAGATTACCCCTTACAATTTAACAAATATACAAACACACAAACTTTACTTCATTATAATATTATTATTAATTATTATTATTATTATTATTATTAATTATTAATTATTATGTCTCTCTTTCACACGGGTATCTTCTTTTTTTTTTCTTACGAAGACACCCGGACTTTTGGTAGGCTTACTACATGGGGACACAGGTCCAACATGCAGAGGCCCTTTGAGACTTTTAATCTAAAGGGAAATGGGACCCCCACTGCAAACAATCCACATCCGTCTTATGTAGAAGAACGATAATGGACCATCTGCAATGGGAGCTAACTATTGTAAAATATACTAACTACGTAATGGGCTATTGTGATAGGTGTTAGATGGTCTGGTTAACTTAGGCTATGGATGAAGACGGCGTCTGCCATTTCAATATACCTATTATTATATTAAAACTTTGGCAGACGGTGACTCGCCAACTCACAAGATGGGCCCCCTATACAACCGCCATAGGCCCGTAGGGCTGTAAGGCGACAGAGGGCAACACCGGTGTGAGCGGCTAGGGGTGTCGAGCGGTGCGGCGCCGGTTTCGCCATCACGGGTCAGACCCGGAGCGGGTTTCCCCGTAGTTATGCCCTTGAAAATGACACTTTCACCCCCGAGCATAAAGCTCTGGCTTCCTCCCTCTGACCAGCCAATTAAGGCAAGCCAGAGTTGAGATTTGCTGCATTCCCGGGAGTAGCGTCTCCCGTTAGCCCAATATTATTATTATTATTATTACTAGCTGACCCGCGCAACTACGTTTGCGCCACATAAGAGAGAGTATTACCTGTTCCCGTCGCATTTACTCCCGTCGCGTTGCGTTTACTCCCGTAGCGTCTCGTCGTTAATATTCAATACTACTTAAGAGAGACAGAGAGAGAGAGAGAGAGAGAGAGAGAGAGAGGGAAAGGTTTCTCGTCGCGTGTATTCCCGTCGCATTCTTTTTTAGAACAATTTCGTTTATAAAAGAGAGCCACCATCCATGTGGCATTATTGTAGAAAAAAAAATGATTGCCATTAAAATGGTTATTGTGCCAAAGATAGACACATGCTATCGCGCAATTTTTTTAGAACTTTTTTAAGAGAAACAATTTTGTAGTACATATTTTTTACATATAACTATAAATATTTACGCAGCACACGCAACGAAGCTCTCAAAAGGAATAACTTTTCCCCCGTTTTTGAAACATTTACTATTACTGCTCCGCTCCTATTCGTTGTAGTGTGATGTTATATAGCCTATGACACTCCACAATAACGTAGCTTTCTATTGGTGAAAGAATTTTTAAAATCGGTTCAGTAGATCCCGAGATTACCCCTTACAATTTAACAAACACACAAACTTTACTTCTTTATAATATTAGTATAGATATAGATTATAGTATAGATATAGAAGTATAGATAAATTACACCCAGACACAGGACAAATCAATGTGCTAATCACACAAAGTGATTTTCCTGGGTGGGAATCGAACCCACGACCTCCGAATCCGTAGTCAGGCACACTAACCACTGAACCACGAGCCGGAAACAGACAATGAGAGCGACAAGATGTGAATGTGTATATTTTTATGTCAGCCTCTAAAAACAAAATAAAAAGAAACAGTTAAACTATTTTTACCACTTTCAAAGAATTTAGATACATTAAAATATACTTACAATAGCTATCTATTGTACTACTTTCTGGTAAGTGGGGCCCAATAAAGAAAGTCTGAATTGCCTCGCTCTTCATCGTGATGAAGAAACAATTTAATTCTTTATGTCTGGAAAAACATAAGGTTGTTATATTGTGCTATCATTAACTCATTATTTTCATAATCTGCTTCTTAGTCATCCCTAGAGGTCGGTCAGAAACCTTGTGACCTGTCCTATGGAAATAGAAAATTATTGTCTATTGCCAAGAGAACACTCTTCATCGCTAGCAAGTCTAGCAACACTCGTCCAATTCCGGATAAGGGTACTGAACCGATTCTTACACGATGTTACACGCTCATGTAGAGTTCCTTTTCAATTTATGCCGTATCACACAATTCTATCCCTTTCACAGGCAGACCAATGCGACCTTTTCTAGGTAGTCAGTCCACCTGGCTTGGTCTTCTTACTGTGGCGATCTGCTCCAACCCGTCTGTATCTTACGGATTACTTGGAATCTGAACAGTATTTTATGAATTTACTTGTTCGTCTCAATGCTAGTTGTTAAACATGCTTTATACCTAGGTGTCGCGGTCCCTCTGGCGGGTGGACGTTTCACCCCACGTTTGCCGAGTCGTGGTCTCCACTCTAGAACCCGTTTGCTCCATCGGCCCTCGGTCCTTATTGCACCAAATGCAAACTCATTGCGTATTACCAGTTATTATCAGTGAATATGTAAAACAAAATCTTAAACATAATAAAGTACTAAAAATACATTTATTGTTAAAAATTACAGAGAAACATAATTATTACATATCTATATTTACATTATTACTATCTAAACTAAACCTAAATAAGGCCATAAACATAATTACATGAGTATTTATGACTAAGTGAGATGAGTAAATTGCATAATTTAAAATCATAGTTAGCCATTCTCCATCCGAAGTGGACCGCATCAGGTAATGATTGCCGGACTATGGTCAGGGTTAATTATACTTGCACTCACTTGTACAGACGAGTGTTTCGACAAACCAACAATAATACGAAAATATACATATTGAATGCCAGTAATGATTCATGAAGTAACATGCCGTATTTGGAAATGACAGTATCGCATTGTTTCATTTATTGAAATATGTTATACTATACTAGCTGATGCTCCAGGTTTCGTCCAAGTGGATATTTTTTTATATTTAGCTCGCCAAATTGACGTCGCCCCCAGCCTGATGGAAAGCCGTGGCGCATCTAGCGATTGGGGGCCACTTCTGACAGTGGTCTTCAAGTTGGCGGCCCTGTGAAATGAGTAAATTGCATAAAATGATTCAGGAATTCTGTTCCCGTTACCGCTTCCCATGGGAACATGTTCCGGTTATAATAAAAAGGTAGCCTTTTTCCAGACTAGAATCGATCACTGTACCGAATTTCAGCGAGATTCGTTTAGTTGTTAGAGCCTGATTGAGTAATAAACATCTGAACATCCTAACACCTTTACGAACTTTCACATTTATTATAAGTAAGTCGAGCAAGACCATGGCAGTGGTCACTATGCGTCTGCCGTTCTGAGGTTCCAGGTTAGATTCTCTAGTCAAATTCAAATATTTGCACTTATAGGTACTTTCCCAATATAATGAATGTGTTGCTTGTGGCCTTAGTGGTATAATACAAATCATAAGTAGCAAAACATTCTAAATCCATTATAAAAATGAAATTAATTTAACTATGGTCCGAGAATTAAGCAATTTCACCACAACTAAAGTAATTTGTACAGGCTTAGGCTTACCGAAGGTCCGTGCGTAGAATTAGGATGGTAGGTAAGTTTGGAGGGATGTAAAACTAATTTTTATCCTATTGCCAGGTAAGGGGGATTGAACCAACGTGTGGTCATACCGACCTCCTTTCTGTTTGAGACTCCCGAGACATTCTGGGGACTGGTAGATAACGTTCCCAGACTTATTCCACAATATGCTAACCAGCACGTCTACAGCTCTGTTGATTGATTGATTGAGTCAAGTAAAGGAATTTTACTAGCCAATTCGCATCAGTATATGAAAATGACCTTTTGCGGAATTGAAAGTTACAAAGTTCGCGATGAGATGAATACATTATATTTCATACTTGCATTCTAACTAGGTTGCATCATACCAAGTACTAGCTGTGCCCAATTGATTTACTGGTAAGTGTAGAAAATCTATACTAATATTATAAAGAGGAAAGATTTGTTTTTTTTTGTTTGTTTGTTTACTGGACCGATTTGAAAAAAAATTTCACTGTTGGGAATCTAGACTCTTTGCGGAGAACAAAGGCTAAATTTTATTACAGAATTCCCACAGGAACGGGAACTACGCCGGTGAAACCGCGTGACGTCTGCTAGTAATAAATAAAATCTTTTCCTCATTTAGGTAGGTATTTGGTGATTTGTTGGAGTTACACGACGACCCAACCTGCGTGGTGCTTTGCTGACGAGTATCGGGCGTAGGTTACCTTGCAGGAGTGGCAGGCTACAATGCCAAAAATAAAATATTCAAAAGATCTATAGGTGCCCCTAGCAACTAGTACCTATAAGAAGAACCCTGACTCCAAATTCATGTTTAGTTTAGACAAGAAGAAGACTTATGATCCCTTCTAATATTTATAAATGCGATAGTAAATCTGTCTATCAGTCTGTGAATTTTGGTATTGAGGTACCTAGATGGAACCCCGGAGAATTACAAAGGCAACTTTTTAACTGACTTTGCAAAAGGAGGGTAATGACTTCACACGATAAAGACTTCCACGCGGACGTAGCCGGGGGGAACAGTTAGTGAGAAAAAAAACCTGGTCCTATAGTGTACAATAACAAAGGAATTCTAGTTAGTATGTTGTCGTTGGTAGAGGCAGCTCATACTGCTCATCTACTGTTTGTGCCGTTCGATTCGAGAGGTCACATCCTTTCTTATTGCTGTAGCAAGTTGTTGCACTCCATCTATTTTACGAGAAAGGCAGTTTGTTCATCTTCCTTCAGCTATTATTTAAGGTAACTTAGGTGAGGTTTAAATTAAAGATAAATAACAAGCTGCTTTAAAGTTCTATCTAGATCTGCTGGTGGTGCATCTCATGGTGAACAGAAAAAACATGGAAACAAAGTTTGATCTAACCCGTCATGTGCTTGAAAAGTTGCCATTTTTTTCCCTTCTAATCTTCATCGGTAACCAAGATAATTAACAGTTAAATTATCCAAATATCTTTTTTTTCCCACATGATTCAGCCAAATCTAAAAGAAATGTGTTACATGCATGATGTAAACAAAAAAAACGTAATACAATTAAACGAATGTGTTGCATCAATTACATCATGGCGTACCCAGAAATTGCAACAATAATAAAAATATTACATAACTGATGTGGTGTTTGCGCAAATCCTAATCTTTGTATCACGACGAGATGAATTTTCATATTTTTTTGTAAAGTTTGACCTAGTAAGTAAGTTATAGTGAGAGCCTTCCGCACTAGTCACGGTTGACCTATTGTGTTTTGATTACTTCGTTTGATAGCAAGTTGGCTGGCTAAACATGTAACTGTTGTAAACAATGAGGTATAGTCTACAAGCGATAGTGGTCGCTTGTAGACTATACCTCATTGTAATTTGGACACATCCAGGAGTAAGGAATGGATGACGATAATGAGACTTCAATAATTTTGCAGACCGATCGATCCACGTATTTAACAAGAAAGTCATAACATACATACATATAATCACGCCTTTATCAACGAAGGGGTAGGCAGAGGCATTAGTATATGCCCACATTTAACCTTCTAGTTTTATGTCCCACGTAATAGGTGGTGAGCCTATTGCCGTGTTGAAATGGACTGCCACAGGTCTTGACTACCTATAGTTAATTTTTTTAAGCCGCTCATAAGGTCTTCAACTTGGCTTAGCAATTGCCATACGTCAGTACCGGGTTTCATTTCGAGTTTTCCTTCTCTACACAATGGATCGTTTTGCGAAAGTTTTCCCTTAGCCACCTCTTACGACGCCCTCGGGATAAATTAGGGTGGCGATATTTTGTAATATTTCCCGTAGCCACACGGGCCCGTCGTCGCCACACGGTGGTCTGTTCTTGCATACCATACCGAACTACCACAGGCGTCGAAAATGGCATGGATCTCCTACCTCTTACAAAATGGCATGGATCTCCTACCTCTTACAAAATGGCATGGATCTCCTACCTCTTACAAACCACTTAACCTTAATTTATAGCCTTACTCTTATATAATCATGATAGCCAGTCATTATCAGATGGACGTCGACAGTAAATAAGATTGATACGAGCATGTTTGATTCGCGTATTGCAAGATATCATTCCGACGCTGCGCACGCGCACTGGACGTCGTCGCGTCGTCGCTGGTTGAATGCTAATCTATAAGTCGTCATCAGTTGCGTGAAAGTACTATTTTGAAAGACTTGCTAATGATCACTTCACTGCAACAAAAATTAACACTAAATATTTCACAAGCAGATCCTTTATTCCTCGATGCTTTATACTAAAGTAAAAAGATGAGTTCTAGAGTCGGTTATTTGAAAGAATAACCGCCCGGATACGTAAGGAACAAGAGATTGTCTCCTTCAGGTCACAGAAGAAAAGGAAGACCTTTGAATAGTATCTACGATGATGACATGCTCTTTGGCCTCACTACAGGAAATTAGGTAGCATTTTTCTGGAGCTGGAGCTCACTTCAAGTACCTAGTTATGTAGAGAGGTTTGTACTAGAGTAAATACATGGGTTAGGTATACCAGTTATTTTCTGGTCACTCCTCTCTCGGCTTTTCTATTCGCTTGTGTATTTCTCGTGTATTTGTGGGCGGTTTTAATTATTCTATTTTAGGCAGTCACAGCTGGCCCTTAAAGGAAGGTCAAAGGTCCAGTTTATATATCCTTATCAATAGACCTACGACAATATACCTAATATGCTCTCCATCTATTTTAATACATGGGATGAAAACAGAATTGATGAAATGTGGACGTATAACAAGTTTGTGCCTACTCCTTCGGAGACAATGGCGTGTATATAATTTATTTTGATAATATAAATTATATCTCTGGATTACAGAGTTTGAAGGCATCTTATCTTTGCTCCATGTATCTAAGTCTAGTTTTATTTAGATGTCCCCATCTATGATTTATGGTAGGTAACTAATAGTAGACAAGCGTCAGTACCTAGAAGCTTCATACAACGTCAATAAGTTTTCAGTTGCCAACAGAGATGGCGCTGTAATTTTGTATTTATTTTAATGGCATTGTGTGCAGCTAATTTATAGATTACTAGCTTGACCCGCGCAACTTCGTTTGCGTGATAAATCAAGAACCGCTCAACCGATTTTGTGCAAACTTCACATAAACCATCTACTAAATAGTCCGAACAATGCCTAAACATTTGGTTTGGATAGGTTAGCCCGATCTCGAGTTATAAAATTACAACGAAAAGTGGCATTGATTTTTATATATACCTATAGACTAGCTGACCCGCGCAACTTCGTTTGCGTGATAAGTCAAGAACCGCTCGACCGATTCTGTGCAAACTTCACATAAACCATCTACTAAATAGTTCGAACAAAGCCTAAATATTTGGTTTGGATAGGTGAGCCCGATCTCGAGTTATAAAATTACAACGAAAAGTGGCATTGATTTTTATATATATAGATATATATAGATATAGATATAGATTTCATTTTGTTAAATATATCTATCATGAAATATTTACAAGAGCTTTCAATCAAATTCAGGTGCGTAAGTCTGCAACTTCAGTGTATGTTCAAGAAGTGAGCGGTAAATCCGACAGATGTCGCGAGATGCAACAGAGTACAACAGCTAGAAACACGAGTTGGAAGAAAAACGTACCAATAATGTAGAACTAAACATATTTTTATTTTGAATTTCATAGAGCCATTAAAAAAACGCTTTTTGAAGAATCCCATTCTGCAGAAGTTTGAGAAAACCTTGCAGGGAGTGAAAGAAAGCCACAAATTTCCACTTTTTTGGAATTATTTCCATCATTGTTGGAAGCGATCGATCGATTGTTACCTCATCCCCTAATCCTTACCGTGGCTGCTAATTATTAGATCATTCTAACAAAATTATTCTATCTATTGCTTTACCTCATAGAATACTTAAACCTTGTAATATGTATTGGAAAATTTCACTTATCGTTAGGTACACCAAAATTTAACACCCCAAATCTATATTCCGTCCAGTATACCTACTTATAGGTACGTTAATAATTGTATGAGTAGTAATTAGGTACAAATAGACAGAATATAGTCAACACGTTTTAAGAATGCAGTTATAGCAATTACCGAGCATTGATTTTGTAAACAATTACATGACTGTTTATTACTAGAGGGACACAAAAAAAAGATGGGTAAGTTGTTAAATCTATATCTATGCAAACCGGAGCCCTTAGGACGGGAAGGGGCTGCTCACCGTCCTTACAGAAGCAGGCCCTAGACGACAGCGTGACGTGTGGCAATCACGCAAGCCACACCACCCCAAGAAGCGGGATAGCAACCGAACAACCCCCCAGGGTGCGGAATATCACCCAAACCCCCCTCCTAGATGAGCCCGCAGTGGTTGCCGTAGGGGTCATCCTTCCAAGGGCTTACCCGGGGCTCCCAACCGTAGGCATTAGGTACTCATACCTGTGGGATTTTCCTCACGTTGAAAAAAAGGCACTATGCAAAAAAAAATCAACAGAAATAACATCATGTTGCGCTTCAAGTGCACTGCGAATAGCTTCGGGAGGTAATTTGTGGTACATTCTTTGTACACAGCTCCAACTAGACCAAACTAAGCTAATATACGCTACGTTTGTGCTCAGGATCAAACTTAGTGCTCGTTTGTTCAATATACTGTCATTTCTTATATTTAAATTATTTTCTTCGTAGTAAATATCCAAACTTCGAAACTAAGACCGATAAAGACTACTTTTGACCTACTCTCTTGAGTCTATTCGTGACGACGGCTATTGCAATATAGCCGAAAGCCGAAACGTCGAGAGGTGAGCAAAGTTTTAAATGCATACACGAAAAAAGCCGGTACAAGTCGTGTGAGCTTAAAAAAGGTAAAAATTATTGACTCACACAAAATATAATATTCGATCTGATCCGAGATTTGAACCCAGACCTCCGGCTCCGGCACAGCAGCCGCGTATACACACAGAAAGATACACATCCGTATATAATGCGCGTATATACGCCCCACAGATGCAGTAATGTATGTATGTGACATAGTCACAGTGTGATGACCAGTAACTCTATTGACGTCATACCTATTAAGAGGGAATGCTCGGCGCTTTTTCCGTACAAACGCATTCCACTATTCTAATAAGCTTTTATTAAACTTGCAGTGTATGCATTTTGTTCGTATGGAACCGTGCAACTCAATTTTGTAACAGAAATGTTCAACCGATTAAGCAGAAATTTAGTGCACACAATTAGTTTGGATGACAATGCATGGATGCATGGTTATTAATGTGCATTGAGCAACGTGACCAGTACAATGGGAGAAGACATAGCATGTTTGCTCTGTAATATCGGTCTGTCATATGTTACGGGGGGAAATTGTATTCATAAACACTACTACAAAAGCAACCGGCTCTCAATATGAAACTTAAACAAAACAAAAACAATACACTCAAAATTTCAGACTCACACATACCTATATATTTCTTTTACCTTTTGGAGCCCGCTTTGACAGAGGGGAAAGTTTCACTATGGCGCCTCATCTCCTGAAAACGTCATAGATCATGATGCTCTATGTCTGGCGTCATTCTAAATTCAACACGTACTTGACAATTTTTGCTTGAAAAGATAATTAGGCAGTAACTACATCAAGCTCAGACTTTAAAACAAGCGATACAACTCCAGCTCAGAATATGTTGACGTATTTTCCTGCAAATAGGTGCGAAGAGGCGTTACAATGTAACACGAGTGTTTCTCGAAATTATGCGACATTTAATATAATAGGTACTAAGGCTACGATTACATTGCTACTTATATTTTTCTAAGCATTTTTTGCCATGTAGGGCGAGCTAATAGGTGGGTAGAATGTTACATAGGCCCCACTCGCGAGAACTAACGGTGAGTCAACGTCGGCGCTGTGTGTGATCAGCTTTGCGGAATGAGCTTTTAATTAAGACAAAAAGTGTATTCTTTTTAATTATGTGAGTAGTTGACGTGGTCCGGTGCAATCATTGATGTGCCGCGGATGAAAGAGGATGTGGTGGCAAAAACGGGCACCGGATACGTAATTAATAGGGCGTACTTAGAAGGTACTCGTGTCTAACTTGAGAATGTGAGAATAAGTGCAGGCGATCTTACTCTATTTGCTATGTACTAAACACAAATATATCAGACATTCCATGATCCAGCACATTAACATGTGCTGGATGTGTGGACAGGGCTACGGGCTACGTTAGTTACTAATGTAACTAACGTAGCCCGTAGCCCCGTAAAGTCAGATCTTCAATGTCCTTCGTCTAAAGGTAAACCCTCTTCGAGCAGATCAGATATTCAGATCAGGCTGAATATTAGACTAAATGATAAAAACTAAACTTTACATTCAGTTTTAAAATAATGTGAAACATAATTTTAAATCCAAAAGTTCGCTCTAAGTTTGGCTGTCGCCTCCCATACTACGCCTCTACAACAGCCTCTACGCCAGCTCTGCGCCAGCGCAAACTTAGAGCGAACGGGCATATACAGGGTGGAATTTAAAGACGGTACCTGAAGGGAAAGTACACTTAATATTGATAAAGGAAAGTTTTGCTGAAAGGAAACATTCCTTTATTTTCAAAAGTAAGTAAAACTGCCTTTAAAGATTTTTGAAAAATCACCTGCTTGAGCCGGGATCCGAACCTGGGAGATGGGAAAAAAAAACATCCTGTATTTTATGATACCAACCAAAGGAGTATTTAATAAGGAACAATTTCTTTCACACAAAATAGTATCTTAAATTAAAGGAAGACCAAGTAAAATATGTTTTTATTGTAAAGCTTACTCACTATCTGAAGAAAAAAAAACAGTCTAACTGAGAACCGCCTACTGTTTTTTTAAGTTAGCTGGCTACGTGACCAGAACGACTATTCCCATTCACAGAAACCAGAATATTTTTTAACTAACTTCAAAATAAAGGAGAAGAATCTCAATTAGACTGTTTTTTTTCTTCAGATAGTGAGTAAGCTTTACAATAAAAACATATTTTACTTGGTCTGGCTTAATTTAAGATACTATGTTATTTAAAAGAAATACATTTATTGTTAAAAATTACAGAGAAACATAAATATTACATATCTATATTTACACTATTACTATCTAAACTAAACCTAAATAAGGCCCCCGTGGCATTGTGCCCAAAAGACTAGCAGCATTCCCCCTTTGAATAGCAATACCTATTCGTTGAGCGAGAAAGAAATTGTTTCTTATTAAAGACTCTTTCGGTTGGTATCATAAAATACAGGATGTTTTTTTTTCACATCTCCCTGGTTCGGTTCCCGGCTGTACCAGGTGATTTTTCAAATAACTTTAAATGCAGTTTTACTTTTTTTGAAAATAAAGGAATGTTTCCTTTCAGCAAAACTTGCCATTATCAATATTAAGGGTACTTTCCCTCCAACTACCGTCTTTAAATTCCATCCTGTATAGAACTAGCGGACGTCACGCGGTTTCACCCGCGTAGTTCCCGTCCCCGTGGGAATACGGGAATAAAATATAGCCTATGTTCACCGCAAGGAGTGTAGCTTCCCAACAGTGAAAGAATTTTTCAAATCGGTCGAGTAGTTCCGGAGTCTATTCGTTACAAACAAACAAACAAACAAAAAAACAAATCTTTCCTCTTTATAATATTAGTTATAGATAGTATAGATTAATTATAGTGACGCCTTAATCCCCGAAGGGTAAGGCAGGGGCATAAAATACGCCCACTATTCATCCTGCATTTTTATGTCCCACGTAATAAGTGGTGAGCTTATTACTGTGTTGAAATGTACAGGCGCAGGTGTGACAACCCACAGTTGAAAATTTTCAAGCCGCTCTCAACTTTGCTTTTTGATTCTCAGATTATTGATACTATTGATTGATGGCACTTGATGGAACCTGCTACACATATAACATTGTTTATGCGTTCGAAGTGTAATTATGATCTAAATAAGTAAATAGCCTTTGAGAATGCCAAAAGGCGAAACCGGTTAAGTATTACAATAATAAATGTTGTGGAACAGTACAAGTGAAGTTTTTCAATATGTTATTGATTGTCATTTTACTGGCAACCGGGTTTCATTTCGAGGTTTCCTTCTCTATGCAATGGATCATTTTGCTAAAGTGCTCCCTTTGTCACGAAGAGAATCTCCGCCAGAACGGGGCGATTCAAAACATCTTTTTTCCGTCGAACAATAAAACCCCATAACCACGCATGTGCTTTCCTCCTCTTACAACCCGGGGTTCTTCAGCGGAGCGTGAAGAGGCACATCACAGGGCCGCCAACTTGAGGACTACTGTCAGAAGTGTTACGGACCCCCCAATCGCCAGATGCGCCACGGCTTTCACACGGCGGGTCGTGTTAATTTGGCGATTTCAATATAAAAATAAACTCTGATACCTGAATGGTGCCTTATTTTTTTATTTAATACCGTAGTGCATGATTGTCGTTTATGCGTAAACAGTACCTATTATGAACCGAACAATAGTATTTCATACACACCTCTGAAGAAATGGATCTCTAGACCCAATATGATAATGAGCCAATACAATAATTTAGAGACTGAATAACATCAATATCATTATTGATATTTTTCGATTACTGAGTTATTGTATATCTATACTAATATTATAAAGAGGAAAGATTTGTTTATTTGTTTTTTGTTTGTTTGTTTGTAACGAATTGGCACCGGAACTACTGGACCGATTTGGAAAATTCTTTCACTGTTGGGAAGCTACACTCTTTGCGGTGATCATAGGCTATATTTTATTCCCGTATTTCCACGGAAACGGGAACTACGCGGGTGAAACCGCGTGACGTCCGCTAGTAATAGATAAAATAATAATAATCTTTGTACACGTAGACTATGATAAATACGTAGGCTGTAGCCGAAGGATCCAAAAAAATACAAAATTTATTGAACTAAATTTAATTAAAATAATTACATCAAAAAATAATAATTAATAAAATTAGAGTACGACGACAGTGGACCGATGTTGTGACCAAAGTGAACGCTTCATACGATGCCGGGCGTCCGGTGTCCTCATGTTACACGTTGCGAGCGGCGGCGGCAGGCACGTTGTGCTGACTCGACGCCTCGTGTCGTGGCTGATGCAATGTTCTTTGAAATTGCGCATTGCACACTGCATGAAGTTAATGCTGACGTGCAATCTCAGTGCATAGTATCTATGTAACACCTCCCCCCATAGATCAGCAATTATTTCGAAATCTGTAGATGAGAGGATGACGAAATATTGCTGTGGTCGATCCGTATCTTACTGGGATTAATTTTTCCTTGTTCTTGAATTTCGGCATAGATTCCTGAAGATGCCACATTGTCCAATTCTATGGCTTCCTTTTTGTTAAGCTGTTTTGTTCTCTGACGTCGGCGGTACATAAGTATCATCGTGAGAGCAGCTGCGCCGAATAAAGTGAGATAAACTGGAATAGTAGTGTGGTAGAGGGTCAGGTCACTTGCTTCATCTAAATGGACTGGAGTTTGCAGCGAGATCTTGCTATTGATGGAGTGTAAGCTTCCAAGATCGATAGAATTCAGCACGATTGGATTTCCAATGGACGTCTTGGTTTCCTCAAGCGTGGGGACATGCATTATTTCTAAAGCAAACCCTTTGATGTGATTATTAGAGTTAGCTATAGTGAACTCTGGAGTTTGCATGTGACAGTTATATGGGATGATAACTAGGTAGCTGCCTTCGAGAGTCTTGTATGTCTCCTGTCCGCACGATATCTTCACTCTGGTTTGATGTGGGAAGCTCACAGTGTAATGCTTCTCGTCAAGTTGTTCTACGGCCTGCTTCTTTAAAACAACTGGAACCGGTTGGCAAGAAGAGTGAAGCTCCTGGGTGGTGATTAAGTGTTGAATACAATCCGTTTCATCTTGATTGTAGTATTTGGTTCTGGTTTCACAGAGATACAAGGTGTTAGTCTTCGGGCATTCAGCCTCTATGTACTTAAAATCATTTCCAGAGATCGCAATAAAGGGTAAGATGGGTAAAAGCATTTGGTTGTGTAAATTTGGGACAATGGATAGTTTATAGAGGGTATAAATAGGAGGGAGAGCAATCGGTACTTTAAATACGATAACTATCTGATTGTCAACGTAAAAGTATCCTAATCTAATTACTTCATAATAATCTCTTAATTCTAAATCAAGGATTTCTTTACTTGAATAAAGAGCTCCTAACTTACCTAAGATATTCCTAATTTCGTTTAAGCTAATTATAGAATGGGGGGTGCTCGATGCACGTATAAAAGCTAAAGTATATTCTAGTCTATGCAATTCCTCAAATAAGCTATCTACATATATTATCACCAAGGATAATTAAATGCTGTGCCATATGGGCGTAGTGAATAAAATCTGTGTCCTTACTACTAAGTATTCTATTTAAAACATGACCTATTCGTATTTGATTTTCGGTTATATTAGTTAGTAGTTTATCATTATGCAGAGCCCAGTCTTTAGATAGGCTAACCTGTTGATTAACTTGGGACTCTAACTTGTGCTCGTTTTTCTGGAGAATTCTAATAGCATTATCATATTTATTTGCATCGGTTTGGTCTAAATTTCCAGATATGCTCTTGATTATGGAACCAAGTCCATCTATGAGACCTCTTTTGTTTCGTTTGTGTTCGAAGGACTCTAGCTGTGTAGATATTCTATTTAACTTAGCAGTAAGATAGATAAAATGTGGTTCGAATAAAAACGATGTCTTATTATTTAGTTTGGGCCTAAATTCGGCTATCTTAGAATTTATTAATTCGATCTGGGATCGTATAATATCTAGATTAACGAAGTTAAGAAAAGAATGATAATGGGAAATAATTCTGGTTGTTCCTAGATTAAATGGGAGTAGACCGGGGCTGTTACCTAATGAGTCAATTACTACTTCCTGTCCCTGCGTCATTTGGAGTAGTAGTAAGGGTAGTATCCTGCAACAATACAAGATCTTTAGGACTCCTCTTAAGGCGAGACTTCGCGACAGGGCCACGTTTCTTCTTAGTATAAATATGTATGGGAAGATCGGCTAGGACTGAGTCTTGAGTGAAACGCGGTGCAAGTTTTTGCCTACTAGCTAGAGGATTTTTGACAAAGACTTGTTGGTCAGGTGTATACTCCTTTTCGGGTTCACGGTCCTTATTTCTAGCTTCTGTTAGTTCAGTACGATGGTGAAGGGACGTTTCGTTTATCATGTCGTAAACTTGAGTTAATCTTTTCTTATGGTCTAATAGATATTGTTGTAATAAGTGCTCGGATAAACTGATGTCTAAGGAATCTCGAGGATCGAAATGTCCAGTGATTAAATCTATGGGTCTACATCTAGTGAAGCTATGTATTGAATTGTTATAACCTAAAATAGCGTACGGCATAAGGTTTATTACAGGTTCATTGCGTTTCTCTAATTTAAGGATTCTAAGGTGTTCGAGGATGGTAGAATGAAACCGTTCTACTATTCCGTTGTCATTGGGAGTATGAGCGAGTATTTTATGATGTTGTATCTTGTGAAGTCGGACAAATTCGGAGAATAAGGCATTGGTAAATTCAGGTCCTTGATCAGTAATAATGGTATATGGGACGCCATGATGGGTGCAATATGTTAATAAGGCTTGTACGACGCTGAGAGCTGTACCGTCTCTGAGATGATACGCTTGCGCGTATTTAGAAAAAGCGTCAACTAAAGTGAGAAACTTCTCGTTCTGAGCAGTGAAAAGGTCGAGGTGCACTGTTTCGAAGGGTTTAGTAGAAGGGGGAACTATAGAAAATCTTTGCTTAATAGGATTCCTGTCATATTTGGCCTGTCCACAGATGCTGCATTCATTAATGTATTTTGCTACACTTTCCTTCATTTTAGGCCAGTAGTAGCGGTACGATAGCGCAAGATAGCATTCGTTTATGCCACGGTGGTTAGTCTTGCCCTCGTGATAGTTTCGTATGATTTCTTGTTGCCTTAAGTAGTCTTTGACGTTCTCAACTTCCTTTTTTGTAAGAACTATGTTCATGGCAGAGCTTCTAAAATTCTCTTGAATAATGGGAATGATATTATACATGGCTAATGGAGGATGTATGATAATACCGGTTTTAACTTTGGGATGGACGTATTCCTTTATGGCGTTAACGACTTCTACTTCGAGATTGGACTCTGATAATTGTTTAGTGGTTTTGGTGTGAGATTCGAAAGGCTTTGATACTGTGGGTCGCTTTTTAATATCTCCTACGACTACTAATGAAATCTGGCGATGAAATTTGTTGAGAGGATCGTCGCTAATCGGCACTTCTAGTATCGGGTTTTCAGCATCTGTATGGGCGGTTAAGGTAGTTGAACCTGAGATCGAAGGGGGTTTCTCAGATGGGTTAACGGCTATGGAGCATGCATCCTCGTTATGTATCTCAACACGGGACAAGGCGTCTGCGTTGGTGTTGAGTTTACCTTGTTTATAGACTGTAGTGAAATTATATTCGCTTAATTTTAACCTCCAGCGAGTTAAACGAGAGTTAGGTTCCTTTAGGTTCATAACCCATTGAAGTGGCTTGTGGTCGGTGACAATTTTGAACTTTCTACCGAATAGGTAGGGGCGAAAATATTTAGTTGCCCACACGATGGCCAACAACTCCTTCTCTATGGTACTATAGTTAATTTCGCTGGTGTTAAGTGTGCGAGATGCGTATGCTATTGGTTTATCTGTACCTATCTGACCTTGGGAAAGAACGGCACGAATGGCTAGGTTGGACGCGTCAGTAGTCAGTATGAAGTCTTTGCTGAAGTCGGGATATTGCAGGATGGGGTCATTAGTTAATAAAGTTTTGCATTTCTCGAAACAATTAACGTAGTTGGGGTCGGATGTTATAATTTTAGAACCTTTCTTTAGGCATTGAGTCATGGGTTTCGTAATTCGGGCGTAATCAGGGATAAATTTTCTGTAATAACCTAATAAACCTAAGAACCGTTTTATTTCGGTGGCCGTTTTAGGTAATGGGAATTTTTGCACGGCAATGATTTTGTCAGGGTTAGGTTTGATCCCGTCTTTGCCTATGACGTGTCCTAGATATTTGGTTTCCAACCTCAAGAATTCTGATTTATTCATCTGAATCTTGAAGTTTGATTCCCTGAGTCGTTGGAAAACCTTTTCTAGATTCGTCATGTGTTCTTGGAGAGAAACACTGAACACAATGATGTCATCTAGGTACACCAAACAAATGTTGTTCTGCAGGTCCCTAAGGACGTTGTCCATGACGCGTTGGAAGGTCGATGGAGAGTTCTTTAGGCCCATAGGCATCCTAAGGAACTCAAAATGCCCGTGTTCCACCGTAAAAGCGGTCTTATGGATGTCCTTTGGATCCATTTCGACTTGGTAGAACCCACTAGCAAGGTCAAGAGTTGTAAAATAATGACAGTTGCCCAGTTTGTCTAGAACGTCCGAAATATTGGGTATAGGATACCGATCATCAATGGTCTTTTCATTTACTTTCCTAAAGTCGATCACCAAGCGCCATTTAGGTTTACCGCTGGCGTCGTTTTTCTTGGGCACTACCCAAATGGGGGAGCTCCTAGCAGATTGAGATGGGCGTATAATATTCTGCTCTAACATCTTTGTTATCTGTTCCTGGACTTCCTGTTTATGTACAAACGGATACCTATAGCTTTTCGTATAGATAGGGGACTCATCTGTAGTACGTATAGAATGTTTTATTTGATTTGTAAAAGTTAAAGGTTCGCCCTCTATATATAATACATCGGCGTATCTAGCGCAGAGTGCCTCTAGGTTTGCCTTTTCTTCGGGGTTTAGGTGGTCGGTTCGTAAGCGATCTAGTACTTCCCTAGCGCGATCAATAGGTTGTTGGGTACCGGTGTACTGAAAGTTATACAATTCTGCATGAACTGGAGTGTCCATGGAGAATACCAATTACGACTAAAATTGCGCTTGTTCAATCACTTCTATTTCCTATACTTGATTATGCCGATGTCAGCTATCTAGATCTCACTGAAGACCAACTAAATAAACTTGAGAGACTCCAGAATTACTGCATACGATTCATATTTGGACTACGCAAATATGATCACATCTCTGAATATCGTAAAAGACTCAAGTGGTTACCTATCCGCCTTCGCCGGAATGCTCATATCCTATCCCTATTACATAGTATTCTTTTTAACCCTGTCACTCCATCTTACCTAAAGAGACGCTTTAATTTTTTGAAGGCCTCTCACTCCAGTAATTTGCGATCATCGAGGAATATGAGGTTAGAAATGCCTGGCCACTTGACTAATTTTATGGATAAATCATTTACTGTTCAAGCGGTCCGCTTGTGGAATGCACTGCCTGTGACAATCCGACTTGCACAATCGTCACACAGTTTCAAGACATTAGTTCGGGATTATTATCTCCGTGCTAATGAATGCATGTAAATTGAATGTCTCCTAAAATACCATAGTATTATAATTATTTCAGTATTTATTACTAATATTATAAATATTTTATGATGACAAGCTTATTTATGTATGTTCCAACTTATATAAATGTGTGTATTATAGTATATGTTATGTATGATAGGTATTATGTATATATATATATATATATATATATATTATATGACTATATAGAGAGAAATTTAGTTGTATGTACTAAAATGTACACCAAACTGCCCTACAATCCACAATATTCCCATCACAGTCTCCATCCTAGGTTGCCTGTAAGAGATTGCCTTGTGCGATAAGGCCGCCAATTGTCATACCAGTATGTTTAATTATATGTAAATTCAAATGTATTTCTGGTGTACAATAAAGAATTTTTATGTTTTATGTTATGTTAATACCATGTCATGTCGTGTAGGGTTTGTTATTTCCACGATTCCTCTATTATTCCTAACAGTAGTAAGACAGTCATGCACAATGCAATTGGAAATGCGCTGCTCAGGAACCGAGACATCGCCATCTCGCGCGTTTATAGGGACCCTAACCAATTTGGAAGAATTAGCAGGTATTATATCTTCATAAAGGTTACTATTATACGAATCGTACATTAACAAGGGAATACTGGAATTACGCGTGACCAACATTTTATTTTTTAAATCTATATTGGACTCTAATTTTTCAAGTAAGTCATAGCCAATCAAACCATCAAAGAAGTCATGAAAGGAATATACATAAAATTTTGTCGTCATGTCTACTGGTTCTTGAAATTCATTGAAGCACGGTATTGTAATGGAATGATTGTTTCTTGTTGTGGCATGGATATTAGTAATTTCAAACGGGTCGTAGTCCCATTGAACATGTGGCAGAAAGTTCTTAATAGCTACGGGACTAAGAAAAGACGTGTTGGCACCTGTGTCTATTAGTAACTTAACTGGGGGATTTGAAATTTTAATATAGGGTAATTGCCTTTGAATTTGCAAGTTAATTTCTATTTTAGCTTGCTTGATTTGAGAACTTTCTGAAAATCCTCATTTTCTATGGCCGGGGTGTCGTTCGCCTCTTCCGCGACGTAGGTATCTATACCTTGAGGTTGCTCATATGAGTATTCATTCATATAGGAATAATCAGGGTACTCGTAGTACTCCTGGGGATAATATTCATCGGCATAAGAGTAGCCATAGTCGCTATAGTCATAAGATGGTAAGTCACAAAAATCATTGAAATGGGCCTCTCTTGATTTGAAATAGTTGGACGGGGGCGGATTTCCGAACCTAGACCAATCGTTTTGTACCCGTGGGGCAAATGGCTTGGGCACATAGTGGCTCACGCCACTCATGGGTTGCGGAGCGTTGTTGGGTGAAGGTCTAGCATTTGGCAGTTTAAATACTTGACTTTGTGGTTTATGATTAGGCGGGGGTGAACTAAACATTTGCTGCGTTCGTGAGGGACCACGATACTGCGGAGGCTGATTTCTCCAATTTGTGAATGGCCCTTGTGGTTGAGGCATAAATGGTCGCGACGGCCCAGGCATGCCAAATGGCCTTGGAGGAGCTAAGTTAAATGGTCGCATAGCGGATTGCGGCATATGAACAGGGTGTTTAAAATCATGATTAAACCTATTACTGACCTGATGAGGTTGGAGCTGAGCCTGGATCTTTCTGCTCGGACCATGATCGTTGCGTTGCTGCAAATATAAGGTGTTCATTTCCTCGTGCACGAACTCCAGAGCCTGTTCGAGACTATCAGGCCGCATGCAGCGAATGCGAGAACCTAGCGGGTCACGTAGACCACGCAAGTATGACTGCAACGTGAGTTTTTTGTACAAAGCTCGTTTGGATTCTACGGTGCTCGCAATCGTCTCATGAAGGCTGATATATGTCATAATGGTACTGAACAAGTTTTGGCATTGCTCGTAGAATTCTTGTGGCGTTGCCGAACCCTGGGTCAGGAGCGCTAAATCGTTGTACAACGATGTTTCGTCTCTCTGATCGGCAAAATTGTTTATTAGGGCACTCCTAATGCCATGCCAATTTTCTGGTATGCCATTTGAATTTATAGTACGCGCGGCTGGACCTACTATCTTGTTTAAAATTCCGTTTAACAAGGCTAAGTTAGTCAGTTGAAATGCGGGCCCATCTTTCATATATTGTTGGACTAATTGGTCACATAATTTAATAAATCTAGTTAGCACATAGGAGTTTCCATCGAACTCCGGAACTAAGCGAAGAGCTTTGTAGATTTGATCTACTGATTCGGTCATGTTTGACGAATGCCCTAATCCTATGCTGGTACTAGAACTATATTCTGTCACTTGTTCAGTCATTAAATTCCTATTAGTATCTATAACACTATGCCTATTACTATCTAACCTAGGAGACCGAGATTGCCGTGGATGGAAAATCTTGGAAAAATTGGATAGAACTTAGATTAAATGGGATGCGACTCTAGAACGATTCTAAAGCACTCACCGAGTTATAATCTTGTATTCTCTGGTGTATCAATGGCCGGATACTCCTCTGGCTGCAGCACTCGTAGATTCTGGATACTCGTAGAGGTGTCCGAAGGCCACCCGGGTGACTCGCGATTTTTAACGATTTTCTCTCGCGCTCGCGAACCGGCCCGCGAGTATCCTACCGGCTGCGCCAAATACGTAGGCTGTAGCCGAAGGATCCAAAAAAATACAAAATTTATTGAACTAAATTTAATTAAAATAATTACATCAAAAATTATAATTAATAAAATTAGAGTACGACGACAGTGGACCGATGTTGTGACCAAAGTGAACGCTTCATACGATGCCGGGCGTCCGGTGTCCTCATGTTACACGTTGCGAGCGGCGGCGGCAGGCACGTTGTGCTGACTCGACGCCTCGTGTCGTGGCTGATGCAATGTTCTTTGAAATTGCGCATTGCACACTGCATGAAGTTATTGCTGACGTGCAATCTCAGTGCATAGTAACTATGTAACAAGTGCTGCTTTTTGAAACAAACAACATTATCGAAAAATGATAATAAAAGAAGAGAAGGGGGAGGGGGAGAGAAACCCGCCTCACACCCTCGATTCGTCAATCCTAACTTACAACCGTTAAGGATAAGGAAAAGGAAGAAGAAGGAAAGAGAAGAAGGAAGGATCGAGGGTGTGAGGCGGTTTCCTCTCCTCCCCCCCTCCTTTTATTATTATTTTAGGATGGATTTCCGCCATGTAACGCCTGATTCCATTAGTTATAACATTATAGTCAAAGACTTCTATATAAAATGAGGTAGACATGCCCTACGCGCCGATTTTTGAAACCTATAAACTGCGCTAATTAGCAGCGTTGCTCGCACTGTTGTGAGTCAAAACTTCGAGAGTAGGTACTCGAATTGCAATTGGAGTCCATACGCCTTCTCTTTTACTCTTGTTCTATCCGTATATTGCTATTGTGTGTGGTATTTATAAGTGAGTGTAGTCTTAGCAATGTGGGTCTTTGAGGATTGCTTTTGAAATCTCGCTTGTTAGAGTACGGCGCGTCTACCTCAGTTTATATAGAAGTCTTTGATTATAGTAGGTATATTTTCTGTAACGGATATTTAAAGTTGTTTTGTGTTTCACGACACAAACGCTTGTATTTTTTCTGAAAAACATAAGTAGGTTTGATTGTATATTAATGTAAGTAAGAATAGTTTCATATGATACAGTAAACGTAAGGGATACGCGTCCATAAGCGTACCAGGAGTACCTTAGGACCTACAATTTGAGAGCCGTTCTATCACTATTTGATTAGGATTTGACTTGCATCATGAACCATATTGACGTCCTAATAAATGATAATAAAATACGTGCACACAAAGCTAAGAAAGTAGGTCATCGTAGCATTAGAATTAGGAATAGAGAAAGAAAAAAGAAAGTATTAAATTGATCTTGTTTTACATAATCAAACCAGCATAAAATAAAATAATGAAAATAGCACAGGTTGTATAATATACTCAGATTAAATGAATAACAATATAACATATAATAATATTCTTTTACTCTGAGATAATATATTAATAGTGCATAATTGCGGCGCGAGCTAACGAACTTCATAAACGCAAACTTATGTGGCGCGAGCTGTACTTGCAAACTCAATATAATAGTACAGTACAATACTATCATCACCCGCATAGAAAATAGCGACAGACTGTTTTCATATCAGTACTTTCTATAGTCACGGAAAGTGCTATTATTAACACTATGGTGTGGGTTTCATAACATATTTATAATTATAGCATGGTTTGTAGGAATCTCAAATTTAGACCATATTATTACCCTTTTTTTTAACGTGAGGGAAAATCCATCATGGATGCTATGCCGGACACCTACCGACTAAATAATACCTCACGTAACGCCCAACAGCCTATGTTCGGGAGCCCCGGGTAAACCCTCGGATGGATGTCCCAGGACTCCCAACCCATATTATTACCGTAAACCGGGCTCTTGGCTGTAGGCAGTGGTAGGTGAAAGGGCACCGTGAGGTTTTAGTCGGTAAGAGTTTGGTATAGTAACCTTGAGGGACTACCACACGCAAAAAATTACAGGCTAAAATCACTTAACTCTTAAACTAATTAAGACCACTATCGTCACTATACAGTAGATTAACAACTCTGCAGGTTTCTGAATACTGTAAAGAGGGTTTTCAGATTTGTTTCACGAGGCGCATATCTATATTAGACTAACCGATGTAACGCGGTTTCCCCCTTTTAGTTCCCGTTCCCGTAGAAATATGGAAATAAAACATGCCTATGTTGCCCGGGGATAAAGTAGCTTCCCAACAGTGATAGTTTTTTGAAATCAGTTCAGTAGTTTTTGAGTTTATTCATTACAAACATACATAAATTCAAATTTTCCTCTATATGATATTAGTGTAAATGTAGAATATGTAGACGACATTTTAACTTAAATTACTATAAAATTATGAATGTAATCAAAAACCCCAAACACAAAAATGACAGACTGATTTATTGTATAACTGAGAACTGCTATTGGAAAAACTAAGTTCACAATACACATTTATAACATTCCCTATAAAGGTGGGGGGTTAAAAATTATAATGTAACAGAAACATTCGGACATTCACAATATTATAATCATAATGTTATTGTTTGTAGATACAAAAATGTGATGTTTTGACAATCTGACACGAGATAGTTTTTAGATTATGTTTATTTATTTACAAGTAATTTAACACTCTGTTGCTGGTATTGAGATGAAAACGTTGTGATGGTACCTACATTTGCAATCACGTGTGCATATTACGAGTATGCTGCATTATATAAGACTCGAGTTGTCTATCTTCTTCTTCTTAATATTATAAAGAGGAAAGATTTGATTGTTTGTTTGTTTGCATCGAATAGGCCACGGAACTACTTTACCGATATGAAAAATTTTTCACTGTTAGAAGCTAAACTCTTTACGGTGAACCTAGGCTATATTTTATTCCCATAGTCCCAAGGGAACGGGAACTACTCGGGTGAAACCGCGTGACGTTCGCTAGTACATAATATTTGCCATGAGCCATGTAATATCAAGTAATATCAAACGAGGAAGATATGGGTTAGTTGATGTTTCTAGAGTAGAGAATAGTTAACAAAAAGAAAAGTATGTATATTTTATGTATTAATCTATCAGCAACGCTTATACTTCAGATCACCAGAAGATCTAATGGTGTGCCTCACCAGTCCTGATCACTCGTCAGGCTACTCGTGCTAAACGACAAGACAGATCTGTCATTGCAACATAAATTGCAAATAATACTTATATTTTTAATTCATGTTTATTCTGAGTACAATTTGACATGACGTAATAATTATCTTTTAAATATTCATCAATGATTACTCAAGATGTAGTAACGTGGTTTAGATAATTTAGAAATGAGTAGACATACAGTACCTACGTTACAAATAGTATATTACGAGACTATTGAGACTGACTGGAAATATTAGAAACAACAGTGTGAATGATAAATACTCAGACCTTATAGTAATTTCAACAGATTGCCATAAATATTTAGTAGCTATTTACCACCTCCACCAGTTAAACAACATTTGCCAAGTTCAAAGTTTATAAGCTCTCTGCTAAAATCTTAAGTTGCTAACATATTTCTAAGTGAAGCACAAAGATTCATAAGGTCGTCGCAGTTTA
Source organism: Miltochrista miniata (assembly GCA_933228765.1). Lineage (NCBI taxonomy): Eukaryota > Metazoa > Arthropoda > Insecta > Lepidoptera > Erebidae > Miltochrista > Miltochrista miniata. The sequence goes on along the minus strand of OW121755.1, from coordinate 776,539 downwards.
TTAGAAAGGCTGGCGAAAAGGATCAGTGGACTACAGTGAGCAAAGGCTCCCGACACACACGGTCGTTGACATCGACCGGTCCACTTGGCCACTTGGGCGGCAAGAACAGACAGCGTGCCGCTGTGCAGGTAAGTTTTTTGGGCGTGCCACGTGACTACAACAAAAGTGAATTGAACCGTCAACTACTCAGTACGTGGACCTAATTTGGAGCAAGTAGGAGTACCGGCCAGCTCTGTTTATAGTAGGCACCGTTAACTATGACGTAAGCTGCTTTGAATATTGGGTAACTTTTTAACGGGATTAAGTTCGCTCTTTATGGGACCGGAAAATTATCAAAACAGTTTACTTATGTGTGAGAGACCAAATTCCAGTTTGAACTCCAAAGGAATTGCAGTTAAGTTTATGAGATACCATAAAACATCAATAAATATAAATAGGTATCAATATTTTTGACTATATCTACGTGCTATAGAAAACACCATATTTGTGAAAGGGTGGCATTGAATGCTCTTCGGAACTCTTTCGATTGTTTAAAGATAAAAGACAAATTTGTTAACTATTTAACACAATAAAACAGCACATGATTAAATTAATCGTTCCTCTGTCGAACTATAAAAACTTGGAACGACCTGCCCGCACACGTGTTTCCCTCAACTTACAATCACGGGTTCTTTAAGAGGAGCGTGAAGAGGCACATTACAGGGCCGCCAACTTGAGGACCACTGTAAGAAGTGGCCCCCAATCGCTAGATGCACCACGGCTTTCCATCAGGCTGGTGGCGAGGTCAATTTGGCAAGCTGAATATTAAAAAAATTCTAAATCTACCCAAAGCGTCAATAAAAAATAAACAATACTTAGAATATGGAGTAATTGAATATTGGTTTACATCCTACTGGTAGTGCCCCGAGTAAAAAAAATACCCGTAGTACTACCAACTGGTCCCAGTAGTATCAATTGGTAATTCAATTTTAACCGTAGTACTACTGGATAAAAAATAAATGAAAATCGGTAAAACAAATTTAATGAAAATTGGTAAAAACAAAAGAAGATCGGTGAAAACAAATGAAGATCGGTAAAACAAATGAAGATCGTTGAAAAAAATGAAGATCGGTAAAAATAAGTGGAGATCGGTAAAAACAAATGAAGATCGGTATAAACAATTGAAGGTCGTGAAAAACAAGGAAAGATCGGGAAAAACAAGTGACATCTTAATTTTTATAACCGATTGCATTTGTTTTCACTATCTTCATTTATTTTTACAGATCCTAATTTGTTTTTACAGATCTTCATTTATTTTTACCGATCTTCATTTGTTTTTACGTATCTTCAATTGTTTTTACAGATCTTCATTTGTTTTTACCGATCTTCATTTGTCTTTATGGTACTTCATATGTTTTTACTGATCTTTATTTGTTTTCACCGGTCTTCATTTGTTTTTACCGATCCTCATTTGTTTTACCGATCTAAATTTGTTTTTACCGATCTTCATTTGCTTTTAGCGTTTTTCATTTGTTTTTACCGATATTACCACGGGTAAAATTGAATTACCATTAGTGCTACTGGGACCGGTTGGTAGTACCACGGGTAATTTATCTACTCTACTAGACTAGAACTAGTCAACAGAACAGGTGGGGTTCTGTTGACTAGTTCAGTTAGCAGAACTACTGGTATTTTTTTCCCATTAGTTCTGTGACTTATAAGACTATGCTTTACACCTGACTTTCGTAAACTATTCCCATCAACTGTTCTGTTGAGTAGTTCTGTTGGCAGAACAACTGGTAATTTTTGTTCCCATTAGTTCTGTGACTCGTAAGACTATGCTTTTTCACATGACTTGTCTTTCAACTATTCCCACTAGTTCTGTTACTGAGTATTACTTTCGTTGGAAAGTTTATTGAATGGGAACGTAAATATACTAAGGCAGTAAGTTTCTAAGATAAAAATAATAACTCAAATAAAAACTCTGTGAACCGAACTTCTTCTTAGTGGGTCACTCTTGTCAGAGTGGTCGTGGCTGCTGATGAGCAGGGCTGCGGTTCAGCGTCGCTACTTTCTCTTGGAGCTGTTGCATATCGCACGATGTTCCTCCATTTTTGGAGATGTTCTGCGCTGCGTGAGCATTGTAATGCGGTCGACAGAACTAATGGGACATAAAATACCGTTAGTTCTGCCAACAGAACTACTCAGCAGTACAGGTGCGAATTGAATTACCATTTGTTCTGTTGACAGAACTAATGGTAAAAATAATTACCTGTAGTTCTGCCAACAGAACAGGTGGGAATTGCATTACCATTTGTTCTGTGGACAGAACTATTGGGAGAAAAATTACCAATAGTTCTGTTAACAGAACTACTCAACAGAACACTACCAGTAGTACCACTGGTAGTACCACGGGCAAGAAAGGGTTTACACCTCTTTGCATAGTCGAAGTCGGAATATTGAACTTCGGAATTACTTAAGTATATTGAAATTATTGGATGTTCCTGTTTCGTGGTCCAATAATATTTGCATCATTTAAAGTTTTTTATAGCTCTACAGATAAACAGGCAGACGGGACAATACTGTAAGAGTTCCTTGTTAATTACGGAACCCCAATAAGAAATAAGACGTGTCAGTCGGTTCAGATTACAATTTGGAGAGTAAACTGTAGAAAGTAATTGTTATCAAACTACAAATGAAAGTTGGCTGTAAGATAATATTTCGTGTATACTTATGTAACAAATTAATTATGCTCTTTATTCATTAAAATTAACATTTACGAACATAAATACAATTCAAATAATCAAGACTCGGAAGGCTGCTAAATAATTTATTTATTAAAATAAGTAGTTTGTACATGGCATATACTGTTGTTTCTTTATACTTAAATGCTATAAAGAAATCCAGTGTCATAATCGTATTAACGCTTAGATTATATCTTATTATAGCAGTTTTTATATGCCACTAAGTAACAAGATTTTACTTGAGTAATGGAAAATGTTGAGTCTTAAAAACCCATAGACTTGCACACGCCAATATGCTTGGTGTTGAGGTCCTTAATTTCTCGTGAATATAAGTACTGTTCTTTTTTTTTTTTTTTTTTTTTTTATACCACTAAGGTGGCAGACAAGCATACGGCCCACCAGGAGGACTGGTGGTCACCGCAGCCTATGAACGTTTGCAACACCAGAGGCGCCACACTCGCGCTGCCGACCCTGTAAAAACCTTCTTAGACCCCTTTTGAAGAACCCCATACTGTAGGCGTTTGGGAAAACCGAGGCAGGAAGATCATTCCACAACCTAAGCGTGCGCGGAAGAAATCCTCTATCGGATCTAACCGTGCTCGAACGCTCCGGACGTAGGGTGTGAGGATGAAATCCCAGTCTATGGCGAGCGGTGCGATGATAGAACGTAGCCGTGGGCATCATGTCAAACAATTCCTCAGAGCAGATACCATTGTACAGGCGGTAGAACACGCATAAGGAGGCAAAGTCTCTCCTGTCGCAAAGAGGTTCAATACCACCTGTCAGTAAAGGATCGTTGACAACTCTCACAGCTCGCCTCTGCACCGAGTCAAATGGACGAAGCTGATATTCAGGTGCCCCCGCCCAGAGGTGACAGCAGTACTCCATGTGTGGCCGCACTTGCGACTTATAGAGAAGCAGTGTTTGCGCCGCAGTAAAGTACCGCCGCGCCCTGTTGAGCACACCGAGCTTCTTGGACGCTAGCTTGGCCTTGTCCTCCAAATGACTGCGGAACTGAACGTCACTGGAGATGTCAACACCAAGGATCCCTATACTTTTAGAGATGGAAAGAGATGTGCCCTGGAATTGTGGCGCTACAGTAATTGGGGCTTTCTTAGCGGTGAAGAAACACGCCTGTGTCTTGGAGGGGTTGAACTGAACAAGATTTTGTCTACCCCAATCGGACACTCTAGTAAGAGTAGCCTCGATTTCAGACACAAGCTGTTCACGACTTTCTTCCACTGCGTCCCGAGAGATACCGGGGCGGCCTGTGTAACAAATGTCCCCCGTACTGTCGTCTGCATAACAATGAATGCCGTCAATAGACAACATGTCATTGATATGCAGCAGAAACAGAGTAGCGGACAACACTGAGCCTTGCGGTACTCCAGCGTTAATGGCCATGCAGTCAGAACAGCTGCCGTCGACAACAGCCCTGATGCTTCTACCGGCCAAAAAGCTGGACACCCATCCGCATAATCTTTCGGTCAGTCCGTAGGAGGGCAATTTATTAAGAAGACCACGGTGCCAGACCCGGTCAAAGGCTTTAGAAATGTCGAGGCTCACTGCTAGAGCCTCGCCCTTACTCTCGATAGCCGTCGCCCATCGGTGTGTGAGGCACACGAGAAGATCGCCCGTCGAGCGACCGTGACGGAAACCGTACTGCCGGTCACTGAGCAGGTCGTTTTCCTCAAGGTACCTCAGGAGCTGTGTATTAATTACACGCTCCATCACCTTAGACAATAGTGAGGTGACGGCTATAGGCCTGTAATTGGCCGGGTCGGTCCTATCACCCTTCTTGGGCACAGGATGCACATACGCGATCTTCCACGACGCCGGGACTTATCGCATAGAATATGAAAGCGTGAAAAGACGTGTAAGTACCGGACATAACTCTGGACCACACTGCTTAAGTACCACCGCGGGTATACCGTCCGGCCCACTCGACTTATGAACGTCCAGAGAACGAAGCTCCCGTCGGACGTCCCGCTGCGTGAATTTAACTTCCGGCATGGAAGTTCCACACCACGGAACGTCCGGCGGTACAGCACCCCCGTCGCTCATGGTCCAGTTAGCGGCAAAGAGAAAACCCAAAAGGTCGGCCTTCTCCCCGGCACTCTGGGCCAGACTACCGTCGGGTTTAAGCAAAGGTAGTAAACCTGACTGACAGAAGTTTCCCTCGGCAGCTTTGGCAAGCGACCAGAATTCACGACTCCCTGAAGGGTACCCTGCTAGCCGCTCACCAATTCTGCCGACGAAATCGAATTTAGCCCTGACAATTGCTCTCTTGCTAGCCCTCGAGGCGGCATTTAATTTGCGTTTCACCTCAGAGATGTTTGGATCTGAATTTGCACGAGCCGTGGTCCAGGCTCTGTAGGCAGATTCTTTCAGCATCAAAGCTTCTCTGCAGAGCCGATTGAACCACGGTCGCTTTTTTGCTCCTACAGGGATCCAGCGGTTAGGAATGTAGCACTCCATGCCCTCCAAGATCCCCTCAGCGACTGCTGCAGCGCAGGAATCCAGATCGTCTGAGGCAAAACAAAGCCGCCTCCACGGGTACGACGCGAAGAACTCCCGCAGTCCATCCCAGTCTGCTGACTTATAGTGCCACACATGTCGCCACTCCTTGGGCCGAGGTGGTTCAGGCCTTGCGAGTGGCACATGCGCCCGAATGATACAGTGGTCCGACGATCCGAGCGGAGCATCCACTGAGACGTTGTATCCATCCGGACGCGTTGTCAGCAGGAGGTCCAGCAATGCACTATGCTCGTTCTCCTTGTCTGGTATCCTCGTATGGGATTTAACCAGTTGGGAGAACCCATAGGTCAGGGCAAATTCGTGTGCAGCTTTCCCCGCAAAGTCGGTCATCCGGGAGCCCAACCAGTCAACATGATGACCGTTGAAATCCCCCAGAATCACTATCTCCGCAGTGGGATACTGCTCAATCACCTTGTCAGTCGATTGTTGCAGGTGGTCAAAAAGGCGAACTGTGTCCGTGTTACCGCTGTGAGACCTGTACACTGTACTGTGACAACAGACATCATCACGGACGTACATACATACCCCGGCTTTCGGCCTGAAGTTGTACTCAAGCTTATAGCCTGGGTACATTAAGTAAGATGTATCGCCCGGGCATGAGATCTGCGTCTCCGTCAAGAAAAGAAGAGTCGGCTTCGTAGTTTCGAGATGTTGGTGGACTACATTGAGGTTCTTATGCATACCTCTGATGTTGCAAAGGCCCATGTAAAGTGTGGACGACGATGCCGCTGTGTATACTCGTTCTATTTTTCTTCTTCTAGCCATGTTTTTTAAGAAAGGGGGGTTAGAAAAGTGAAGGGATGCCTGTGTGCCGGTGGCGCAAGAGACTAAGTGAGACTCTAACTAACCAAAGGCAGACAGAGGTAGTGCGGTAGATTGGCACGGCGTACGGAAGGGCCCCGGTCCCCCCCCGATGCAGGGGCCACGTCCACTCCGGTATCCTCCTCCGGCACGACCACAGCACCAGGGACTTTACACAGGCTGCTGGTTCAGCCTCCTGGGGCGGAGATTATGTAATCCCCAGGTTCGGGTTCCGTACAGCCTGCGGGCGGTCAGCGGTCAACCGTTTCACCGGGTCTCCCTGACCGCCGTACCAATATTCCGCGCCTCTATCCGCCAATGGAGACAGATTAAGCCTCTGGTCTCACCGTCACCGGCACAGAGTCACCCCAATGAGCTCTGGAACCCTGCTAACCGACGGAGAACATAACCCAACCGGAATCAGGCTACTATTACCGCGGTCTTCTGCAGGGCGGAGGTACTGCCCCAGGCGGGCTGCTCACCGAACGGAGTACCGTTATGCCCTTCCTCCTAATGTGGGCTTTTTCGTTAATCCCTAAGATATTGAATCTTAGGGATCTGATTGAAGAAGCCACTACTGTACCCTCAGGGTGTAACGTTAGCTCCATGAGAAGCAACGCATGACCCCTAAAACCCCGAGGGGGAAACAAGTTCTTATAAAAGATAAATACTACTAATATCCTACTATCCTACTATCCTACTAATATTATAAATGTGAAAGTTTGTGAAGATGTTTGGATGTTTGTTACTCAATCACGCTCTAACGGCTGAACCGATTAGGCCGAAATTTGGTACAGAGATAGCTTATAGTCTGGAATAATACATAGGCTACTTTTCATTCAGAGAAAATGTTCCCACAAGAAGCGGGAACGAGTACCGAATTTCACGCAGTCGAAGCCGCAAGCATCATCTAATGATGAATGAAGAATATTTTTGGATGTTTAGATGTATGCTACTCAATCACGCTCTATCGGCTGAACGGATCGCGATAAAATTTGGAACCGGGGGGTAGAATATAGTCTGGAATAATACATAGGCTACATTTCATGAAGCGGGAACAGTAACCAAGTTTCACGCAGGCGAAGCCGCGAGCATCAGCTAGTTACACATACATCCCAAATTTAATCTGAGACTTCATCCGAGCTCGTCATGAAATAAACTTGCCACTTAAAAGCCTTACTTTACCAATCGCTAGACCAACAGGTGTCTTCATAAAGTATCTTTTGAATCATTAATGATGTAACTAAGTGGACATTAATTCCTAGAATAAATTTTAATTTAACTGGAGTATTGTATAATACGAGCATTAATTCGTGAACTGGTATATAACGGTCAATATTACGATTAAAAACGTCAAAAGGATTAGTGACTGCCTTGAAATAATAAATAGCAGACATAAAGAGATACGTTAATTTCTGCGTAGTCGGCGGTGGGCGGCGATTTGGGCGCACTGTAGACCAATAAATTTTCAGACGCGGCTGACATATCTTTCAATCATTACAAAAACATAAATGTCAAAAAGAGCAAACTTCAACACTGTATAATATACGTTAATGTCGACTTAGCCGACTAAAGAATATGGATTTCAAGTTTCGTGTTAAGGTTCCGAAGTTTAAATAAATAAAGAAAGTAGAAGTTCTTCTACAACAATTTAACAACTAATGGAATCAGGCGTCGTTTTAATGGCCGAAATTCATCTTAGAACGATAAAAAGGTACCTCCTATGGATAAGAAACACACCTCAGATCCTCGATTCGTCGCGTAAGTATCCTTAACGTACAACAGTTAAGGATACTTATAATCAACCGTAACCATAACCAATCGTGAATGAGAATTGACGAAAGAATATGTGGGCGTAGAATAGGAAAATACCTGCACTCTTCCTAATTATTGATCATCAGTACTAATCTGCGCAACAACGTGACTAATAAGTCGACACTCAAGGCATCCTCAGGACTGTATGGCAGCAAAAAAAACCTTTAACCAAAGTTTTAAATGTTGCCAAAACTTTACTTTTATTGGCAGAAGTAGCTATGATTATGGTTTTTTTCTTATAACGTTGTTGACTAAGTTCCGTGTCAGCGTGGGCGCAACAGCACCAGACCCTCGTGGCAATTCTCTCGCTGGTGCGAGCCATGATTTCCAGCGGGAGTAAGTGGGACTCCGCTGCCACTTTCTGTGAGCAGGCCATGCTCGTGTAAAAGGGTAGGGAGGGAGCGGGAGAAAACTCTCCCACCGAGTTCCACAGTCTGCGGCGGGGGCGCCTCAGACGTGTCTTTGCCTAAGACCATCGGCTTCCATGGACGGGAGGCTGGAGTACGGTGAGGAGGCTACTTACCGTCCTTGCAGAAGCAAGCCCTAGACGACAGCCTAGCGTGAGGGCTTCACGCAGGTCCCCCTTAGAAGCGGGTTAATACCCGAATAGTCCTCGAAAGACGCGGAATAGCACCCGAACCCCCCCCCCCCTAAAATCCTCATGGATGTTTGCCGGACTCCTACCAAACCTCACGTAACGCCCAACAGCCTATCGTTGGAAGCCCCCGGGTAAGCCCTCGTAAGGATGTCCCAGGACTCCCAACAGACCCACGGCCGCCACTGCGGCATCGCCCAGGGGGTGGTTCGGGTGCTATCCCGCGTCTTTGGGGGGTTTCGGGTGTGATCCCGCTTTTAAGGGGGGGCGTGCGTGAGTTCCTCACGTCACGCTGCCGTCAAGGGCCTGCTTCTGTTAGGACGGTGAGCCGCCCTCTCACCATCCTCAGGCCCCCGGTCATGGAGGCCGATAGTCCTCGGCGAAGACACGTCGGCGGCCGACTGCGGAACTCGGGTGGGAGAGTTCTCTCCCGTTCGACCCCGCGGTCTCTTTCACGAGCATGACCTGCTCGCACTTACTCCCGCTGGAGAGCATGGCTCGCACCATGGTCTCGAGCGAGAGAGTGTCGACGTCCAGACCCACCACGAGGACCTGGCACTGTTGTGCCCATGCCGTGCACTCCACCAGCCTGTGGAGCGCCGTGTCATCGCTGCGGTCCTCGCAGTGCTGACACTCGGCTGTGGTTTCCCGGTGTTTTCACCACAGATACCTACCGAAGCTACCGTGCCCGGTAAGCATCTGTGTCAACGGGTAGGAGAGAGCACCGTGTCTCCTCTCCAGCCACTCGTTCATGACCTGTGTGAATTCCCCCTTTGGTTGCTCAAGTCGTACCTTCCATGTCTTCACGGTTTCCTGGTGGAGCAGGGACCGCTGGGCCTCGATTTCTAGAGACGCAGGCCTTTGGCCCCGCTCCAGCGCCTCCTTGCACCATCTAAACAGTGACGTAAGAGCTCTCGCTTCCAACCCGAACGCCCCTTAGGTGAGGCCGCAGTTTTAGCCGTAGGTCTGTTGGGAGTCCTAGGGTATCCTTCCGAGAGCTTACCCGGGGCTCTCAACCGAAGGCTGTTAGGTAGGATACGTGTGGTTTTTAGTCGGTAGGAGGCATAGCATCACTGTAAGATTTTCCTCACGTTTAAAAAAAGGGGTGCCCGTCAAAATCTCATCTATTGATCATTACCTAGTACCAATTACTGGGACATTGTTGCAGCCCTGAAGATTCACAGAAATCTAAAACAATATTTTCTTCATCTCTGTCTTGTCGCTGACTTCTCTAATCATTGTTAAGTCATGACCGATCAGGGCACCCAAGTCATGGGAGGTCGTGTGACACGTCGGTCTGCAGCGCGCGGCCGGCCGGCTCAGTGCATTGTGGTGCGCCGCCGCGACCGCCCGCTCCCCGCCATGGCCGCCGCCGCCGCGCTGCTCGCGATGTTCGCGCTCGCCGTCAGCGCCCGCGCAGGTTCGCCGCCATGCAAATCCGCCGGTCGACGACCCCAGTGATATATGCGAAGGATAAACACCGCTCAGTTTTGATTTTATTGCCTTTTTACAACTGTTCCATTGATTTTTGATTAGTTCAATGGTTTCTATTTTTTTAATTGATCATGGTAGAGCTTTTCGCGAAGTATATGAAGCTAAATTTTTGATATTGAAGACAGCTGCTTAGACGTATGTATATAAGTATTTCTTTACGGCAGTATGCTGAAGCAGAAAAGTATCAAAACCTTTATTTTTAAAAGTACCTACCTGGCAAATTATTTGATAAATTTCATTAATGATGTTATATTACAAATCCCGAAAACACACGCTATTTCCTAGCTTGTAACATTAAGGTCTTTTTAAGCTTTAGTGAAGTGAGGTACATAAGAAGTAAATATATTAATAAGGGGCTTTCTACAACTTGATAATTATTTATGATAGACCAAAATAGAAAAAAAAAAGAAAATATTCCATATCGTTTTTAATACATGGATATATTTTCCCATAAGTCAAATAACATAATTACGGTCCATTGCTGAGCATGGGGTCCTTCTTACACCTGCACTGCGGTGCACCCGGTAAATAAGTAGAGAAACAGACCCGTGGCTAGAAGGCAAATTAGCGAACTAGAAAAGATCACAGGTCACGAATTGTCCCGCGATGATCCAGCCCTATTTTCATTCATTTCCTTATTTCCTTGAGAGGTGTTCACGAGAATACGTGGTCCTACCCCCTTAGGCATGATATTCTTGATCCATAGCTAGTCCTAACTGTCATCCTCAGGCTTACCCTTATGGAAGATGGAGCCCCGGCGCCCAGTGAGTGTTCTGCGGTGTTGACTGTCCAGGTTCTCTTAGTACCACATGTGGAGTGTGGTAAAAACTCTCACTACTAGGCCCTATGGAGGTATTCTGAGTTCTTTGATTATTTTTTCAATTTTCCATTATACTCTTCATTTTTGTTACGAACTGAAGGATCAGAAAATTCACAAGTCTCTAACATAAAGCTTATATTATACTAGTAAGTACTTAGAATGTAATTAAATAATTTAGCTATTAATCTTTATTTACAATCACTGCTACGCTGCACATTAAAATCCTGTGCTTAAACACTTCATACAAAAGACCTCAACGCGCAAATGTGTTTTTTCATAATTTGAAGAATCAATTCATTTTGCATTGTAACTAATGTGTGCTGTGTGTGTGGGAACATATATATAGCGACTTTAAATATTCTTAAATTATTTCCTAGCAATTGTTCTAAGTTATTATTGTAATTATTCATAAAAATTTAATTTCCGTATAAAATACTTTAGATTAGTAGTGACAAATTGTTTATGTTTTCAAGTACTAAAATAACAAGGCTAATATTGATATGATTAGCCCTGTATTGGTAAATATGATAAATCTTTTAGAAAAATTCAAAAAAATTTGAGCCCTTTCTTTGAAACCCACAGCCTTTGTTTATAATTCTTGTTAATCACGCTTTATGATCGTCTAAATCTAAAGTATAAGCTACTAAATAACTGCGAAAATTCATATTTTCTGCAATTTAGACAGAGTAATAGAGACTTTGAAGTCGACATTGTTGAAAGCAACTGCCATCTAATCCCTCAATAACTCTATTGACAAGAGCCTACTATGCTAGACTCTCTTTGGTTTTTCATGTTCTGAAAGAAAATAAAGTAATTTGTAAATTATAAGGCACCTAAAGGGAAAAAACGTGATCCTATTCATGAGACTTTGTTGTCCATCTTTCTGTTTGTCCACCATGAGGCTGTATCTCTATATAGTTAGAGAGTTAAACTTTTCACAAATGATGTATTTTTTGTTGACGCTATATGAAGCCGATTAACATCACCATGGTCTTCCACAACTACTTATAGCTTGGAGCTAGACATACGGTGAAAAGCATCGACTGGTATTAGGCCCTAAGTTTTCCCTTTTAACAATGATCAGACGCCACTGTTATCTTTGAGGAAAGTTTTAACGCTTTTCCTCATAGAATTTTCTTTCAAATCAAATCTGTGATAATTTACCTAGGTAATAGCTTTATTGAATACAACTCACTTATATTGCATTGTCTAAGTCCCGAAGCACATCTAAAACTCAAGCTTATTTTAATGCTATTTGGATTAGATAGAGCTGTGTCAAATGTCTCAAAAAAATGTATTTAATTTTTCGAAAATGTACGGTAATGGTGTACCAACGTCATGCTAAAAACAACACAGTCTGTGAAGTCTTTCAAGTCCAAATAGGTACTTAACAGATGAGTGAGATTTTGTGTATGGCGAGTGTGTCAGTGGAGCGGCCTCAATGAGCTCGGCTCAGGACCGCATTAACATAACACAGAGACAATACACAATGGCGCCGCCTCCAGATCTCGCCAAATAGATAAGTAGTACTTTCATTTTTGTAATTACTTTGATAAAACATTAGAAATTAATATTCGGCACTGTGCTCGTGGCCCCGCGGACTCAGTGTTCTGTAAACGATCACTGCAGTAAGCAACTTTCACTATGGCCGGTCCATGGATGGGTGACCATCCATGTGATCACTTTGTGACATTTATTTGAGCGTTTCCGTGCTTCGGAAGGCACGTTAAGCCGTTGGTCCCGGTTGTCAGTAAAATGGCAGTCGTTAAGCCAAGTTGAAGGCTTTATTTCAACAGCAGGCAGTCACAACCTGCGCCTGTCCATTTAAACACGACAATACGGCTCACAACATATTACGTGGGACAAATTATAAAAAAAACGTGAAATGTGGGTATGTAATATGCCTCTGCCTACCCCTTCGGGGATAAAGGCGTGATGATGAACATGAACATGTGGGAATGTATGAGACTGCTCATTTAAGAAGACTCATATTTTATCAAAACTCTTTTAGTGATTGAAGACAAACGTATAACAACGTCACTGGTTCATATCAAACTTTAAAGAACTATACAGAATAAATACAGAATAATGAAACTCTCATGGGATTTAGGTAAGGGATCACACTGAGTATTTGATTATCTCCAGGCGCCAGCCACGCGCAATTTCCAGAAAAACGCAAGTCAGCTTATTTCCGTTTTATGCGTTGCAAGTTCTCTCACCTCCGGAAAGGTCTATAAACGTACATTGTAAAAAACTCTTTGTTTAAGATAATGTCGACAAGGTTTGCTTTAGATTGTAATTTATGCAAATAGGAGGGCCCGCTATATCCACTTACTATAGAAGCAAACACTCATTGTTAGTTAAAAATGGACTATGTTTGTTGGGGTAAGGTATATTATGTTTGTTGGGGTAAGGTATATTATGTTAGAGGCCTAATACTCGTAGTATTATAGTATAAAAATAAGTCCTAATACAGTATTCCGTATTCACGGGGCTACATATCGATCGTTTTTTGGTCTACTGTGACCTTTCCAGGATCTTCGGAACCCACGCTAATCTCACCTGCACGTAGTCTATGGCATAGATGCCTTTACGATTTCATATTGTTAGGGAGATCTGAGGGCAGGTGCTCTCAAATAAGTCAAAAATACTAAAAATTATTTATATTATCTGACTTCAAAGCCCTGTGAAGTTTGAAAGCAACTGACAAGACACTGATGTGAAGAAGAAGATAGTTATTGCATTATGTTATACCTACTATAATTGATTATATGTATACTCGGTCTAGATGTTAACTAATTTGTGCATCTATTAGAACAATACAAATCATCATTCCTTTCTATGATTACGTTAGTAGCTACGATCGTAGGATTCGTAGGCGCGACAAACTCTATTCAGACCATTTGACCACCAAATCTCATTTCATCTAACATTGACTCAGTTGGATGAAAATTTGTAGAGCTTTCGGTATACTGTGTGATGATAGAATACTGTGTGATTCTCTTTACTGTGGCAGCAGTGGTGCATGAATGAGCGTCTGTGCGTATACGTAGTCGGCCAACCGGAATACGTAAACACGAAACCAGTGCCGTTTGCTGCAGGCACGTCCGTCGCTTACTTTAACTAACAGGTTACTATTATCGTCTAACACCTAACAACATTGGTGTTTCGATATCTTCTCCGTTCTACTTTTATCTGAATGAAAGAAAATCGGGTTTGTAACGACACTTATTACTCAAAAACGGTGGATCGATTTTCACAATATTAGATTTTTTGTATTTGTGTCCACATTGAATAGCAGAATAAGTAAAAACAATATAGAAAAAAAAAACATTAATAGTACCTAAATACATTTTGATGGAAAATAAAACTAAAATGTGTATTGTTTTTGGAAATCTATTTCAATAGTTTTGGCTGAAACGGAAATGAATTTGACTGAAATTTAATAGAGGGATATAATATAGTCTGGAAAAACATAAGGCTACTTTTCATCACAGGAATAAGTTTCTATGGGAAGAGGAGAAAGAAAACATAATTCTACTTGAACAGTGTCAAATAGAAGTTTGTTCACGCTTTTTTATATAAAAATCGAGCTATAACCACAGGGCGGAATTCCCATACGTTTTCAAGCTTGAATGTGTGCGTGTGACCAATAAGGCTAAGCAAACATTTGTTCCCTCACGACACCCGCCAACTATAACGACAGCTGTAGCGAGGGGTAGTTGCCTAACTATTATAATATATTATGTTTGCTATCACCAAAATATTACTGTTGTGTTAAACCAGACCTCTCCTTATGCAAGCGATCTAAAGTATTCCACTCATATGAAGACAGACGGGAAACCGATCCATAAATATGACATGTAGTGATTTACTTGCAAGCTCTCCTCTCATTCGAAGAAATCGAGACGATTGATTAAAAGCAACTAAAACGTTATACTTAACGGTATTCTGTGGACATTAAGTGTCGAGTGTCGTCAGGGAAAACCCGACATTTTGAATGTTTGTCTTTAAAACACACCGTCGATGAAGGAAATAATATTATCTATTATATAAAAATAAGTCGTGTTTTCCTTCCTGACGCTATAACTCCAGAACGCACAAACCGATTTCCACGGCTTTGCATTCGTTGGAAAGGTCTCGGGCTCCGTGAGGTTTATAGCAAAGAAAATTCAGGAAAAATTTCAACAGAAAAGCGGGAAAATCATTTTTCACATACAGCGCCATCGCGGGCGAAGCTGCGGGCATCAGATAGTCTATACTAATATTATAAAGCTGAAGAGTTTGTTTGTTTGTTTGTTTGTATGGTTGAACGCTAGGATCTCAAGAACTACTGGTTGGATTTCAAAAATTCTTTTACAGTTTGATAGTCCATTTATTGAGGATGGCTATAGGCTATATAACATCACGCTAAGACGAATAGGGTTGCCCCTAGCAGCAATCAATAATGTTTCGAAAACGGGGAATATTTTTTACCGTTTGAGAGCTTCCGAGGCGTACGCTGCGTAAATAGTTAAAGATACGTAAAAATTGTGTATTACAATATTGTTTCTCTTAAAAAATTCTACAATAAAATCCGCGGCAGCATATGTCTATCTCTTAAGGTTCGCTCACAATAACCTGATTTCTCTGTTTCTTAAGGTTTGCTCACAATATTATAAAACTGAATAGTTTGTTTGTCCTAGGATCTCAGAAACTACTGGTTGCATTTCGAAAATTATTTTACAGTTTAATAGTCTATTTATTGAGGATGGCTAATGGCGATATAAAATTACGCTAATGCGAATAGTAGCGGAGCCGCCATAAATAATATTTCGAGAACGGGGAAAATTTCTTTCTTTTGAGAGCTTCCACTGCGTATGTTGCGTAAATTGTTAAGTTTACGTGAAAATTTTGTATTACACAAATGCTCCCCTTTAAAAGTTACAAAAAAATGTCGTCAATAGCATATGCCTATCTTTTAAAGTTCAATTACAATAACCCCCTCTTAATAAGTTTTACAGTATGAGCGACGCGACGGGAGTAGGTAAACGTGGTCTGCAGTGGTAGCCAATCAACTGAACGATAAAAACCGGCCAAGTACGAGTCGGACACACATGAGTTCCGTAACAAAAAAAGGACGGGTTGAAGTAAATGCAACGGGAAACATATATCACTTTACATATTAATACCATACCTCTCTCCTTCTTAATTTCATGTGAAGCAAACGAAGTTGTGCGGGTCAGCTCTAATGAATCTATGCGACACGACGGGAATAAATGCAAAGGGAAACATTATATCACCTTAAATATCAATACTACACCTCTCTCTTTCTCGCTCATGTGACGCAAACGAAATTGTGCGGGTCAGCTCTAATGTATACATATAAGCGACGCGACGGGACTAGGCGCGACGAGAGGAAATGCGACGGGAAACATTATATCACTCAAAATATTAATACCACACCTCTCTTTTTCTAACTCTCATGTGCCGCAAACGAAGTTGCGCGGGTCAGCTAGTTAGGTGTATAAATTTGGCGCGATGTCTCACATAGCAAAAGTCGTAATGTTCAAATCTCGACGACTCTGGCAGTTGCTGGTTGCATATCTAGTTAGATAGATTAAGTGAAAAGTAGTTTCGATCTTGCATGAAATAATGGAATGACTAAAGATAATCGAACTATTGCATCACTTCTCCATTTCTACCACCACAAATTCAACGCAAAGAACCTTACTAAAGTTTTATTTGTAACTAGAGGACGTTCCCGTAGGAATACGGAAATAAAATGTAGCCTATGTTCACCGGGGCGAACGTAGCTTCCCAACAGTGAAAGAATTTTTAAAATCGGTCCAGTAGTTTCGGAGCCTATTCGATGCAAACAAACAAACATACAAACAAACAAACTATCAAATCTTTACTCTTTTTATTATACTCTAGTAGTTGTAGAGTCGAGCATAATATTTCTTTAAAACTCACCGTGCATCAATAAAATTAACCACCCTCGACTTACGTAGATATAGATCTTGTTAAGAAGACAATGGTCAGATGCGTCTGAACCGCATAAAGCTTAGGGTTGCCACTAATCAAATAGCCTGCCTCTAATAAAATATAGACCAAATCAATAAATCATAAACTTAAAGGAAATGTGCCTTTAACCTTTTATTTTTGAAATTCATTGTTACAAATTTTGGAGTTTCTTCTTTAAAACGAAATTACATTTTTAACTGACACAGTGCAAATTTTTAAAACAAAGTCCTGCCTTTTATGAAAATCGCATTATTACTTTACTTTTTCGGTTTTAAAAGATAATCAATTAAATGTGTTCACATGCCATGCGCCCCTGCAACCTTTTCGAAATAAATATTTGTGGACATTTTCATCTAGCCCAAATTAGGCTAATTAAGATTGTGCTATAGGATCTAGAATAGACGACTGATGGACATACTTATATATTTCTAAATACATATAATTATTATGCATAGAAAACAGTCAAACTCCGAAACAAACATTTGAGGATCACACAATTATTTGTTTGAAAATTGAATTTTAAGTTTTAATATCTCTATGTATATCTGCTGTGCTAGCGGTGAGATTTGAAATACTCATATGTCAGCATTCAATTTATTTATAACTGAGGATTTAATTGAAAAGATATTCTTACATGATGCGTGCCAGCCCTAATGGGCAAGTTGCTGAAGTCCGCCGAGCGGAAACGTCTCGCGGTTGTTTCCCATAAAACCACCATGGGAACATGGGAACTCTTATTGTTCTGTTACAGTTACTATCATAATACTTTACAGTATAAGTGCAGAGCTTGTTAACGGTCTAAGCCGCCATATAAGTCATAATTATTTACTATCTATTATAATTATTAGTTGCATTTTGTTACTTACCTCGGCATAGGTTTGTTACTTTATGGTGTAGGTACTTACAATTTTGAAAATAAAATAAATTGAAAGTCATGTCTATTTTCTGTGTAAAATTAGAGCAAGGCAAATAAATTTTACCAATCATATCTCATATTTTAAGCTGTCGTCGTGGCTTTGTACGACTCAGAGATTAAGCATGTATGCAGAGCCTACGAGCATCTAAGAAGGGGGTCTACTGTGGTCAAAGTGAGCGTGCCTCCCTCGTAGATGCTGGTAGGACCTACGCTCGTCTTGCCCCATGGTAGGTATTACCAACCAAAATCTCTCTCAAGATTGACGGGCAGATAGAATAATTTTGGGCATATCCGATTCCGAGTAATCATAATGAAAGTGGATTGTTAAGTGAAAGGGGCTAAAATTAAAACTAGTATTAAACTAGCATAGCAATTTTCTTTTATGTATGTTCATTTTTTGGAAACTAAATCGAGCAATTTCTATTAAAACTTTCGTACCTAATTGTGAGAAATAATTTCTCCCAAATAAGAAGGTTTTCATTTTTTGTGAAGTTCACCGAAAAGTCACACGTCCTCGTTTAGCCTACACCTTTTGCAAACAATGGGTTCACGAAAGGTGTAGACTATTTTGTACCGACATGACATAGTTTCTTGATGGTAGATAGTAAAACCATTTTAATATTGAGTTTTCCAAACTGACGCCGCACGCCTACGAGTACTAATGGAAGGAAATGGCGACATCCAGCAATTAGAGACCACTATCACAGTCCGTAAGACTTCTGACAGTGGTCTTCTTGGCGGCGACAAATACTAAAAAAAAAGAAATCATTGAATGGTTCGGTATGACCGCAGTGAGAAAAACCTTGTAGTGACTCGCATACATTACTGGTTTGAAACATTATTAGTTATATTTTAGTGAACATTTAACTAGCGCTTTCATAGGCAATCTCTACCCACATTACGAAATGTATGTGCCAGTGTATGTATTATTCCAAACCATATGTTTTCATCGGTGTGTCAAAAATGGTGAGAAATTAATGACCAGTAAAATAAGTGATTAGTTGGTTTGAATGTTCAATCAATCCGTTTATTTGCGTCGAATATGGTAACAGAGATATTATCTTAAAACTAGTAGGTACAGCATATTCTGCTCCTTAGAGCGTGTAAAAATTCTAGACACATTTGTACAATGTGTGATAATACGAGTATTACTCAGAGTTCTACGTGTCAAACTCTTTCGAAGGTGGATAATTCCAAATTGGAATGTTCCGTTAGGTAGGGTGTAGGTGTTTACCACATGAACGAAATTTTTAGTGTCCTAAATTTATATTTATTTTACTTTATAAATAATCACTAGGACATGCGTCATTGATATTCTTGGTTTTTTTATATTTTTATATTCAGTTGTCGTCGCCACCAGCCTGATGTTGCCTGCCTGAAATTGATGGAAAGCCGTGGCGCATCCAGCGATTGGGGGCCACTTCTGACAGTGGTCTTCAAGTTGGCGGCCCTGTGATGTGCCTCTTCACGCTCCTCTTAAAGAGCCCGGGATTTCAAATTTTTTAATTTTTTTTAGTCTTGTCTATCACTTGTTTTTTCCAATGGATCCCTGCAACAAAATTACTGTCTGCTGTACCAATATTGTGTGTTGTGGTGTAATTTGGGAGAGGCCTACGTCCAGCAGCAGTGGACTACCATAGGTTGATTAAATCATTTACGAAAATGCATCTCTTGAGTTCAAATATTAGTCAGCAGTCTTAACATCTCCAGAAACTATATCAGTCTCGATAAAGCCTGTGGTATACATAATAGTTCCATTTATTTCGTCATGTAGCGTGGATCTGTGGTTCATTCAAGCCCTAAGTTTCCCACGCACGCGTCTCCCGCACACAAACCTGCTCCCTGCGCTGTTTTCCTGTTAGCTGCCCATTGCAAAACTGGTTTGGTCATCGCAGAGACGATATCAGCTGTGTTCATTGTGCTTTCTTTATCTTGAGATAGATTCTGTTTTTTTTTGGTTATAAGTGCGGCTCATCAAAATAAATGACTAGGTTATTGTTGTTGTCAAAACAGTGGCCTATTCCATAATATCGTATCATTTATGGGCCTATTGTTTATTGTGTTTAGTAGAAATGAGTCTAATTTACAAACACTATTTATCGGTACAACAATAATAGTATCCAAACAGAAATAAACCATAGAATTGAAATTTTCATAATCAATTGAATGTTAAGTCTAGTTTCAACTAAACGTCTTTGTCTGCTGTTATGCTTGACAGAAAGACCATTAGAAAGCTAGTAATCCTCAATATTTCATGAGATACATACACAAACACATTCCTGAAATATTTTCGCATGAGATGCGAGAAAGGGAACACAATTCCACACGGGCAAAGCCGTGGGCATTAGCTAGTTTCATCTAAAATACGATTCTTTTCTTTAATAAGTCTGCCTAGCCTTTCTTTGCCAACAAAGACGGGTTCCACCACGTGGTATTGCAATATATGCATATTCGAGTAGAATCTATAGCTAGTGACACACCGCACTGCCCTCGATGCGCGCCCGCAGCTATAAAAACGTTGTTGACGACTGGGACTGGCCGTATTCCTGTCAAAGTTGTATTCTTTTATTTTTGTCATAGATTTTGGATTTTTCGCTACTATTTTTGTATAAATGCATTCATTCTATGACAGACGATTTTGTTATTTTTTATCTCCGTACATTTTACTTTTAATTGATTTAAAAACAAACATGCTGTCTCCAGAATAGGTTCTTCAGGAACGCGGTGGTTGGACAATAACCTAAGTTTGGCACTACACCGAAATAAGTTTTGTGGGCATTAAGATATTTTATTCTACATTTAAACATTTTTTTTTATAGGATATTCAATTGGAATTTTTACTTAAGTTGTATATTTATTGCAAATAGTAGTTATTGTTGATTTTGTAACACTATTGCATTAGGGAAACCTGTAATGATCGATGTTTTATGAAATAATAAAATAAGTAAATAAATTTTCAATCAATCAATCAATTTCAATCAATTTTATTCTTAACGAAAAGTATTGTTTGATATTTTTAACTAATACATTTCTTTGGTAAGAGAATGTCCACCTGTGACCGGAGTGGAATTAAATTAATTTGCAAGTAATTTTATTGGTTCCTAATAAGAATCGACACATTGCGGCAATGATCAAAACTGAGCACTATTATGAACTGAGCATTCACTGGCGTCGTCGAGTTAGTGAGATTGTTCTATGTAGAGCGTTACATTATTAGATACTGATTTTTATTGTTTTATAGACAGATACGGATATCCAGAAAGAGAACCAAGCTTCAAGGAGACACCAAGAAGCAGTGAACTGAGAGGTTTCGGTAAGTATCATTTTCTTTTTTAAAAATAGTAGAGACCACACATTTAAATCTGTTAGAATCATTTAAGATAAAGAGTGACACATAGGCTGATCTCTAAGTACTTGATCTTGATGGTAAACTGAGCATCTTGAGTCAATGTTCCCAAACTACAACAATATGGAGTTCTCCGAAAGGAACTGATAAATTCAGCCAAGGTGTTTACTAAATAGAGTTGGTACTGTGAGTGTTACACCTGAACGATGATACAAACGTCTTTGAGGTCTTCGGATCGGTCGTAAGCTTGTTTGTCAGGTAAATCTAAAACGGAACAAGAAAATAGTTAGAAATTTAGTCAAAGTGATCTTGAAATGATTAATCATCATCATCCATTGTGCCATCAACCCAATTGGGGTTGACTTTACAATCTAACTGCACTGGAAATAAAATTGCCGTTTCTTCTGTTTTCCGATTTCTGGCATTCCACGTGCTAGCTTGTAACGAACCGTTACATACTATGTAACGGTTCGTTACAAGCTCATGGTATAACCAAGAGGACGTCATAAACCAATTACTTCCAACATAGCAGACCTCAAATTATATTAACCATCGATGTTTCCAGTTCCAGATCAATCCAGCCTGCTATCCGGGTGCTTATACGAGGGTCGGTGGCATGCCAGTGGGTCTACAGTGGTCACCCGCGAGTCCTGTCTGCGCTGCGTGTGTGTCCGTAGCGCGCTGTCTTGCAGCCGCCGCGCCTGCTCACCCATCGACGATCCCCCACCGAAGCGCTGTCACATCAAACACCGTCGAGACGCTTGCTGTCCAGAACTCGTTTGTCCAGGTACATAATATGCTTTAAGATACTATAATAAGGTGTTAAGGCCTATTTAAATGTAGAGTCCAAATTCAAGATTATACTAGGTACCTACGTCTTAAACCTGGTACTCATGACTCCCCCTCCCACCCCAGGGGGACACCAGAACTGAGTAAGTCCTGATGTCTCCCTAAGGGATCGACCAGGGGAGACACGAGTTAGCCGTCATTGCCGGTGTTATCGGCACGGAAATTCGAAAATTGTAAGAAATTTAATTACGTACATACCTACGGACTATGGTATGTCTTACCCGACCTCAACGGGCTACTGCATTTTACTTCAACATTTTCACACGATATAATACGGACATTTATTATTATCATGAGATACCCACTAATTACTAATTCAAGAATATTTCGGATACAACGGACTTATACTTATAGAATTCGGGACATCACGCGAAATACTTAGTTACTCACATTTACCGACGTTTCGAGCACGTTGCAGCGCCCGTGGTCCAATGCCCATGAGTCCAACCGCGACCACGGGCGCTGCAACGTGCTCGAAACGTCGGTAAATGTTAGTAACTAAGTATTTCGCGTGAAGTCCCGAATTCTATAAGTATGAGTGTTAAAAACCGCGATAGTTTAAAACAAAAAACAACGGACTTAGCTCGTATTTTGTTCTAAAACACCCATCACTCTCTATTAAGATCCGCAACTGTCACTCACATACAAACTTATTAATTTATTTGAAACAGTACTGTATTCATTTTAATGTCATAGCCTTCAAATATTCTTTCTTGCATCTTTCAGATGGAATCGTTAAAAGAGAGCACGGTGCCATCAGACGCTACGAGCTCGAAGACGACTTCTATTTACCCACACCAACATCCACTGGGCTAGGTATATTGCTTTCCAACAAATTCTACATCTCTCGTTCTTCAAGCTTTGACTACTTATAAATTGTCTTTTGAGTGTTTCCAGCATGTGTGGAGGGAGGCACAGTGTACGCAGCCGGGTCGGCCATGTCGTCCAACGTGGCGTGCGAGCAGTGCTTCTGTCTACAGGGCACCAGGAAGTGCGTCAGGCCAACCTGCCTCCCACCCCCGCCGCACTGCGTCCCCAGGCCTACTGCTGGTGCCTGCTGTCCTCAGAAATATTACTGCGAACATGACACTGAGGTAGCGAAGGAGCATAAAACCGGTAAGAATTGTCTTACATCAACATACATACATACATATGGTCACGCCTTTATCCCCGAAGGGGTAGGCAGAGGCATACAATATGCCCACATTTCACCTTTGTATAATTTTGTCCCACATAATAGGTGGTGAGCCGTATTGCCGTGTTTAAATGGACAGGCGCAAGTTGTGACTGCCTGCTGTTGAAATAAAGCCTTCAACTTAGCTTAACGACTGCCATTTTACTGGCAACCGGGACCAACGGCTTAACGTGCCTTCCGAAGCACGGAAACGCTCAAGTAAATGTCACAAAGTGGTCACATGGATGGTCACCCATCCATGGACCGGCCATAGTGAAAGTTGCTTACTGCAGTGATCGTTTACAGAACACTGAGTCCGCGGGGCCACGAGCGCTTAAATCAAACGGCTTTTAATAATTGAATCACAATGAGAATATCCGGATATACAGACGTAATGATCTCGTCATTTAGCTATTTCCAGTTCATCTTTAGGTACAACTTTAAAATTTCTCCAAATTCGCTATAGTGTTGTCTATCATTACCATACAACCAGATACAACACAACGAGTCGGAAAAATATATTGATCTGAAACTTATAAAGCTTAACATGTATTTTCCACTGCCGGCAGTGGTTACATACTAAACTACATAGTTGAAATGCCATATCTACAACAAAAATGCATATTCAATTTCAATTTCAATTTCAATTTATTCATTTATTGTTTGTTACAGGTTTTTTACATAGATGTTGTAGATTAAATACATTAGTCCTTCCGTAACATGCCTTACTAGCGTACAACAATATTTTAATTTGAAATACATATTTAATTTTAAAGATTTATATAATGTCATATTTACACAAATGTCATTTAGGTACTTAATCTAAAATCAAATAGAATTTACTGGCGTGCAACAATGTCTATATCAATTGAATTTAAGATTTTTAAGAATGTCAAGTTTATCAAGTTTATATATTCATTGTTTTTACCCTGAAATAGAAACCGCATTATTCCTCGAGTTAAAATATTTTATAGTACCGACCTCGATAGTTCAAAAATTACAGTTTCATACCTATTCCACTTCAAAAAGAGTTAATACCAGAAACTTCTTACACCTTTCAGACTGTGAAGTGAGCGGCAAACGGATTCAAGAGGGGGAGCGCGTGCCTTCTGAGACCGAGTGCACGGCGTGCTTCTGCCTAAAGGGCACAGTGCGGTGTCAAGCCATGGCGTGCGCGCCCCCTCTCCACGGGTGCCAGCCGGTTATGAGGCCAGGGGACTGCTGCGCTCATCAGTATAAGTGTGAACGCCAAGAACCTACGCTTTATAGAGGTAACTTGTACATATATACTCGTTTAGTTCACCTTTGACGACGATGATGGCATTGGCTTTCAAATTTCTAATTTCTTCTTCTAGTACCATTTCAGACCAAAATCACTAATTACCAACAGTCTGAGCACGTGTTTTTATTCACGCTCAATGGAATAATAGTGAGTGGGGTACACAGTGTAGATATCACCTACACTCAGATGCAGTATTGTTTAATTTTTATCATATTAATAAACTAGATAAAAATGAGAACTTTTCAGCTCCAAAATATTATTAAAATTACTTGTATATTTAATATTGATTTAATTGCCCGTACATTTCAATTTTCAATTGTAACTAGGTACATAGGTACTAAATTCCTTGTCCACATATGGTATGAGGACAAGGAAGGCCGACCCCAAGTGATGGGACAAGGTATAGTTGGAAGAAGAAGAACTAGATACATACATACATATACTCACGCCTTTATCCCCGAAGGGGTAGGCAGAGGCCTATACCGGCCCACATTTCACCGTGTACAATTCGGTCCCACGTAACAGGTGGTGAGCCCATCGCCGTGTTGAAATGGACCGCCGACGTCAGAGCCTCGTCCGTTGTTCAGCAGGTGCACGAGCTTGCACGTGAGGTTGACTTGGGCCCGGAGGTGTTGGTAGGGCCCCACTACTAGAACTAGATACATACTAACATTATATTGTTTCAGGACTTATGTCTCACCATCGTCCCTCATTTCACAATTCTTTACCACTTACAAGAAACGACGACCGTGCATTACACATTCAAAGGTGGCATAAAGCGACTGAAACTAGTACTAAAAAAATATTACCCGATATATCAAAAAATACACCAATTGCAGCGACTACTAATGATTTAAGCTACACTGCTAAAGTTAAGAGAAAGACTAATGAACCTGATGAAAATCATAATAATGAAAATGAACCAAATGCAAGTACCTCTCAAAAAGGCATTGCTACAATTGATGATATTGAAAATTACGACATTCCAATTAATGATACAGCAGATGAAGAAATAACAGATACCACTGAATTGACGTATGATAAAGCTACGGAACAGCCAGAAGGAACAGTTAAAATAGTGATCAATGGAACTATCAATTGTACATCAGAATTATCATCTACATCATTACCAATTAATATCCTTTCTAATGATACAGAGAAATCTCAGCCTAATATATTACCACGAATACCAATCGTGAATGGCATAGAAGCCCATACGTATTCTCCAAATGATATAATAACTGATAGTTCTGTCAACGGCAATTTTGATGAAAACGATACGTTTACTATAAATGTAACTAGTTCTTTAAATGGTAACCCGAATGCTACACTGAAAAAGCAACCTGTGCTAACAGATGTAAAGAAAACTGTAAACAATTCCAAGAAAACCGAAGACTATGATTACGATTACGCTGAACCAACTCTGCCGCCATCATTGCCTAATTTAAAGTAAGTAGAAGCAAAATTACTATCAACCTTGAGACACCGCTTTGTGAGATAATAAATAAATGTGTTTTCGGAATTTTTATGCGTTAGAGGACCACCTCAGAAGTCTTACGGACTGTGGGAGTGGCCCCCAATCGCTAGATGCACCACGGCTTTCCATCAGGCTGGCGACTTCAATTTGGCGAGTTTATTATAAAAAAAAGATTATTTTGGTCAAAATAATAATAAGTGGGGGTATAATCATTCTGTGTTTATATGTAATACATCACGTAGAAATCGGGATCTGATTTAATTGTAGTGTTTCAAAACTGAACGAATTAATAACTATTTCAAAGAAATAGTTGCGCTATACATATAATGATATCACACATACAAGTAAATTCACTTACGTATTTCTATATGTCGGTTTATTAGTTACTAGCACATGTCACAGTTTAACACGTGTAGTTTACGTACCCGTGGGAATCAGGAAAAAAAATAGTCGATGTGTGTCATTCAGGGATAGTGTAACTTTGCAACAGTAAACGAATTTTTCAAATTACTTCAGTAGTTCCGGAGCCTTATCAATGTAAATATTTACAAATTAAAAAACAATCAAATCTTTCTTTTATAAAATGTTACTATAGAAGAGATTACTTTGCTTACAGCTTCATACGTAGATGAAATAAACAAATACATGGGTATCAATTTTTCACAGAATCATACCCTTCGTAGCAGCAGATGCAGTCGTCGACGATGATTTGGGGAAAGAAACTCACGACTATCCTATTCTTGAACGAGATGACAAATTTCCCGTCTACTACCCAACGGAGGCGAAAGACTCTACATTCAATAGACGCGAAGACAGTTACCGCCCAACACAATACCCTGTTTATGAATCAGAAAAAGATTTTGATCTGGATCTAAGTAGTGATAGGTACCCAATGCGTAATGTTAAGTACACTGTTTCAACAGCTTTAAGAAATCATAAAACAGAAGAAAAGACTGTTACCAAATCATCTACTACAAGTCCCGCATATAGCATAGAAACACCGGCCGTCAATTTATTTTCACCACCAATTGAAACAGAAGGTATGAAGAATTTATTTGTGTATCTTTTGTATTAAACTATTGAAAGGCTAATGTTAATTTGAAAATTATTTTTGCACAAACCTACCATTTTAAGTAGCTCCTGCCTAAATACGAAATAGGCATAACATCAGAATACCTGTGCTTGATTCAATAAATTTTGACAGTATTTTGTGATCAGAGCATCTACCACCTGATAACGTTAGTTAATTGCTTTTAAATGAATTTTTATTCATATATCTCATTATAATTACAGGTGGCTTCGTACCAAAAGGTCCTGGTATCATCGATGAGTATTACGCAGTTTTTCCTAGCACACCGTCAGGAGTCGGAGTACCTCATCTCACCACTTCAATGCAACTGGATATTCACAAAGGTATCTTGAACCTTGAAACTTATGTAAATTTCGGGTGTAAATTAAAAGATTTTAAATTTATGGCCGTCCTTGCATTAATTTCAGATGATATTTCATAATTATGTAATGTTACAGGGGAGTGTACGACTGAAGATGGCAAAGTTCTCTCAGAAGGTGAAAATTTAACCATAGGCTGCAACGAATGTCTTTGCACGTGGGGTCAGCTGAGATGTGCGCCAACTCTTTGTCGAGCCCCGCCTGGTTGTCACTTCAAGGAACCTGATCCTGATTCTGAAAACCAGTGCTGTGGGGATATCATTTGTAAGAAAGGTAATGCCGAATTTTCTTGTGCATGGAAATGTAACCTTACTCGCTTTTTTAACAATTTGATGTCTGACTAATAAAGACTAATTGAAAATGAAATACTTTCGTACGAGAAATGAAAATTTATACAAAGTTCTCTGATGTAGAACTAAGTTCAGACACAGTACACAATAATGTAGATAAATTCAAATCGAATGATTAGTTAAAACGTATTATATGAGTCTATGCAGTTATCTAATACCTATCTGTTGAAGACTCGTTGCAGTAGCTTTAACAATAATGTACGTAACTTAATAAATTTAGTGGCTTAACACAAATGCATGGCTTTCATTTATTTTGCTAACATACCTTATTTTATATTTAAAGAGTTTATAATATATTTTAACATAAAACACATTCATTGCTATGCTGCATGCTGGCTTGAGAAATATTTTTCAATAAAAACTAAATATGAGGTACTTTTCCACAGAAAATAAAACTGCTACAGTGGAACCAGAGACTGAAAAACCTAAGAGAGAAAGTGTGATAAAGAATAATACACGAAACATATTCCCCCAACCATCTACAATACCACACATGACTAGGATACAAACCCAAGATATGACCACTGTAGGACCAAAAGAGAATATTACACCACAATCTACGCTTACTAATGACACTAACATCAACACTTTCAATTATACTGGATCTTTACAAAATAATACAGTAGAAACTTTAACTAGTACACCAAAGTATTTAACAAGCATGACGACAACTGCTTCTCCTATAGACTCTTTTGATAACGATACTTCATCAGAATACGACGATGAAGAAGACGTCGGATTTTCTTTCGGCAGCGTCCTCAAACTTTTATTGAGCGAAAGCTATGATTCAACAACAAAATCTCCTAACAAAAAAGTTGAGCCCACAAAACCACCTATAAAACCGACACCACCACCTGTTCCTTCCACTCCACGGCCACCTTCTACTGTAAATCCATTTATACCACTTCCCTCCTTACCATTCATTCCTCCAAATATTGTCCCATCCTCTGTAAATAGGATAGATCATTTAGTTCTTGGCGAAGCTACAGCTATCAAAAGAACCACCACAAAGAGGCCATTTAATTTTGAAAGATCAACAGAAAGGTTAACAGAAAGGCCGACAGAAAGGCCTACAGAAAGGCCTACAGAAAGGCCTACAGAGAGGTCAACAGAGAGACATATAGACATAGCAACACCAAGTTTGAGACCTCCTAGTTTTAGTGGATCCTCAGGTTCTACCTCATCAGGTGTGGGTAGTGGTCTATTAAAGCTAGCTGGTTGCAACATTTACGGTAGGATATACAGGGTTGGAAGAATTATCGCAGAGCTATCAACGCCGTGTTTAGAGTGTTGGTGTATTGAAATAGGAGTGGAGTGCAAAAAACTCGATTGTTGAGACAAGTGACTAATGTTATAAAAACAATTGTACAGGAGTGTGATAGTGTGTTTGAGTTAAATGAGAATATTCTCTCTCTACCGGACATTTCAGGGTAATGACGAGAAAAATCATCAGCAATGCAAATTATGTCTAAGTTGATTGTTCTAAAGTGTCTATTTAAATTAACCATGTCTAGTAGTAACAGTTAATATTCTTTAAAGTATTTTAGTTAAATATCTATTTATTTATACAAAACGGCCGCCAGTGATCTCATACGACGTAGAGTACCAATAGACGCAGTTTATCAGCACGACACCACGATGCGATGTCGTCGTGATTACAGAATCATAGTGCATTTATTAACTTTACATGTATGTACTACCCTCAGTGTATGTTAGTTTATTGTAGATGTATTACGTAGTTAAATAGTTTAGTATTAATAATATTAATAAATTATAATAATAAGGCTTTTTCTTTTTCTCATATCACTTATAGGCTAGATATGGGCTACAAAATGCGAATGCGGATCTCAGCTCGTAAGAGGCCGTTTTAGACACGGACATTGCCATCACTACCATTCTTCTCTCTGATCGTCTCCCCATTACAATTTAATCAAATCGTCCTCAGAGGACACTGTCATTACAGTAAATCCGGAGTCAAATTAGAAGGTAGGTACTCAAGCAGAAATTCAGGAGGAAACTTTTTAGCGTCCCCTTGAGTGACATCGATTTCACATTTTCATTATAGGTTTCATGTTTTCAGATAAAGACTTGTAAGTCCATTAATACATGTTAGACTGTTTCGATCCCGGTCCCAGCTATTGTATAATTTGGCGTTCTTTAGGGTTCAATAAACTCAAACAAAAACGACAACTAAAAAATTATTTCATGTATTTCAAAATTTGATTTGACTAGAATAGAATAACTTCTTTGGTTACAATCTCTACACGCTTGTTACGCTAAACTTATAACAACGAAGTTTTACAAAAGGAGATTATCTTTAAGTATTTCTTCATTCAACAAGAACATTGTTGTACTTAATAAGTTAGGTGTATAATTAAGTAATAGGTACCATTGTAAAAATTTGTTTCGTTAACATGAAATGGCAGTCTTATGCTTAATTTATTTTATGTTTAGGCATTTAGGCTTTGAACTGATGTACATGATTGTATGAACATTAAACGTTCATTTTTAACATAACTTGATCTCTTCTTTTGATTATTTCACTTATCTTTTATTATGTCATTTTATTAGCATAACGGTGAGCGCCCAATTGTGATCATAATTGGACGTCGAGTTTAGTTAATAATCAAATTGAAAAACTGATAGTAATTTGGTTCGATTTATTGGTCCCACAAAATATCTGAAGTGGGCGCGTACCGTAACAGTTAATTACCCTGTGGACTCCGCAGCAAGAGCTTGGGACGCAGTCGGGATTAATGTTCGGATGATTAACTTTTTATTCCATTATGTTTATTGAAACTTTTGGCTTCAAGATTTTTACTGCAGGTATTATTTCCAAGTATAATTACTAATAGTTATTGAACACGCTATAAGCAATTCATATTTAATCCTCAATCTAAGCGTGTTGCTTTAATATACTTAAAAGTATCACTAGCCATAGCACATATTACAATGTTTTGATACAAAACAACTACATAAATAGATTTCACAGAAATCAATATACTTTCAGTTGGAAACCGGAACTGAACAAAACAACAACCAAAATGTATCTATATCTAAGTAAAGAGCGATATGTGTACAATTAATAATAATATTCACAGTACTCGCAGATTAACAAATAAATTCTCACATATGGCAGATGTATGTAAAATATTAAATTTTAGTGTCAAATTTACTTTTTAATCAACGAGTACACTATATGCTAATAGTTTTGATCTTCATGTTATAACCCAATGCATAACAGTAACACGACACTTAATAATTTTCATAATCATTTTAACTTGACAATAATTTAGATCTTACATTTTACATTTCATTTTATCTTATATAAACCAACATTTTATACAGAACTCTTAAGACTATATCGCGTAATGTAAAAATAACAACGATTAATATTATAAGTAACTATTTAGTTAAATTTTGTACAAAAATGTAAACTTTATCAAAACCTATCCTATCTTAGTAGAAAGGACGGATGATCATTATGCATAACGCACTCTTCAAGGCGCAATAGAAGACTTGGTTCAGTGGTTCAGCGGTGACTGGTTCAAGTGTAGTGAACCCAATGGTGTTCGGTTCCGCGAGCGTCGTTCGTGTAATGAACCGCAGCTAGGACGACACCGGAGATCAGGATTAGTGCTGAGATTACTTGACAGGCGACCACAGCAGGCTTCTTGCGATTCTCACCTGGGAAAAGACACAAAATGTTATTAGTATGGGTGATGTCTAGAAATAAAAGACGGACTAGATAAAATAAAGATGTCGACCGTTCCTTACATCTGCGATCTCTCTCATCTTAAGTATAGTTGTTTCTAAAATCTCCATTTTATGCTTGGTATATATTGGTAGTTTTATTGTCGGCCAAAGCTTAGACTCATAATATTGTCTATCATGTTATTGTATCAGACTGCTTTCCAACTATACTATTGTTTAAACCTAGTGCTTGAAACTGCATAGAAATATCGCACATACGTAATTTCCAATTCCTAACATTACAAAACTTAGTCAAAGTGAAATAAGTTGTTAAGAAAAAGATCAGTTTACTGCGAATTTCAGCGAGCGCCTTTCGCTTGCTCACGATGAAATGCGTAAACGTGAATTGCTATGAAGTCTATAAAGGCGCTAAGTATTAATCGCCTCGCACTATGCGTACAGGATAATTTCAAATATTCTGCTTACCAGTAAAGACTAGGAAAGCGAGTGGCACTCCCACCGCAGCGCCCATGATATGAGCCGACCACGCCACGTACTCCTGCGAGGAGGCTGTATGTGCGGCCGCGTGGTTCGCTGCAGTGGGCGGGTCTCGCAGCAGCGACCACAGGAGCTCCGAGGTGCCCAGTACCACCACGCTCAAGGGACGAAACCACCAGAGGGGAATGTGGCCGTATCTGCAAAGAAAATGTTGCTATAATTTAATATTGTACTTTGTTACTTCCATTTGAATACCTGAAGAGGATGGAGCCCACTCATTTCGTTCTCAAACCTCATAAATATTTGAAGGATAGTTTCCTGGCAATGTATTTATTCTTTTTAATTACCATTATTTTTTTATTCATTACTAGGCACAGTACCCGAAAGACCTTCACTCATGACATACTTCGGATTCCCGTTACACTCGCATGGCGGCATCAAGCTGATTGGGCACTAGATAGGGAGTAGGGGGAGTGCCCGCTGTCTACAAGGCAGTGTTTCCTTCTCTTCTTCATACAATTAGTATTTAGTACTCAAAATACAATTTACCTGAAGCAAACGTTAGCTATATGCGACGTAAGGAGTGCGAACACCGCGGCAGAGGCGCCCACTACCCGTACATCGGGCTGCATGACGCCCGCGCCGAGCGACCCCGCCGCCAGCCCTCCGCACCACACGCACATCACGCGCCACCAGCGCTGCTCGCGCTCTAGCGGCCAGCCAACCTGGAGATAAAGGGAATGTGGTTATTAGGATAATCAAAAACGATGCAAGTCATTAGAAAGTCCTAGTGTTGGAAGTAACTTTATAATAATGTGTGACATCTACATGAGTTCACCCACCGGAATTAATGGAAAGGTTTCATAGTGACAAATCAGCTAAAAACTTCGTTAGGTTCGCGTTGCAGGAAGCATCTGGATGCGAAGGGCCCTCCGCTTTTCGAATCCAGTGAAGAGCCTCTGTCACGACTAAACTACTCTTTCAACACAACGCATGACCAAGGAACTGTCTACCTTCGATAAGATATTTCTAGGATATTGACCAGCTTAAGCCACCTATAGCCTACTCTTAGCATTAATAACTACATAATGCAGTACTTACAGTTAAAGCGACGATAGCGTTTAGAGTAAGATGTGGAATATTGGCGTGGACGAGGCCGTAGGTGAACAGTCTCCAAGGCTCCCGCTGCCACTCGGTTGGAGACCATTGTAGTAGCGAGTGAAGATGGTCTGTGCTCCACGTGTGGATACATACCTGGAAGGTTTAGAAAAGCTTTGTTAAAAAAATATAGAGTAGAAGTTTATCCAAAACTGCGCCGAAACAGGTGCGCATGCGAACTAACAGACGTACTTCTGGTGTAGGTTACAATGGAAGACCATAAGGTACCATTGAAGGTCTGATAGCCGTTGCTATAAAAAAAATTGCTAAAATCTTAAATCATGAAAGACATTCAATGCGGATTTCAGGCACTGAACTCTGAGTGAGGAGTGAGGATGGAGGGAGGGACTTAACGCTATTACGGCTAAAGTTTTTCTTTTCTTCTTTGTTTATGATACGAGTACCAATATGATTTAAATATTTTAGAAATCTTATTTTAGAAAACTTGAATTATTGTTAAAAACCTTAAATTATTGTTATTAATAACAAATACTTACTATCAAAACAATCACACAAAATATGAAGTACGGTGGCCTCAATTGTGTCAGGAACTTCCCTTTCCTCTTCTCGAACTTCGATAGCGGTTTCGTCTTGATTGGAAGCTGAGGACACTTGACGTAATTGCCCGACGGATGCACTTTCAACGTCAGCCCCGCTTGGAGCCGAGACTTGTGTTTAGGTGTTAAGTCACGAGGTAAGAGCTTTCGATTCTCTCCCGGGCTGCTGGAGTTATCAGTAGCTTTTTCCTCCTCGTTCTCCGTCCACGCCATAGCTGGTTCGTGTTCATCAGGGAGGATCCTCCTGCCATGATGTACAGGAACTGGCTTCGCGTTCAGTCTTACAGTTTCACAGTCTTCAGCATCAGGCGCCATGGTGACCACTTCTCACCATATTTATTCAAACATGTTCAGTCCTCCGCGATGCTTCTCGTTTCCTGTCGGAACCAAATATGATAAATTATTACGGTGCTCGCGAATTTATATTCAATTTAGAAGGAAAATGTATTATTGGTAATTAATTAGGAATTCCAGGGCAAAGGGAATTGTTAAAACATTAATATTAAATAGGCAAGAGATAAAAATATATCTCAATGCTTTTGATGGGAGTAATGGGAGAAAATCAATGAAGGAAAGTTCAATTGCAAGGCGTATAAACTCGCCTGTAAGATATTATTGGCTTAAAAATAGCAACAGCGCGAAGCAGGTCTCCCCCTAAAATTTCATACCAGTGAAAAAAGTATACACATAATTATTCATTATTCCTTGCTTACTTTGGGATCAGATAGCGTTGTGTGAAATGTCCGTGAATATTTATTTATTTATTTTATTTATTTATAATGACGATCTCTAGCTGAAATACTAAGTAACTTCATTAGAATAATATAAAACGTGCTATGCTCTTGGGGTCCCAGGCGAACATCAACAGCACGCGAATGAGGCAAGGGGATCTCTCATAATGTAGCTACTGAAGCAGTTTATTTAACCTCATCTTTAAGTAAGTATTGTATATGTAAATTGCATGGAACAACCCAAAGGTTTATTTCGAACTAGATAGTGAAGGTGGGTCCACACGCGTGACATTTTGTTCTCGTGCCCGTATACCAGGAGAACTTATTAAGCAGCGTATGTGTTATTCTAGAATGCGATCAACATTTTTCTGTTAACCTTGAGAAGAAATTGTCTACTTGTCTCATAACCAAATTACAAACTGAGATATCGACAATGATTTTAATAATATTCGAAATAAACTGAAGACCGATAAAAAAATGAAAATCGAAGAAGATCGGTAAAACAAATGAAGAACCTATAAGACAAATGAAAACCACAATAATAATTGTATCAAGGTGGTTACGAAATAGTTACGAAGGCAGAACATAAACAATAAACATCTTCTTTTGTAACTTGGTTACGAGATAAGATGTGAATTTATATTAAGTAGGTAACTTTTTATACCATCAAAGTCCCTACCCTAATAGTATAAAAGAGTTACCTAGTTATACTGTACTATGCTGCATCAGATGGACACTGAGGCTTACTACAAACTTAAGCCCTTTAAGTTTGGTTAACCTAGTACCCATCTGATGAAGCACAGTACGACTATGATGGCAGCCGAAAGGAAACCTACCCATACGTGTAGCTACGAAATTTCAACCAGATCCATCCAGCCATTATATTGTGAACGAATAACAAACATCCAT
Organism: Miltochrista miniata; assembly: GCA_933228765.1. Taxonomy (NCBI): domain Eukaryota; kingdom Metazoa; phylum Arthropoda; class Insecta; order Lepidoptera; family Erebidae; genus Miltochrista; species Miltochrista miniata. Next base: position 741,358 of record OW121755.1, on the reverse strand, counting down.
ACTAAAAACTTTAGAGTTTATAATAGTAGAAAGGATTGATCTGTTACATGCAGACATATTGCAAAAAGGAAAGAATTACCAAGTGTATCTAATTCACTCTTCGATAGCCAGAGCCAGACTTTACCTAATTAACTTTCTATGGCTAAGTTAAATTCGGTGGTCATCTTATGCAGTTCCAATACACAGAATAGTCCGCAAATAGCATGTTTAGATGACTATAAAATCCCACCCACACTTCCATCACTGTGACTCCTATAAACCAAGATCTACAGCAATGACCAAGACCAGAGAATTTCCCGACTATCTGAAACTCAGATTCCCCTGATGATGCGAACAGCTCATTACACAGTTCACGTGTATAGATAGATAAATGCGTGGGTTCACAATACCACGCGACAGGTTTATAGGGAATCCCTTTACAAACAGACTGATAACGCCGACATTACCAATAAATTCTAATTGTTTTAGTTTTCCTGGTACGACAATAAATCAATATAATAGTCCTTATTTTTATTTTGTGATAATAATTGCTTTGGTACCGGAAAACATTATTATGTAATATGATACGAGGATATCGGCACACGCGCATCTATTATTATAGTACTGTTTGTTTACTATGATATAAGTTATTTCATAGTCAAAGCTTTGTAAAACATCAATCATGCAGAAAAATAATACAGAAATTTGATGGCCATGGAGGATGGAGGGCAAATTCATACCCTGACCATGAAACCTGATATCCGTATCCATTATGAAAAACTATAAGTCTGAAACTTCTATACCATTTGATTTCGTCAATTTATACAAATAAATAAAATTGGAGTGTCTGTTTGTAATATTAAAATAACCGCTATCTACTACATGCATATGAATGTATATACGGTAGGTACACATACCAAAATATATATTTTTAATTTTTTTTCTGTCTGTTTGTCTGTCTGTTTGTTCCGGCTAATCTCTGGAACGGCTGGACCGATTTGGACGAGACTTTCACTGGCAGATAGCTTATGTAATAAGGAGTAACTTAGGCTACTTTTATTTTGGAAAAAGAAAAAAAAAGAAATTTAAAAAAAAATGTTACATTCCATGCGGACGAAGTCGCGGGCACAGCTAGGAGAAAATAAAATTATTCCGAAGTAACAGTACAGTAATTTTTAAAAGCTTATATTTTGTGTCCACATTACGTACTATAAGGTTTATTCACCCCAATAACAGTTTTCAGAACCTTGAATAAATTAAAAATAACGTACCTACCTCTCCATGAACAAATATCCACCTTCGTAAACGCACCACATTATTATTTCTATAGTAAACGCTCATTTATTAAAACAACGATTAAATAAAAAACACGTCTTCCCCATTGGAAATTATTATTTATAATATTGTTTATTCACGGCAAACATTACGGAAGTGCGATAAGCATGTAATAAACCCGCAAAATTCTGACGAAGCTTGCGTACCAAGGATACTGAATTACAAAATACTGACGTCACAGTTGACGATGTCAAATGTAGACAACGTACAATAGGTAGTAGACAATACAGGGATAACACAAACTTGACCTAAAAAGGATTTACGCACGTCAAAAGGATGATTAAATTTAACAACGATTTACCTGAAACTGATTGTGTTTCCCAGCAACTGGTAATTAAATTTAAATTAAACATTATGTCGTCCGTCATTACGTTACTAAATGATAAGACTGTTGCTGCGCGCTCATCAATGCGCACATAGAAAAGAACTTGATGAAAATAAACTATCATCTTTTTAAGAGAAAACCCAGGTCTCTTATCATCTTAAACGGTCTTGCTGCTACAAGTATAATGCATAATTTAGTTATAAATAATAATTGTAAGCGAGAATTTATTTGTTTGACCTGTTATCTGTCTACACGAGACCACAGCACGTGCCACTGTAATGTAGTAAATAATAACTAACATAGGTACTCGTATGAAATAAGTACAAGCTAGTTGAAGAACAATGCTTACAACAGAGACCGGCATACGGCCTAATTCAGGCAAATCAGCCTAAGGCAGTCTACTACTCTGCTGAACGTCGTAGGCCTCTCGCGATTTATGTCATAGCACACGACTTTAAATTAATTTACTGAAATCCTATAAGTCTCGTGCTGCATTCTGCTTGACATAGACCTCTCTAACTCTGACCAATAATACTCGATAGATTTTGTAACCAGAAAACCCTAACCATTTTCTTATCTACCCCCCTTACTTACTACTTTTCTTGACGCCAGGATACGTCTGTTTTACACCACGGCTAAGTACTAGCACTGCGAAGAACGCAGCGAGGACACAGCACTCCGCAGGTTGGTGGAGTGCACAGCGTCCCTACGCATTAAGCCCACCCAGCAATGTAAATTTTCAGTATTTCTTTTCTATGACGAACATGTATGTAGCACCTTATAATGGGATATAGCCTAGCTCAACTTACAATTACGGTCAGAGCCTGATTTGGTTCCTAAACATTTTCGTGACAGCAATGTAATAGTTTAATAACGGAACTATTAGCGAATTCGAAATAGGCTACAAATGATATTGTTATGAATAATAATAGGTGGACACAATGCTAGACATCGTGTCACATTAATACAGCACGTAAGAATGCGCCATAATTATCTCTTCGCTTAAATGACAATGCACGCATATCTAGAATCTTCGCCAGAACTGAGCGTTTCAAAAGATCGTTCCTCTGTCGAACTATGAAAACATGGAACGATCTGCCCGCACACGTGTTTCCCTCATCTTACAATCCCGGGTTCTTCAAGAGGAGCGTAAAGAGGCACATCACAGGGCCGCCAACTTGAGGACCACTGTCGAAAGTCTTACCGACTGTGAGACTGACCCCCAATCGCTAGATGCGCCACGGCTTACCATCCAGGCTGGTAGCGACTTCAATTTGGCGAGCTAATTATAAAAAAGAAGGCTTTTTGTGTATTTCTCTTTTAAATCATTCAGCAATGAATAAATGAATTATGAATTATGAAAAAAATTCTTTACCACTTTATGTCCGATTGCAGCAATATAATTCAAAATTAAAAAAAAAAAGAAGAAACATACGATAACGCCTTTATCGCCGAAATATTAGCCCGAGTTTGATTGTAGGCTATTTAATAACTACAAATTCTTCAGATTTTAATCTTGATGCACAAATGCATCACCAGTTTCACAATAAAGTGCATATATAAATCTCTATCAATGTCTCGAGAATTAATGATAGGATTATCGGATGATAAACACCGCCAACTCCGGTGAAAAGCCGATACACGATAAAAAACTAAGAGCACGTATAGAAACGAGTACGTGCGTGTATGAAAGAAAGGATATCAAAAAATTTGCAACACGGTAGCCTAATGTCACCTCATTGTCTGCCAAAAATATTTCTTTATAGAAAGCCAGACATAACAAGGCTATAGAAATAGTGTCACGTACAGGAACGCCCCTGGCGATGCACAGGAAGTATTTAACTAAACGATTGCTTGTAAAGGTATAGCACAGTACTCGGTATTCAGTTGTCGAAGCCTTAACATGAGGTGTGTGTGTCGTCTTATTCAGACAAGATAACTTGGTGCTATGGAATATAGAACGCAAATAAGGAGAGCCTTTCATTCTTAACCAACTAAATATCCTTCTATTATTTTCAACCATTTGGCAAGATACTGTTTATTTATGTGACTAATTAGAATTTTAATACTCTAATTGATAGATTCTAAGAGAGCGTATACTCAGCATTTCATAGATTCACCGTGCGTGCGCCGGGTCCATGCTTGGTACAGAGGAAAACACTGTGAGGGTTTCTGGGACTTGCAACCCATCTGAGTAGGTTTAGGGTGGCCACCGTCAGCGCTTACCTTCCACTGTTCACAGTGTTTCCCCCTCTGCCTAACCTAATTTGGTAAGATCCTGTCACTGCCGCTTTAGATATTCGTTTTAGCAAAGAGCTTACCTCCTACTCCCCTTGCTCCTACATCTTACGTGGCATAGAATTTAACCACATAGCCATTCTTGGTCAACTCATTAATCAATTCAGATATTTATTTAATTATTTCATAGCGTGGTCCTTAGGTATATAAGTCTCCCACGGCACCGTGAGCTCCACGAGCTTATACAGTGCGAATTCATCAGAAGCCGAATGATCCATATACGCTAACATTCCACCATTTTTATTTTGTCTCACGTCTTAAACGGATTGTGAGCCTATTGCCATGTTGCATGTTTTGATGAAACAGTCCTAAACATTGAAACCATCGTAATTGCAAATGCCAGAAAGTCACCACCCACCCACCTTAGGATCAGACGGCTACAGAACAATGAGTTGGCCACGAAATAATATTTTTGTAGCGCCCCGGATTGCAAAATAGAATATCGGTTGATAGAATTGTTTGTGAATTTTAAAGCTTAAAATAATATTTTTAATAATTTAAAATACCTATCTGTAATTAAAATCTTATCATCAATCTCAAATCTCAAAAGAATCTACATATAAATACATTGTAACTAAAACGACAGGATACGCAGGTATTAGATAGCATAGAACCTGTATTATTTCACTGGTCGGTTTTTTCTGGTCGTTCCTTGTGATTAACGATATTAATTACTGCTATCGATACGTCTCACCTTGGATTCTGATAACATACATAAACCAATGTCACTGGTTCAATCACTGTCATATGTTTGGCTATCTATGTCCTAAATATATCACAAAAAATAGGAAATTGTAGATAATCTTTTAATATCTGTGATAAAGATTACATTGTATGGAACAATATAGCTTCTTTGTTGTTCCTACTATGATCATGTATCATAGAAGGAATGATCTTTCAAATTACAGAGCGGATTTTAGTAAATTGGTTTGAATTGCTCACATGGCACGAATTATAACTCTTGAGATGTGAGTGTTTAGTATGCAGCTGGATAGTTCTTCAGGTAATAAGGTGTGACTATACGTAGATAGGTATGTTTTTTTCCGTTTGTTTTTACGATTTCAAACTAAATGCATAAGAGAAATAGAGTAAAGCGTTGAGATGGTTAATGGTCATGTTTTGAGAAAAAATAAGGGAGAAATGAGAATAAATAACTTTGAGAACAAAGTCACGGGCAGAAGTTAATTTACTACGATACGGTGCAGCAACTCAGCGTTGACATCAAGAAATTTATAAGTATGGTAGGTATATAGAATATCTGCTTTTTCTCGTCGGATATTTCTACAACAGTTCGTATCAAAATTTCAAGATAAATTACATACTACTCAAATGTAGTTAACCAGTTTTATTGTCCAAATTACAACTGTCCGATGTTAGTATATAAACCCCACCTGGACAAAAGGCGCTACTGTAGCCTTAGAACTGCTAATTCTCATTCACAATGTTTCCATTCATTCATGGAGAAAACATACTGCTGATTGACCTCATGTATGGGATGTACCCGGACCATATCAATGACTTCGGTATCCGAGCCAGGTTCTGATACGGCCGCTCTTACGGGAAAGTCAAACCGCAGTTGCTCCCACAAAAATATCGAAAATTCAAAATAACGGCCATCAATAAAGGACTCCAAATCCAAGCGATACATATGAATATAACACTGTAAAATGCCTTTGGAAGATAGCAGCTCAAAGAAGCCTTCCTCACCTGTGGCTTGATGCCACCTGCCAACAAACGGTATAAATGTTAAATCTCAGTTGCTCCTAACAACCAATCAAAGTAGACCCCAGGCTGGATACGAATTAGAATGCAATCAAGACTTTTATGCGCTTGTTAATGTAAATAATAAATGAGCAGGTGGCTCTAATCAAATCTCGTTCTGATACACTCCAATCAAAATTGGAATACCGCATCATTAAAACGAGATGTCATAGGTAACAGTACATTGCAATGTCCTGGCGTATTCTTATATATAAAAATGAATCGCAAAATGTGTTGGTAAGCGCATAACTTCAGAACGGGTGGACCGATTTCACTAATTCTTTTTTTGTTGTGTAAGGTATTGTCAGGAGAAGGTTCTTATGGAAGAAAAAATATTGTATTCCCACGGGAACGGGAACTACGCGGGTGAAACCGCGTGACGTCCTCTAGTTTTACATAAAAAAGCTCAAGTATGTACCCGGGGCTCTCAACCATAGGCTGTTGGGCGTTACGTGAGGTTTTTTAGTGGGTGGGAGTCCGGCATAACATCCATGAGGATTTTCCCTGACGTAAAGCAAAAAAAAAGCTCATGTATGTATAAATACTTTAGCTTTTTTATGTCGGAGAGGATAGACAAGAGCTAGATTGCCTCATGAGCTTTCAAGAATAGCTACTGGAGAGGCTGAATTAATTTAAAACCTGGGAATGAACTCACTTGTGTAACTTTTGCAGATCTATACTAATATTGTAAATGCGAAAGTAACTCTGTCTGTCTGTCTGTTACGTTTTCACGCCTAGACCGCTGAACCGATTTTGATGAAAATTGGTATAGAGACAGTTTGAGTCCAAGAGAAGGACATAGGCTACTTTTTAATTGACTGCGTAAAAGGAGGGTAATAATTTTAAGCGATAACGACTTCTAAAAGCGCGGGGAATAGCTAGTATGAAATAAAATATTTATTAATAACTGTTTTCAGCCCAGGTTAAATGGTTGATCAAACTTTCAGTTAAGATTAATTGGTTGCACAACCTTTTCAGTTATGCCGAATTGGCTGCATTCTATGAAATTAAGAAAAAAAGCATTAGATAGATATGACAATGAAAATTTATTTTTTCTTATTTTGTTAAGACCTAATTATTATAAATGCATAGGTATTGCGGGTACTCCAATATAGTATATTTCTTTGGATGTTCATTTCTTAACAAAAAGAAATATCCCAACTTGTTTTGGAAATAAAAACGTTACGTATATAAATCGCCAGTCGCCACTAATCGATATACTTACATCAAATCGAAATAAATAACTAAATAAATTGGTAAAGTTATTATACTCACTGCTATAATTATACAGGTTATGATAAACAGCTGATCAGTGATGTTCACACACATACACACATAGTCACTTTCTAAACACATATATTTAGCACTCACTAAAATAAACTAGCTATTATTAGGTTATTACACCGGTCGCTAAATAATGATAATACAAAATGTAGAAGTCCGTACAAGTTGACGACCAAAACGCTGGATGTAGAATGAGCAGAGGACACCTGCTGCACAGTATAAATAAGTAAATATGTCCGCGCCGACATCACAATCGGTTTATCATTTTTTGTGTCGAGTCCCGAAACACGCACACTGACATACTCTACTGTGTATGTACACGATCGCTGTCAGTGTGACAAGACTGCGCCGGCGACGCAGACGGGCTCCAGATTTAGCGAAAATCCATTTTTGGCTGGTCTTATCTTTGAGGAGATAATGTAATCTATCAGGGATTGATAAAGCGCTTGTCTAGAATTTCGTCTGCTAATATTTTTAATTTCGTGAAAGCACTCACATAATTATTTGACTGTTTAAATAAATTATATTTTATGTTCAATCGAAGTATCAGTCTAGTGTTTTTGTCAATTTTTGTTCTTCTTTCTTGGAACTTTCAGATTTGTAAATTGCAGATTTCACGTTTATCATTTTATTGGGTTTTGTTCTGTTGCCTCACAGTCTGGATTATACTGTCTATCGAATAGTTCTGTCCATCTTCAGCATTCCTGGTTGTAGACATGTCAGTCGGTTCGAAGTCGGTTGTTGCATGTCATCCTCTGCCTACAGAACAAAATAATTAGCTGTCTAAGGAAACCGCGTTTCAAAGAGGGAATGTAACTGGAATTAATCCTTAGAATGATGAAATTATCAAAAATGACAAATTTAAAAGCTGTTAAAAACTCCTTTTAGATATCGTTTTAAAACAGGACAAGAAGGTAAACAAGTGCACTCAGAAACATATTTCTGTTCGTGCTTTTAATTACAAAGCTAACTGGGCTGATCAGATGTTATTTAGGTAGGTATGTCACCGAGCATTGTAATGTCGAGGAAATTCGTCAAAACAGATATGTAATTTACCTGTGACCTAGTTTTGTAGGTACGCTAATATAGAGTACAGTCAACGTCCATAACATAAAGGCAACCTGGCTGGTCAAAATAGTCCTGAAAATTGCGTTCTCAAAAAGCACAGTGATTGTTTTAAAATGAAATGATAGAAGCGCTCGTGGCCCCGCGGAGTCAGTGTTCTGTAAACGATCACTGCAGTAAGCAACATTTACTACGGCCGGATATGGATGGGTGACCACCACGTAGACCACTTTGTGACATTTATTTACGAGCGTTTCCGTGCTTCGGAAGGCACGATAAGCCGTTGGTCCCGGTTGTCAGTAAAATGACAGTCGTTAAGCCAAGTTGAAGGCCTTACGGGCGGCTTGAAAAATATCAACTTGCGCCGGGGTCGGCAGCGCGTGTGTAGCGCCTCTGGTGTTGCACACGTCTATAGGCTACGGTTACCAACCTTCCGGTGGGCCGTAAGCTTGTCTGCCACCTAAGTAGTATAAAAAAAAAAAAGAAAAAGAAACAAGTTTATGACAGCTGTCATTGTAATGTGATATTTATCCAAATGAGATACGGTTTGATTTTCTTATTTGCTAGGATCGTTTTGAACAGGTCACGTTCTCTACATTATTGATGTTAGCTGTACTTAGGTATGTAAATCATTATTATAATCAACAAAACAAACCTAATTAAGTGACACAATAACATGACCTATATAATCGTCACGTTACCCAATCACATGGGTTCGACAATGTTTGCATGATACCTACAGAGAAATATGTTATGATTTGATGATATTTTATCTGTGCTGTCTCAGAGGTCAATAATGTCATCATCAGTTATCCCAACACGTAAATAAAATGGTAATAGTTGTGTATTTAAAGTAAGAGGAAAATTCAGCATCTTGTCAACAAGATCATTGGGAATCAAAGTTTAACTTTAAGCCAGTGTTTACAACTGGAAGACTCTACTGTAACTGCGTTTTAGGTTGTTGGAATGTCAAAGCAGTTACTATCATGCATGTCAATTAGTCGAATAGCTGCTAATAACCAAGAAAAGTGGTATCATAGAACCACTATAAAGGCTTAGGAATCGAGACTTAAAAATAGGATTAAAACTTTAAGAATTGACAACTGAAATTGGTTCTCAAAACTTACCAAAGCTATCATTTTAAGTGCAAAGGATGTTCAAGTTGAGAAGAATCACCACACGTGCCCCAAGGAGGCTGGCAGGTGCGTGCTGCCCGCATGTCAAACAGGTGTTCCGTATAAGAAACATACAAAAAAAAGCAAGCGCGCTCACCATCTGCTCTGTGAATCTCTCGAGGTGTATACAAAATTATATGATGAGGGTATAATGGTGCCTCAGTAAAGTTATAATATTTAATGAGTAGGTATAACAATACTGGTGGTTTCGGGTGTTTGTGAGCCGAGTATCGATACTCGGTCTAATTTTGACAAGTAGAGGAAGAAGATCGAAAAGAATCTACTATGAAATAACGTGCTGAAAATTATTAAAGACTCCTAAGAAGAGTAATATCGTCTAACATGTTTCATTATCTAAGCGCACGGCAGTGCGCAGGCCAAGTTCCAGCAACAGGCCGAGCGCATGCCGTACTCTATTTACACGAACCGCTTCGACCCACTTTTGACCCCCCTGTAGCTCAGTGCCTATTGCAAGTACAGAAATAAAATTGTACGTACATAATCATATACTAGTACTAAGGCAGTGTACCAAATTTCATAGATGTAGCTTTAGTAGATCCTGAAATATGACCCTGTGAATATAGCTAATTTTGGCACTGACTGACTCACTCACTCACTGACCGGTCATCAAAACCTCTAGGCCACTTCCAATTGTCCTAGCGTTATGAAATTTGGCACACAGATCGGGTGTTATATGTAGATTACCGAAAAATTGAGAAATTTGAGAAATCGGTCAAGCGTGAGTTGGAAAAGGGTTACAAAGTTTGTATGGGACCACAGGATTCCTTGGTCGGATCTTCTTCAAAATTTGCATAAATCATCTCTAACATAATTGATGGAAGATGTGTTTCGTATTTTATTGAAATTCATTCCAGAACAGGCTAAAAGGGGGTAACAATTGTTTTCTTCGGGGGGTTTCGATTCGAATTTGTATCAATACTTCTTAGTGATGAGAGGACTCTTTTGATTTAATTTACTTTTTATTTTAACACATGTCATGTTTAAAAACTCAATCAGATTTGAGAAAGATGTTGTCAATGTTTTGATTAATGTCAATCAAATTCTCTATACATACAAATTATGGAAAAGTCAATACTGCACATTGAATATTGTTATTCATATTTGTGAAATATTTGGATCAAATTCGTCCAGTAGTTTAGAGATCAGCAAGCATTCTAAAGGATGACTCACGCTAGACCGTGCCGGGTCCGAGCCGAGTGTCGGCCGTAGCACGGTCACCGAGCCGGTTGCATTCACGACTGCTCGGGCGAAGCTCGGTGGCGCTGTATTCATGCAACGGGCCGTGGCCGAGCCGAGGCGGGACCGAGTTGTTTATGAGCGCTTTCCGTAGTTCGGCTGTCACTCAGTTGCCGCTCGGTTTAACGCGTAGATTTAGCGCGAAAAATTCTAAATCTATGGTTTAACGTGAGTTTGTTCACACAAAATATATATAATATTGACCTTGCTGCGGCCGGCACTCGGCTCGGACCCGGCACTGCGTAGCGTGAGTCATCCTTTTTAGGGTTCCGTACCAAAAGGGTAAAGAACGGGACCCAATTCATGAGACTTCGCTGTCCGTCTGTCTGTCTGTCTGTCTGTCCGTCAGGAGGCTGTATCTCATGAACGGTGATAGCTAGAGAGTTAAATTTTCACAGATTATGTGTTATTGTTGCCGCTATAACAACAAATACAGAAAACAAAAACATAATAATATTTAAGGGGGGCTTTCATACAACAAACGTGTTTTTTAGCGACTTTGTCTTATATATTCGGTAATAAGGTATCCTTTACAATTTAAATACGTTAGTTAATTTGACCATTTCATCAAGATCATTCATTCCCTTTACACCATGCAAATTAAATGAATACTTTAGGAGGTACAGCACAATCAAATGTTCCTCAATGAAATTAATTTCGTGTCGCCATGATTGAACATTATACGGGTCACATACTGACTTATTTTTCGACTTTCATCGTAAATATTTGTTCTTTAAAAAGTGAACAACGCTTTCAGCAGATTACTTTAGGTAGGTGTAATATTTCATAGATAGCTATTTCATAGGAAATGGTAAACAAATAGTCCATATTTTAGATTCTTCTCCAGTATAAACAATTTACGTACCAACACACAATTTATGTTGTAGACGTAGATATCGTGTTTATAATGTCATTATTCAAATGTCATCAATATTCTGAAAAAGAAATTAAACATAGAGTTCACAAACTCTTTTTGAAATATTTACTGTACCTACCGTAGAGGATCTATACAAGGATTAACACTATAGAGCAACGCGACCTGTCTAAAGACGCGCGTTGTATAACACTATAGAGCAACGCGAACTGTCTAAAGACGCGCGTTGTATAACACTATAGAGCAACGCGAACTGTCTAAAGACGCGCGTTGTATAACACTATAGAGCAACGCGAACTATCTAAGGCGCGCGTTGCTATGTGTTAATAGGTAATGAGGGCAACCAGTAGACGCTTGAAATACTCACAGAATATCGAGCATTGTATTTTCATAAAAAAATAATAATTGAAACAAAATGGACCTTTACTGGGACATCCTTTCGAGAGCTTGTCTTGTTGAGAGAGAGTATAAAATAATGTCATGTATACATAATGCACACTTTAAAGCTTATTAAAGACAAAATAGGTACAGTTTCTTGAAAAAAAGTATTGAAATCCCACCAAAAACATCCCTGTTGAAAAGGAGGCCAAGTTCCTATGGGCTAATTGTTCGCCTAAAAAAGGGTTGAAATCCAATCCAATGCCAAGTTTAGATGTACTTTAAATAATCTAAAAATATCTAAAATAATGTTACTTCTAAATTTGAACTTGGCAGGTTAATTTAATTATATACATAATAAATTTAATTATACAATTAATCAAGTGTTGCGTACTGCACGAAACCCTGCCAAGTTCAAATTTAGAAGTAACATTATTTTAGATATTTTTAGATTATTTAAAGTACATCTAAACTTGGCATTGGATTGGATTTCAACCCTTTTTTAGGCGAACAATTAGCCCATAGGAACTTGGCCTCCTTTTCAACAGGGATGTTTTTGGTGGGATTATGATTTACTTTATTCCTCATAATCATGACAGATCGATTATATGGATATTGTAAAAGTTACACCCCTATTCTTTACACTATTAGATTTTTTCCAGAGCATGTCTTTCCATCCCATCCGTCGCATCCCTGAATCCCCTGAACTTCGTAATAAATCACTGTTATTTAAAAATGGGATATTTTTAAATGCACCTCTGTTTAATTTTTCTGCACACTAGGTAACTCCACTAATTTACTGAATGCAAACCAGAAAATTAAATGCTGTGCAAAAAAACTAATTGATTAACTATACATGTCATACTTTAAAAACTTAAATATTACTCAGAACGAGATGACCTTTTTAATCGAATTCACACCAAAAATGTGGTTCGTACATCAAATATATGATTTGTGAAATAGAAATACGAATTGCATATCAAAAATACTTACTTGCACTCTAAATAGTACTATCTTATAACGGAATAGGTTAGGTTAGGTTAAACTTTTATTTTTTTGATCAATAAAATTTAATTTTGTAGAGGTGACTGATTAAATTGAGGTTTTACTCGATGTTCCTAAAAGTAAATTAGGCGATAGATTTTCTTAAAAACGTTTTAATATTTTTGTTGAACAATGGAATTTTTAGATATACAATTCTAATAATACACTCGAGAGCAATGAATCCGGGTCACTTAAAGAATCCTAAAAATCTCGGGAACTAAAAATGCTAGGTTAATGCAATAAATTGTATTTAATAGACAATGTAATACTCCTTAAATGAAGGTATTAAAACTTCTTAGTTATTGTAAAGTTATATCATAAAAAAATCAAATTTGAAAAAGGGCCACTTTCGAAGATGGAACTACGAAATTACAGCATTTGGTGTTGCTTTTGTTTGTAATCTGTTATTTATGTTGGTACATAAACCATGTTGATAGTGCTCTATATTCATTAATCAAGCTGAAATTATGTCGCTTACGCCTGAAGAATGCACCAGAATACTTACAATGCTGGAAACCGGCCGGAGTCAGCGCGATACAGCCAGGATTGTCGGTGTGTCGCTGTCAACAGTACAAAGAGTTCTCCGACGTTACGAAGAAACTGGTTCTAACCTACGCAGACCAGGAACGGGCAGAACCAGGTGTACCACAGCACGAGAAGACCGATACTTGGTGAACACCATGCTTCGAAATCGCTTTCTCACAGGAACTGAACTCACCAATCAGTTTCGACGCCTCGGAGGAAGTAACCCAAGTGCATGGACAGTAAGACGTCGGCTTGCTGAATCTAACTTAAAACCCCTTAGACCTGCAAACGGCCCTAAACTGGAGCGTGGGCATCGTATTTCGAGACTAAGGTATGCCCAGAGCCACGTAAATTGGAGTATTGAAGATTGGTCAAAAGTTATGTTCTCCGACGAATCAAAATTTATGCTCTACAAGCACGATGGAAGACACAGAGTGTATCGAAGACCAGGGGAAAGATTCAAGCAAGCATGCATCGAAGAAAAAGTAGCCTACGGTGGTGGGTCTGTACTTGTGTGGGCCGGAATTTCTTCTGAAAGTCGCACAGAGCTGGTGATCATAGAAAACGGCTCTTTAACTAGCGTAAGATATGTGGAAGAAATCCTCAATGATCACGTTGGTCCATTTATGGTCAATTTAGGTTAGGATGCTATATTTATGCATGACAATGCCCGACCTCATACAGGTAGGATTGTGAATGACTACCTTCAAGAGATGAACATTACTCGTATGGAGTGGCCAGCGCGCAGCCCGGATATCAACCCGATCGAGCATGCTTGGGACGAGCTAGGCAGATGCGTAAAACAACGAAACCCTCCCCCAATCACGCTTCGTGAGCTCAAAATTGCTCTCACAGAGGAATGGGAGAATATTCCCCAAAATCGTATAAGGAACTTGGTGTACAGCATGCCAAACCGCGTAAACGCAGTAATGGAAGCACGAGGAGGCAATACGAAGTATTAAAATTCAAGAAAATCGTAATAAAGTTCAAAAATTTCATGTTTCCTATTTTTGTTTTAAGGAGAGATCGGCAGTTTTTTCTTTATGTAATTTTGTGTTAATAAAATGTATGGTGACTCATATTTTTTTTACTTTCATTTAAGGAGTATTACATTGTTTATTAAATACAATTTATTGCATTAACCTATCATTTTTAGTTTCCGAGATTTTTAACATTCTTTAAGTGACCCGGATTCATTGCTCTCGAGTGTAGTTATTCGTTCAGTAAAACAGTTCTGCAAATACCCTTAAACAGTATAATGAATTTGGTTTATTTTGTGTGCATAATTAGTGTGCAAGTCAGTATTTTTGGTTTAACTTTGAAATATTTTGTTCAGAAAAAGGGAATAAACAGATATCGATTTAAATACATGCCTTTAAAAATGTCTCCACCGCGATACATCCCGAAGGGTGTCGTAAGAGGCGACTTAGGGAACACTTTCGCAAAAAGATCCATTGCGTAGAGATGGAAAACTCGAAATGATTGAATAAAACCCGGTTGTCAGTAAAATGACTATTGTTAAGACAAATCAAAGGCCCTATTGCCGGCTTGAAAATTTAAACGACGGGTCGCGCGATCTGCGACTATCCATTTCAACACGGCAATAGGCTCACCACCTATTACGTGGGACATAAAACTAAAAGGTAAAATGTGGCCGTATACGACTCTGCTTACCCCTTCAGGGAGAAAGGCGTGACTATATGCATGTATGTATTTGTAGAAGGTAACAAACGATGTTTTATCCCATTATTACATAATAATATTTTGTAAACATTATTATTTCATATACCTGTAAGGTCCTCATTATATATCACAAACATGTAAATATTAGTAAACAATAGTAACGTGTTTACTAATAAATATACTGTGTAGGTACATGGTAAACAATTACAAAACAATACCTAGATCATTATAAAAAGGTGTGTGCGTGTAACCTTTACGCGCGATTGAAGTAAAACTTATTTGCCATTGACGGCATCAAATGTTATATTAATATCATTCATTCGAATTTTGAATAGCGAAAATAGTAAGAGTTACTTCCGTCAGAAAAAAAAGTGATTAACACCCTAGTCGCGCCTGAAGAAGTTTTACTTCAAAAATCTGAGTTACACCCTAGTCGCACCTGAAGAAGTTTTACTTCAAAAATCTGAGTTACTCCCTAGTCGCGCCTAAAGAAGATTTACTTCAAAAACCTTAAGCGTGTTCTTCACGAAGACACGTGGCGGCGACGTAGAGTAGAGTAAAAAAAATAGAATCTTTAGGCACATCTGTTACCCTTGAACTTGTTTTGATTTGAATGTTACAGCATAGCATTCCGTGCAATAAACCAACATGGATGACTACAACGATAGACAAACCTGGATAAGCGCGAGTTCAAGAGACCACAATTTCGTTTTTGCTTACAGTAGAGGCGAGGCTGATCTTTGTTTTCATTTTAGATGTTGAACTGAAATAATTGCTGTTAAATTATGCTCCAACTGTCGCTTAAATGGTGGACATAGCAGTCTCATTGAGATCCATAAGGAATAGGTCTTTTTTTTTGAAAACTGATGTAACGGCTATTCTACATAACTCAAGTGAAAAATTTACAGGTACAGGACACTTCACAGTCCGCGGAGAGTCGTGAAACTTTGTTATTACCAACAAAGTTTTACGACTCTCCGCGGACTCAGTGTTCTGTAAACGATCACTGCAGTAAGGAACTTTTACTATGGCCAGTCCTTGGATTGGTGACCACTTTGTGAAATTTATTTTGTAATGTATGTAATGTTTTCGTGCTTCGGAAGGCACATTAAGCCGTTGGCCCCGGTTGCCACTAAAATGGCTGTCGTAAAGCCAAGTTGAAGGCCTTTTTAAGCGGCTGGAAAATTTCAACAGCAGACATTCACAAACTACGCGTCTACGCCTGTCCATCTCAACACGGCAATACCGCTCACCACCTAATACGTGGGACAAATTCTAAAAAGTTAAATCTGAGCATATAACATGCCTCTACCTACCCCTTCGGAGATAAAGGCGTGACCATAATTATGTATGTATGTACGACATGATAAATCGCATGCATCATTTATCCCTATTTTATAGGTACAATATTGTTCTTTTTAGTAAGAAACATTATATTATTTATATTAAATTGTGTAGGTATATTTGGATAAAGCCAGAAATCGAAAGAGCCCAGGACCTCAGAGCAGTAGTCAGTTTCACTACCGAATGCGCCACCTGGGCAGTCCTTAAGAGTTTTATATTGGAAAAACAGAAACCTCTGTGAGATTGTGAGATTGGAGGGTTAAAATGTCAGGACCTGGTAATTACGCTCACTTGTAGGATTTACACATTTATCCAGGTCTTACTTGAACCAGGTTTGACTCTATCTAGTTTTCAACACATTTATCATTTTCACGTACATTTAAACACATAATTGGTGATCGCATTAATGTCCGTTACTAGATGTACTGTTAATTGAAATGTCAATTAATAATCAGTTTGTGGCCTAAATTATATTGATTAAAACTTACTATGATTATTGATAGAGCACCTATTACGTGAAACATGAATAATAGATATACGCAAATTATTTACTCCTACGAGTTTGTTCGTGACAACTTACTTGCACCTGTAATAAGTGTAACGAACGGTAGTCCCGCCTACGTTGACACATTGTATTAGTTTGTTTACATACATACATATGGTCACGCCTTTATCCCCAAAGGGGTAGGCAGAGGCATATTATATGCCCACATTCCACCTTTGTATAATTTGTCCCACGTAATAGGTGGTGAGCCGTATTGCCGTGTTTAATTGGACAGGCGCAGGTTGTGACTGCCTGCTGTTGAAATAAAGCCTTTAACTTAGCTTAACGACTGCCATTTTACTGGCAATCGGGACCAACGGCTTAACGTGCCTTCCGAAGCACGGAAACGCTCAAATAATTGTCACAAAGTGATCACATGGATGGTCACCCATCCATGGACCGGCCATAGTGAAAGTTGCTTACTACAGTGATCGTTTACAGAACACTGAGACCGCGGGGCCACGAGCGCTTAGTTTGTATAATAGATGGTAATTGCCTGCTTCGGTTTTTCCAAACACTGACATTAAGGGATTCTTCAAAAAGGATCTCATAAGGTTCTTGCAGAGTCAGCAGCGCGTGTAGCACCCCTGGTGTAACAAACGTCCATAATCCACTTTACATAAGTTGTACTGAATACTTGTCTGCCGTTTTAGTAATACAAAAATAGAACAACGTTCACCACACCTTTCTACCTGAAGTAGACACGGTGCCGTAACGTAGTAAACATCTGTATGATATTGATAAGAGCGATTGAGATGTCGTCACCAATGTAAGCACGGCTACCTGCGCTCGCGCACCTAAAGAGCTTTTTTTTTCAAGATGACCGTACGTTTTAATGGCTTTACGGTGTCGCGACAGATGGTTGGTAGTGGCACCTGGTGTCTTTAATCCTTTCAACTGAGAATATTATTAAAGAACTAGCTGATGCCCACGGCGACGCCTGCGAAATGTTGGTTATAGCGACCAAAAAAATTATCTCACGAAAATCCAATTTGGTTATTCTAATATGGTACATATCTCCGGTTCTGTTCTACCAATTACGAATTACAAATCTGATAATAAACAATAGTCTAAGTATATAAGAAAGCCTTAAGGTAGCACCTTCTATAAAAGATTTTTATACTACTAAGGTGGCAGATAAGCTAACGGCCCGCCTGATAAACTGTGGTAACCGTAGCCTATATGAACGTATGCAACACCACAGGCTCTACACCCGCGCTGCCTACCTATAGGTACGGTAATTTTCCAGCATTCATTTATCAAATAGATAGTATTATAATGAAACCAAGTAATAAAATTAACAACAGGTTATTCATTAGTAAGTTTATGTACTGAGATACTTTGTAATTTAGATTTTAAATACTTTTTTATGCTTTTGTCTCGCCGGCGCCGGACGGCTATGCGGAATTGCTAGTTTTAGAGATATATGTAGAGTACCTACCTTACTACACTCTTCTTTTGCAATTTACTTCTATAAATAATGTGTATAAATAAATGTTTATTAATAAACAAACAAGCAATACCACTTCTTCATAACGCATCTTCCCCAACCTATATTTAGATTTCCGCATTAGTTGGCTGGCCAGATGCTGTTGTGAATTGGCATTGTTTCGATCTAGTTGGATGCAATTGCCGAATCACCTTGCAACCATATTACTATCACTTGGACTTGCTCATGACTTGGAAACAGATCCAACCTATCACCTTCCAACCATGTTACTTACGGTTGTACTTGCTCATGACTTGGAACCAGCCCAGAGGTCGTAGCGAGGCACATAATACCATTTTCACTTACTACAAATTTAATACAGAGTAGATATAATAGTATAATGCTACGAAAACGATGTATTTTTTTTAAACACCATCTTTGTCACACGTTGCACATCTCTTTGAATTTGAATCATAAGTAAAATTCCTTAAGTAAAGTTCTCCCTCAAGCTTTAAACAGACGAGGCTTTTGTGCAGCCAAACTTGCTGAAGTGGGTGGGTCAGATGGCATTCGGTGATCAGACCGAAACCTACCTACAACAGACAGCGCTGGCCGGCTCTACTGTCCAGCGTGTGACCGAGTGTTCAAGACGAAGTTCGGATTTTCAAGCCACGTACGAGTACAGGCTAGGAAATAGCCAGGGTCATCGTCATCGGATATGACGCGGACGACGACGATGATGATGATTCGGTGATCACTTTATTTTCAGCCAAAGACAATATATCCTAGACATCGCATAGGTGAACAACCCTATGAATATGTTTTCGCCGAATATTGGTGGGGTGCGGGGAGAGGTTGACTCATCCTATTGGCTCTTTCAAGGATATATTGTCTTTGTTTTCAGCAGATATTGTCACTGTCAAGAGACCGATAATGTGAACAAATATCGATCTCAAGCAGGACTCGAACCTGCGTCTTCTGGCTGACCGTTCCAGACGCCCTGCCAACTACACACTGAAATACACTAAGTAGCTAGTGCCTGCATTGCACTAAGGCGTATCTATGACATAAGGGAGTATATATGACATAAGGGAGTATATATGAGATAGTCGGTTGAGTAGCGTCTCGGTGGTTCAGTGGGTACAGATCCGGCGTTGGTCAGAAGACGCAGGTTCGAGACCGATAATAGTTTCACATTCATTCTGTGATTAAGTTAGCATAGTAACTGCTTTGCAAAATTATCTCTTATGGGAAATATTATCTAATTTTTACTTTGTCTAGATAACATAGGTACATTCAGGCACAAAATAGCTATTTTACATTTTTGTATTATGTACCACTATTATTCTTTTATGTATAAGATAAATTAAAGTAATCCACACGTTTACTAGCCGGGTAACCTACTAAATGGGAATGAAATTCACTCGGAGTCCAAAATATAGGACTGCAGATGGAGATGGAGACAGAATACATGGCAAGTAACTAACAGGTAAGAGGTAATAAAATAGGCCTACTTTATATCCTTACTGGGAAATACAGAAGATTTATTCTCAGACATAGGTACCTACGCCCTACGCGTTATAGAAACAATATTCCCGTAAATACACCGTTTATAGTGTAAAATAAATTAATGTTGTAATTTACATTATCTGGGAGGAAAACCTTCGTATAGTTTGCACATGTGTTCACGTTTATTTTTGTATATACATAATTAATTAGTGAGGATTATTATTATCTGTCTATACTTGGGAATACCTATTCTAGTTGTCATCAAATAGTATTTCACTAGTTGTTTATTAGGTTTAATTTTAGTATAAGTATCTTAAAGGAAGGTTGCACCATAAATAACATACCTATAACCGCGCTTTTCCCCGAAGGTGTAGGCATAGGCTACCTAATAGTATACCCAAATTCCACTAAATGCATCACCTGTGACGAGCCAAGGATAATAACATGGTAGGTAGTAGTATTTACAAAAAAAAAAAACTTGAGAGGTGTCAAGGGACACCCGGATGGAACGAAGTTCCTTTCGATTAATTAGTAAAGGAATTGTAATATTTTTTTTTTTAATTAATAATAATATTTTTTTTATTATTAACCCCCATTTTATTACCCCCCCCCCTTCCCCCCACCCCTCCCACCCCTGCCCCCATATTAAATCCCCCCCCCATATTAAATCCCCCCCCCATATTAAAGAGGGGTAGAGGTATCTACCTCTACCCTCCATACTATAGCAAAAAGTGTCGTGACAGCTTTTCGTAAGATGTTTTCCGTCTAGCCCCCTTTCACAACGCGCGATAAGGAACTTCGTTCCAAAATCAACAACAGGTACCTATATTAAGCCCGCCCCTATCTAGGTATTTCAACATGGTAATAGTAGTATTACCATGTTGAAATAGACAGGGACGGGCTTGGATTAGGCAAAGGTTGCGGGTTCAAGTCCCGTCTGGGCCAAGTTGTCTTTTTTCACTTTATAATAAAATATTATTAATACACCTATCGTTGATTTTTTTTGTAGAACAGTTCTATCTACCACCTCAGTAGTATAAGGACCGGCGAAGTGCGAACCTCACTCGCGGACGGAGGATTCCGTACGGCAAAAATCACGTTTGTTGTATGGTAGTATGTGACACCCTTAAAAGTGTTATTTTTCCCTTTTTAGTAGGTATTTGTTGTTACATATATAGCGGTACATTATCTGCGAAAATTTGAGCTCTCTAGCTGCCACAATTCATCAAATAGATACATACAGCCTTTTTTTTTTTTTTTAAGCCGTTCTCAGGCTCTCACTCATGGAGGCCGATAGTCTTGGGCGAACAGCAACCGGCGACGACCCCGTCGCCTACTGCGAAACTCGGGAGGGAGATCTCTCTCCCGCTCCCTCCCCGCTGCCTCTTTCTCGAGCATAACTTGCTCGCAGAAAGACGCAGCAGCGTCCCACTTTATACATACAGCCTGGTAGTGAAAGATATATGGATACTTTTGTCATTGTGGATTTGACCGTTTTGGTACAGAGCCCTAAAAAGCTACAGTAGGTACTATGAGATGTAGATCATGTAGCCTGTAATTAATCTATTGAACACCCGGAAAACACACCTTCGCCTGTTCACAGATACTTAGTACCTACAAGCAGGAAGATCTGCTATCTCAACACTTGAGCGTGCGGTCAGCAGATACCCAATACCACTAATTGACAATAATTGAGACAATCATTATGGCTAGTCATAGTTCCTCTATTTCCTGAAATCTATATATATAAAAATCAATGCTACTTTTCGTTGTAATTTTATAACTCAAGAACGGGCTCACCTATCCAAACCAAATGTTTAGGCTTTGTTCGGACTATTTAGTAGATGGTTTATGTGAAGTTTGCACAAAATCGGTCGAGCGGTTCTTCATTTATCACGCAAACGGAGTTGCGCGGGACAACTAGTCTATAATAATATGGAATAGTCCCCCATTCTCTGTCTAAGTGAATACCGTGCGTGATCGCTTTTTGGTACCTATACGCATAGCTCCCGAACGGTTTGACTATTGGTTTGACGGATTCGGGTACGTGATACGACATATTGTTGGTCACTTAATAGAGGAATAATTACATTGCCGGTCAGTCATAGGTCAATTAGAAATGGGTCAAATTCTCTACCAAATTAAAACTAACGCATAATCTACATAAATGCTAAGCAAGATAGATTAGGGAAATATAAAATATGGTTGGTTAATGGTTCCAATAGGTTAGTTTCGTAGGTTCTTGCATGCGTGGCTTCCAAATGCGAGCAGTGTAAAACCCGACACGGTGTTATCCGTTAGAGAACCAGAGAGGTCGACATAGCTCGCAGAATATGCGTTTTGTAGTGGCAGTGGGCTAGCCACGTCTGTAGAAGAACTGATGGTCGGTGGAGCAAACGAGTCCAGGGGTGGAGACAGAGACTTGGTATCGGTACATATAGCTTGGTTAGAACAACTCCCGGCAGATGGCCCCACAACATGAAGAAGGTTGCTGGTTGTGACTGGGTTCGGAAGGAGCACAATTCAAATATGGCCCACCTGGTAGAAAGGTCGTAATCAATGGACGTTTGCAATACTAGAGGTGCTAATCTCTCGCGGCCGGTCCTTCAAAAACTTACAAACCTCCATTTTAAGAACCCCACACTCCTGCAGAGTAAATAGGCTTAACTTTTGAAATACTTTATCTTTTGCTCACATCGGCATTATAATTCGATAAGTAGTTTAAAAAATCAAATTAAAGAGACAGCGAAAGCGTTTTAGCCCCTCTCTATAAAATAGATAGCAGAGGGGCTTTTGGCGAGACTTGTGTCTGTAGTCTGTGACTCTGTTGCATTAAATTATGTCACTAGGTCACGTGGATCATCTGTTCAAAGTTTGAAATAAAACCAAAATGACAACGTCAATCGGATTGAACTTTCACTTTCACAATAAACGTTAGAGGGGCAGTCGGGTAAGACCGTCTCACGGCTTCGTGTTCATTTTATCTACACTAGTATCACAGTATAAAGAGAATATGATCTGCAGGCTGTACTAATATAAAAGAGGAAAAAATAGTATTTTGTGTGTGTGTATGTTGTTTTGTAACTCAAAAACTACTGTGCCTATTTCAAAAATTCTTTCACCATTATAAAGCTAAAATCACCTTGTGTAGCATAGGCTATATTTTATTCCCGTATTCTCACGGGAACGGGAGCTACGCGGGTGAAACCGCGTGACGCCGCTAGTGCTTTGTAAAGATGAAGAAAAAATGATGTCGAATATTTGTAATTTCGTGACCTTAAAGTTCAATTTTAAAATAGTTCTAGATACCCTCCATCTTGTACATAATTATAGTACGTGTCATTTTAATAGTAACACATTTCAGTACTATTAATAGTATTCTATTTAAAGAAAGAAACAATTATTTTAATCCTACAGAACTACAACTAGCATTGTTTTGTTATTTCCTAGAACTTTGAATCATTATTTTATTTATAAATAGCGTAATAAAATTGTATTATAAACTACTATTATGTTTCCTGTAGGTACTGCCTGTAATGTAACAAGCGCGCACAGGCTTTCACAATAGTCATGCGTACGGGTCGGATTCGGATGTAGGGAATAGCCAATATTGAAGTTCTGCTCGTAGGTACATAATACCACAGATTATACAGGGTGAATTTTTCAAAAGGGATTGGATGGCCATATCCGAAACTACAAGGAATAGCGAAAAATGCTCAAAGGAGTCACGAGCCCGATTTTGATGAAACTTAAAACCTCATTATTAGATTTTTGAAAAACCAATAATACTAGCTGGGAATCGAACCCATTGATTATGAAAAAAAAAACACACCCTATATTATTACACCATACGATAGTGTTGCTATTAAGGATCTTATTCTGGGAAGTAATGACATACGGCAAACTAAAGGAAAGTGCTCATCTTTAACAAAATGCAATTTATTCGCATACGTTAACTGATTAATTGTTCAAAATGTAGACCATTGTTTTCAATACATAGCTGGATTCGAGACCTCAAGGATCGTACTGCGTTCAATATTATTGATTCCGTTTAGAATATTATCCAAAGAATCATTCTGAAGCATGATTTAAAGCACGGAATAGTTACGATCTATTCTGGGATTTCGAACGAAACAAACTATGATACAAAATTTAGGTACATGAAATATGAATTCTATTAAAATTCCAAACTTTCCTTAAATTTGCCGTATATCATTACTTCGCAGAATTTGATCCTTATCAGCGACACTATCGTATGGTGTAATAATAAAGGGTGTGTTGTTTTTTCCAAAATCAATGGGTTCGGTTCCCAGCTAGGATTATTGGTTTTTCAAAAATCTAATGATGAGGTTTTAAGTTTTATCGAAATCGGGCTCGTGACTCCTTTGAGCATTTTTAGCTATTCCTTATAGTTTCGGATTTGGCCATCCAAGCCCTTTTCAAAAATTCACCCTGTATAATATATTCTATTTTTAATACCACATAGGTAAGGACCATCTGGACAATGGTCATCCTCGGTATAAACTTAATGAAATATACATATAATTCAGCTGGTCCCGCAAATACTATGATTCCTAAATAAGGTAAGGAGGTTCTTCAATAACTAATGTACTAGACCGACGCAGATTCATCCCTGCGTCAAATATTGTTGTACACTTTTTTTGGGATGGCTCTGCGAGGTACTTGCTATCCAATTTGATTTTCCTGAAATATTCTTGACGTTTTACAGTGCCTATGCATAGATTTATGTATAACTAGCTGACCCGCGCAACTTCGTTTGCGTGATAAATGACGAACCACTCGATCGATTTTGTGCAAACTTCACATAAACCATCTACTAAATAGTCCGAACAAAGCCTAAAAATTTGGTTTGGATAGGTTAGCCCGTTCTTGAGTTATAAAATTACAACGAAAAGTGGGATTATTCCGGTAATCCACCCCAAAAAATCCACCCAATGGGGTGGATAACCGGAGTTACATGTTATGGTATGTCCGGAATTCCACCCAAGGGGTGAATTTCCGGATCTATTCATGATAAATAAAAAAGATAAAAAAAAACGAATGAAGATCGAAAAAACAAATGAAGATCGGCAAAACAAACGAAGATCGTCAAAACAAATGACGGTCGAAAAAACAAATGGAGATCGGCAGAACAAATGAAGATCGGCAAAACAAGTGAAGATCGTCAAAACAAATGACGGTCGGATAAACAAATGACGATCGAAAAATCAAATGAAGATCGGCAAAACAAGTGAAGATCGTCAAAACAAATGACGGTCGAATAAACAAATGATCGTCATTTGTTTATTCGATTCGATCAAAAACAAATGAAGATTGGCAAAACAAATAACGATCACAAAAAGGAAAATAGAATAAAATATATATATAAAATAGAAGAAATCTAGCTGCGTTTGCCATTGAAAAAAATAGGTGCTAGCAATTCTCGATCTTATGAACATGTATAATATTTATTTATTTTTTACGTAGTCATGATCAGTGATGTCTGTTAACGCCTAAAAGAACATTTTTAGAGAATTAAGGTCGAGATTTGCTTGCACCTATTTTTTTGAATGGCACACGCATCTAGATTACAAAGTATGGCTGCAAGTAATTTTTGACCCTCAAAAATCAACAAGGCTGGAAGCTCAAAAGTCAGAACTCAGAACTCAAAACCCAAAACACAAAACTCAAAGCTCATACTTAGGTCTTTTGTTTAATTAATTTGCAAATGTTTTATCGGTTTTCATATGTTTTTCGATCTTCATTTATTTTGATGATCTTCATTTGTTTTTTCGATCGTCATTTGTTTATCTGACCGTCTTTTATTTGGTCGATCTTCATTTGTGTATCCGATTGTCATTTGTTTTTCGATCTTCATTTATTTCGATGATCTTCATTTGTTTTTTCGAACGTCATTTGTTAATCTGACCGTCATTTATTTTGTCGATCTTCATTTGTTTATCCGACTGTCATTTGTTTTGTCGATCTTCATTTGTTTTGTCGATCTTCATTTGTTTTGTCAATCTTCATTTGTTTATCCGACCGTTATTTGTTTTGTCGATCTTCACTTGTTTTTTCGATCGTCATTTGTTTATTCAACCGTAATTTGTTTTGACGATCTTCATTTGTTTTGCCGATCTTCATGTGATTTTCGATCGTCATTTGTTTATCCGACCGTCATTTGTTTTGACGATCTTCATTTGTTTCTTTCGATTCATCTGTTTTGCTGATCTCCATGTGTTTTGTCCATCTTCGAAATCCACCCATTTTATGGGTGGATTAACGGACTAATTGGATTAATAATATATAATTCCGGAAATCCACCCCTTGGGTGGATTTTCGTGGGTGGATTCCGGACTATTTTGATTAATAATATATAATTCCGGAAATCCACCCAAGGGGTGGATTTTTATGGGTGGATTAACGGACTAATGCATTGATATTTATATATATAGATAATAATATTTTAGGGTCGGCAGCGAGAGTGTGGCGCCTCTGGTGTTGCAAACGTTCATAGGCTGCGGTGACCACCGGTCCTTCTGGTGGGCCCTATGCTTGTCTGCCACCTTTGTGGTATAAAAAAATAAATAATATGAGCTAAGTAAATTTATTTATTAAATACATTTCTTAATTCAACGGCTAAACTACTACTTGACACAACTTCTATTCTAAGCAATTGACATCGTAACTTAGTTCCTTCTTCAGGTAGTCCCAGCCTACGACGTTAGGACAAACCGAACTACTGTAGGCTTTGTCCTCCTAATACAGATGGTCCATCCAAGACCTGGTAACGCAATAACAATGTAAATTTCATCAGCTGAGCGTTCATGTTCATTGTAATGGCTCTTTTCAGTCCTGTTGAATGTAGTCTACGTAGAGGCCATTCCCGTATTTTACAAAGACTTAGTGAGTCTGTTTCCAAATTTCAGCCAGATGGTAACATGCGGTGTTATTTTATTGACCAGTGGATACTACCTGAAGCGTGGTCTTTCATTTTTTCTGGCAAGCTATCTTATAATTTTCTTATTCTTTTCACAAATGTATTTTTGTCACATAAAATTTGAATAAATCAGCAATAATGCTTCCATAAAGCATATTTGGTTAATATTATACCAAAATAGGGCTTTTTTATTTAACTTTATAACTATTTTTTTTTTTTTTTTAACGTGAGGGAAAATCCTCGTAGGATGCTATGCCGGACTCTTACCGACTAAAAAACCTCACGTAACGCCCAACAGCCTATGGTTGAGAGCCCCGGGTAAGCCCTCAGGAAGGATGTCCCGTGACTCCCAACAGACCTACGGCCGCGACTGCGGCCTCGCCCAGGGGGTGGTTCGGGTGCAATCCCGCGTCTATGGGGGGTTTCGGGTGTGACCCCGCTTCTAAGGGGGGGGGCGTGCGTGAGTTGCTCACGTCACGCTGCCGTCATGGGCCTGCTTCTGTAAGGACGGTGAGCGGCCCTCTCACCGTCCTCAGACCCCCAGTCATGGAGGCCGATAGTCCTCGGCGAAGACACGTCGCACAGTGTACTGCCTAGAACAAGCTAGCTGGACAAAAACAACATTGACTATTCTGGAAACTGTTACTGAGGGTAGTTAGAGTATAAGTTGCTAATCATAAATATGGGTAATGTTTTCTATGAAATTTGTCAAAACATTAGTAATGAGGGTAAGTATTTAAGATACTCGATTAAAATGCATTAAATTAGTTGCGATTAAGCTCTTAATACGAAAACATTTGATGTGCTCTCGTTTGTTGTTAAGTTGTGAATTGGTGATGGATTCAATAACCAAGGGTAAGTTGTTTTTTTTTATACTACTATATTCAATGTTGTTTAACGCGTAACCAGTAAAAAAACGTTTGATTTGAAATAAATAACAAAAAAATTTTAAATTTGTAATTTACAAGACGATAAGTAAAAATCCCCTCATTTCCCCGGGCTGTTTTTTTTATTAAACGAGAAATTTATCATTTTAGTTTTAAATGCATGAACTTTTTTTTGCTCGAATTTGCTCTTTCCTTTAGGGCCACCTTGTCCACTCTATCAGAATGTCCACTGTATCAAGTTGTCCACTGAAGTTTATTAATATTTTTGTAGGAGGCAGTTCAACTTTATCGAAAATGGTGCTTTTTGAAGAATTGGTGAATACTTCCAGTGATGGGAGAAATGTTGCGCTTTTTAATTTTATTGCGATGAAACATGATCTGGGCAGCAAATCGGAGCAGTCGTTAAAGGACATCAAGGCAGTTATTTCGAGATTTTCTGCGAAATTATCGGAGAAATGGGAAAATACTCGTAGAATTCGGGATCGCTTTTTGTCTTTGAATAAGTCGTGGCTAGAGGGGAATATAACGTTTCGTACGTTATAAAACACTGTAGAGCCGTCTACATCATCTCAACAAACCATGGCTGGCCCTGGAAGACCGAAAGTAGACTTGCAAGATGCCGCTTCCAAGACTAAACGTCGACGTGTCGATGATCTTATTCAATCCCGAAGTCCTGAAGAACTGATCGCTGCTGCCGAGATATCTTCCCGACTATCTGGTACATACCTATATAAATATAATATTGTATATGTATTACAATATATATACTTATATGTCTAAATCTTTCTTAATAATACCTCTAAATTTAACTTCTGTTACTTACTTTCAGGAAAAAGAACTATGACCAGTCTGATCGGGCAGGTCAGCAAGAGTTTAAAAAAAATCAAAGATTCCCTAAAGACGACTAAAGAAATGAAGGAGATTCCCAAAAAAAAAGACGGTTCTGCTCCTCCTGAGGTTTTAGATTAAATTTTAGAGGCAACAAGTAATTTAAAGAGAAATGCGGTCGGACGGTTAAGTGTTGTATGTCATATAGACTACACTGAAGAAGATTCTTCGGAAGAAGAATTGAGTGATGATGAGTAGGTTAGGTTATTGTTTCCCTTTGTGTAACTTATTGTTTCCTCTTATTCTATTTTATCCTGTTATGTTTTAGTGTAGGTACCTACCTAGTGATAAGAAATATGTTATAGATTTCAGTTTTTTGTTTTTATTTTTTCTCGCTAAAACTATACACTGAAAACAACTTAGATGTGTATAAACATAAATAACAAACACTTTCAAAATTAAAAACATTAATAAATAATATTGTCCAGCTAGCTTGTTCGAGGCAGTACACTGTGCGTCGGCGGCGCCCAGGGCGCCGACTGCGGAACTCGGGTGGGAGAGTTCTCTCCCGCACCCGGCCCGCCGCCTCCTTCGCGAGCATGACCTGCTCGCAGAAAGAGGCGGCGCAGTCCCACTTACTCCCGCTGGAGAGCATGGCTCGCACCATGGCCTCGAGCGAGAGAGTGTCCACGCCCAGACCCACTACGAGGACCTGGCGCTGTTGTGCCCACACTTTATAACTATATTATAGTAAAATCATTTGTTTGAAGTTTGAATTAAAACATAAATGAAAACGTCAATTGCATTGAACTTTCACAAATTATGTGTCAAAATAAAAAGTAATTTAAGTATAAAATAAGGGTATTTAAGGAGTATTGATATCAACTCCGGAGAAAATCAGCCCCAAAATAATTTACATTCCCTTTTTAGCTCGTTATAGTACAAATTTCAATAAAATACGAAACACGTCTTCCATCAATTAGGTTAATAATGCTTTATGCCAAATTTTAAGTAGATCGGACCAAGGAATCACGTTGTCCCATACAAACTTTACCCTCCTTTTTTATACCTTTGGAGGTGGAATTTGCAAAAATGTTAAAATTACTTTTTTCAAATTGTAACAAACAACGCTCATGCTTAGTTTCATCATCGTACCATTAACCGTTTAAGCATTAATTGATAATATGAATATATAGTTTGAATTCTATATAATTTTCCGGGATAAAAAGTACCCAGTGTGGTGCCCAGGCTATTAAAGAATAATTATACCAAGTTTCATCGTAATCAAACCGGTAGGCGTGATGCCTGAACAAACAGACAGACAGACAGACAGTCAAAAATTTTTTTGATCACAGTTTTGGGTTCGGTGTCGGTCTAGTAACACCCCCTTCTATTTATTTTTTTGATATTTTGAATGTACAGAATTTTCACTTCTACAGATTTATTATAAGTATAGATAAATGTTCTTTTTTATTTTTATTTATTTACCCTTAGATACAGATTAGAAGCTGTCCGAGGAGAGATGTGATACACGCTGGTATTTTATTTACGTATGTAGATGCAATAAAAATAAAAACGCCCAAGGTCAACATCGCAAATAGTTTCCACTACAAGTTACGACCGACACTCCACATGATTTACGCACAGCCCATTTATTACTGACTCTAATGTACGAGAGTACAAGGGAACAATCTGCGCGGATAGCAGCTGATTATCGCAATTCGGCATAGACCATTCGACCATCTTCCAAGAATAATGTACACATAATTCAACGATCACAGATCAACGTCATCATTTCAGCCTTTTGACTTTTTAACGTGAGGGAAAATCCGCGTGAATTCCTCCCGTCACGCTGTCGTCTAGGTGCTTCTCTAAGAACGGTGAGCAGCCCCCTACCATCCGCCCGGTCATAGAGGCCGATAGTCTTGGGCAAAGATACATCGGCGGCGCCGAAGCCGCCGACTGCAGAACTCGGGTGGGAGAGTTCTCTCCCGCTCCCACCGCGCCACCTCTTTCACGAGCATGTCTCACTCCCGCTGGAGATCATGGCTCGTACCATGGTCTCCAGTGAGAGAGTGTCCACGTCCAGACCTGCCACGAGGACCTGACGCTGTTGCGTTCACGCCGTGCCCTCCACCAGCGTGTGTGTCCTCGCAGTGCTGGCACTCGGCCGTGGCCTTCACCACAGATATTTACCGAAGCTACCGTGCCCGGTAAGTATCTGTGACAACTGGCTGGAGAGAGCACCGTGTCTCCGCTCCAGCCACTCGTCCAAACTGGCCAAGTCAAATCTAACCTATTTTTAACCGACTTCCAAAAAAGGAGGAGGTTCTCAATTCGTCTGTATGTTTTTTTTTTTATGTTTGTTACCGGCAAATCGCTTGAAGGAGTAAACCGATTTTGAAAATTATTTTTTTGTTTGAAAGCTGGTGCTTCCCATGTGGTCCCATATACAGGAAGTCAGAATCGGATGCTGGGATCCTGGAGAAATCGAAGAAATCCCTCGAATCGAGGGAATTCCTTAACGATTTACAGCAGTTATCTTGTGTTTGGGCTTGATTAATTTGTATTGGGGAGAACATTACCCCTAGACAGATATAATTTCCGTCTAACCGTCACTGAAAATCATGAAAAAAAAATTTTTAACAAAAAAAAACCGACTTCAAACAAAAACTAAAAATCTATAGGTACTTATAATAAAACTGTAGAGGGTCGGGAGTCTGTACATGGAAGATATTTTGAAAATTTTAAGTGTAGGGCGTTCTCTAATCGATACTGAAGCCGAAAATGTAATTTAAAATTTTCATGTCTGTCTGTCTGTCTGTCTGTCTGTCTGTCTGTATCCCGAATAAGTATCACGCCGAAACTACTGAACCGATTTGAATGATACTTTGTACGATCTCAGCTTATAGTCCGAGGAAGGTTCTTAGATACTTTTGATTCCGATATTTTGCGCGGTTCCTTCAGGAGAGGGGATGAAAGGCAAAATAGGTTTTTAGCTATAATTTCTCACTGCAAGGTCCGATTTCAAATATTGTTTAGTGTCTGAAAGGGAGTACTTTAAGCAATATTCCACACAATTTTCAATATTGAGGGTTATGTAGTTCAGAAATGAGGGGCATCTCAACTTTCGGTAAATATAGAATTCAACGTTTCTTTTGAAAGTAAGTCTAAACGGGCGTGTTGGCTTAATCATAAAAGAGCTTAATGGTTAAGGCTATTGTAAAATAATTCAGTCCGCACCGAAGGCGTGGACTGAATTGTTTTAGAATCGACTTAATCTTTAAGCTCTTTTATGATTAAGCAAACAGGGCCGTTTCACATGCTGCTTGATGAGCCTCATGAAGTAGTACCCCTCCATTCGTACACCTTATGTGACGTAAACGAAGTTGCGAGGGTCAGCTAGTAGAAAAATAAAATTAACTTAGCACAAAGTAATAGGTAGTATATTTAGTTTTATATCAGATATTATTGACTGTAAAACTGAAGTCGGTGCCAATATTTCTATGAGAGATATATATATAAATAGATATAATTATATAATATCTACCTAAACCTATAGTTTTACTTGGCGCCGATTTCAGTATTACATTCAATAATATCTGATATAAAACTAAATATACTACCTATTACTTTGTGCTAAGTTAATTTTATTTTTCTATTTTTAGTTTTTGTTTGAAGTCGATTTTTTTTTGTTAAAAATTTTTAAGACCTCACATTTTTAGGGTTTCGTAGCCAAATGGCAAAAACGGAACCCTTATAGATTCGTCATGTCTGTCTGTCTGTCTGTCTGTCTGTCCGTCCGTGTGTCACAGCCACTTTTCTCCGAAACTATAAAGCCTATGCTATTGAAACTTGGTAACTAGATGCATTCTGTGAACCGCATTAAGATTCTTATATAAAGCTAGAAAAAAAGCAGTAAATTTTGGGGGTCCCCATACTCAGAACTGAAATTAATTTTTTTTTTTTCATAAAACCCATACGTGTGGGATATCAATAGATAGGTCTTCAAAAATGCTATTGAGGTTCCTAAAATCATTTTTTCCTTAAGTGAATAGTTTGCGCAAGAAACACTTCCAAAGTGGAAAAATGTGTGTCCCCCCCGTCCCCCCTATAACTTCTAAACTAAGAGAATGATAAATCTAAAAAATATATGATGTACATTGCCATAAAAACTACCAACGAAAATTGGTTTTAAGGAGATAGAGCTGGTAGTTTTTTTAATACGTCATAAACCCCAATTTTCGGTTAGAAAAATCACTACCACTGCGAACGTGTTATAACATCAATCAAAGTTACAACGAACTATAAGAACTTTTATATTATGTTACTTGCTGCTACGAAACCCTTCATGGGCGAGTCCAAATCGCACTTGGCCGGTTTTTTTTAAATTACAGCAATTGTTATAGGTATACAATAAAGCAAAGAAATAGAGTTTAATACTTGTTCATAATGTTATTTTATTCCTACAAATAGATATTTGGATTCTGCATAGAACTTCTTGGCACGCATTTAGATCTCCAATCTTTTTGCGTAACATAAATGAAAACGTCAATTGTACTGAACTTTAACAAATTGCTCATGTGTGAAAATAAAAGTAATTCAAGAATAAAATGAGAGTATTTAGGGAAAAATAATTTAATTGCTTTAATTTAATTTAAGCCCACAGCCTAAGTAATTTTTGTATTGAACTTGGCTCTCCCTTTTACATTTATGTTTTTGGTGGGATTTATCTCTAACAGAATTCAATCTATCTGTACTTATAATAAAACTGTAGAGGGTCGGGAGTCTGTACATGGAAGATATTTTGAAGATTTTAAGTGTAGGGCGTTCTCTAATCGATACTGAAGCCGAAAATGTAATTTAAATTTTTCATGTCTGTCTGTCTGTCTGTCTGTATCCCGAATAAGTATCACGCCGAAACTACTGAACCGATTTGAATGATACTTTGTACGATCTAAGCTTATAGTCCGAGGAAGGTTCTTAGATACTTTTGATCCCGATATTTTGCGCGGTTTCTTCAGGAGAGGGGATGAAAGGCAAAATAGGTTTTTAGCTATAATTTCTCACTGCGTGGTTCGATTTCAAATATTTGTTTGGTGTCTGAAAGGGAGTACTTTAAGCATTATTCCACACAATTTTCAATATTGAGGGTTATGTAGTTTAGAAATTAGGGGCATCTCAACTTTCGGTAAATCTAGAATTCAACGTTTCTTTTGAAAGTGAGTCTAAACGGGCGTGTTGGCTTAATCATAAAAGAGCTTAATGATAGACGATGAGAATAGACTTAATCTTTAAGCTCTTTTATAATTAAGCAAACAGGGCCGTTTCATACACGCTGCTTGATGAGTATGATGAAGAAGTACCTTTCCTTTCGCAAACCTTATGTGACGTAAACGAAGTTACGAGGGTCAGCTAGTACTTATAATAAAACTGTTGAGGGTCAAGAGTCTGTACATGGAAGATATTTTGAAAATTTTAATTGTAGGGCGTTCTCTAATCGATACTGAAGCCGAAAATGTAATTTAAAATTTTCATGTCTGTCTGTCTGTCTGTCTGTCTGTCTGTCTGTATTATCTATACTTATAATAAAACTGTAGAGGGTCGGGAGTCTGTACATGGAAGATATTTTGAAAATTTAAAGTGTAGGGCGTTCTCTAATCGATACTGAAGCCGAAAATGTAATTTAAAATTTTCATGTCTGTCTGTCTGTCTGTATCCCGAATAAGTATCACGCCGAAACTACTGAATCGATTTGAATGAAACTTGGTACAATCTGAGCTTAAGGTCCAAGGAAGGTTCTAGGATACTTTTGATCCCGATATTTTGTGCGGTTCCTTTGGGAGAGGGGATGAAAGAGAAAATAGTTTTTTAGTTCTAACTTCTCACTGCGTGGTCTGATTTCAAAAATGTTTTCAGTGTCATAAAGAAAATACTCTAAGGATTGTTTCACACAAGTTTCAATGTTGAGGGTTTTGCAGTTCAGGAATTAGAGACATCTCAACTATCGCAAAATCTAGAATTTAACGGTTCCTTCGAATTTGAGGGTAAATCTAAACTGGCGTGTTGGCTTAATCATAAAAGAGCTTATAGACTTGCTCTTTTATGATTAAACAAACAGGGCAGTTTCATACGCTGCTGGATAAGTCTGATGAAGAAATACACCTCCTTTCATACACCATAAATATGTGACGTAAACGAAGTTGCGAGGGTCAGCTAGTAAGAATATAAGATCCAACTATGAACATCCAGAGAGTATAGATATCAATTGTCACAAATTAGGCACAGTATTTACAAATAGTGAGAACTACAAACACCCATTGAGAGAACTCTCTAAACAAGTTTACTATCACTAACACACTCAGCACTTTTAATACATCGAATGGCAGCATGTAGAGACTAGGTTTATGTATTACCTAGGAACAGAGATAGGACGACATCTGGCACCGTATGGGCAAACAGTTATATCGCTTAGGGTTATGCCACACTGCACGAACCTCGCTTAATGCTAAGAGCCGAGAGCCTAAGGCTTGGCCCAGGGGATATCTTTTTGGGGCTCCCAACCGTAGGCAGTAGGTAGGAACGTGTTGGTTTTTAGGCGGTAAGAGTCCAGCATAGCATTAATGATAGATTTTCCAAATGTAAAAAATGACTTGCTTTACTCTTCAAGCACTTAGCTAGGCGCATCGCAGGCCATGTCGGCTCTATTTTTTTAAATTTTATTTATAGAACCGTACCACAATATGATAATTCCGCTGCATCATAGCCATTCATTATAATATTATTAGAATTACATATGCTTTGATACAATAGATAAAGTGACCTGGGTACATTCTGACAGAAGATTCGCCAGGGCACTGTTACCTGTCCCTACGTCAATCGCTCTCCCTGCTGTTAGCCGCGCTCTCAATGGTTGGTTCCCGGCGCATTCCATCAGAACGTGTCTATGAGAAGAAAGGATTGTTCTACCAAGCCGCATAGTTCACCGTTAGGCGAAGGTGATAAATTCGTCAGGAAGTCAACTTACTGGATGGAATGTGTCCGTCGCGTAAGCTCATAGCCGTTACCAATCCGTGTCATATATGCATATGTGGCCTCTATGGCCGTACGTAATCTATACATTATAATAAATTAATAGAAAAGTCAAACCTGTACATTGGAAATATTAAAAAAAAATACTCGCTGGGTGCTGAAATGGTGAAAGTACCTATAGTCAGAAATTTTTTTGTCCGTTTGTCGGTTTGTCTGTTTGTCTGTTTGTCTGTTTGCTTTGTTTTGTCCGGAAGGACCTCGAAAAGTACTAAGTAGATTTGATTCAAATTTTGCACAAATATTAACTAGGGGTAGGGTCGCGTACGAAGTCGCGTGCAACAGCTAGTAAATTAATACATTTCTATCATTTCGATATGACAACGCCATCTATTGAAGGCAACTAGAACTAGCAGTACTAAAATATCAACAACTATGTTAATGGGCACGAGATGTCTCAAATCACCGCTCGAGGGCGCCAGATGTTTAAAATATGTTGTTGGTATTTTAAGGTTTCTATTTGTTACAAAAGGTTCACAAAATAATATCGATTGAAAATTTTCTTTAACAGATTTTATTGAACTTATTTTGGTAGTTTTCAGCCCATATATTTCTATAAAATGCGAACTTTTTACAAAAAATAAAGAAAATAAAATTGTCCACTAATTGTGCCTACTACTATAATGTACCTACTAAGAGGTTAATTATTTTTTTAGGCAATGAGCAAACTCGATAACCTTTTTGTTACTTTACTATTCAAACGTCCAGCTGGCACGTGTATATATTATCAACATATTGTTCGTGATGATGTGTAGCACGCTATGCAAACAGGAAAACATTATCATTACACTTACATACAAAACCAATTTGCTAAACGCACTTCGGCCACTTGAACCCTCCACACGCCCCAGTAACAACACCATACACTAATACTATGAAAACTAACCCCATTATTATTTGCATTCTAATATTCTGCCACCAATATTTCCGTTGGACTTGTACTGCAGTACTCCTGAACGCACTGGAATTCATCGCCACCACATCAGTTCTATCCATCAAATTATCCAGCTTCTCACCTCTGTTTAAGATCTTGTTTACAATTTCCTGCATAATTTTTTTCACATCAGTCATCTCAGCTTTGGCGCGGGCCACAGAAGTCTTACGATCGTTGTACCGTGTCATTTCAGTCTGAAGAACTTTGTCGAAAGCGCCGTCCTTCCGTTGCACTGCAGCTAATGGTATCGAATCAGGCGGTATCCCTTGAAAACTGGCTAAGAATTTTTCTCTAATCCCCTCTAGAAATGAAAACGTCTTCGGAATTGGGTACTTTTTATCTGTGATACAAAAATACATGAGCTTATTGCTGTCAATGTAGTGGAAGAGGTATTCACCGATGGAATAAGTTCGTATTTTATCTTGAAGCGATATCTTCGGCAGTACCTGTTGAATGGTATCCGAATAATTTCCGCTGCCGAGACCAAATTTGGATATAAATAGTCCGCCCCTTGCAACCGCACTGAAGAGGATGGGCATCTTGGCTCCTTATTAATGCAACCAGATTTACTGTTCACCACTGCACTTCACATAAATAGTAATAGACGTCAGGTTACATGAATAGTTTTCAATCAACAGTTATTACTAACCGGAAAAAGTGCTTCAGTATTGTAATTGCGTCACAGCCAACGATAAATCACATATAACATTGTACTGTTGTGTGCCTATAAATATAGATTTTGTTTCAAATCTGAAT
This sequence comes from Miltochrista miniata, assembly GCA_933228765.1. Lineage (NCBI taxonomy): Eukaryota > Metazoa > Arthropoda > Insecta > Lepidoptera > Erebidae > Miltochrista > Miltochrista miniata. Next base: position 704,115 of record OW121755.1, on the reverse strand, counting down.
AATGTTATTAACTAACCATTGTATGCATTGACCAATACCTACCTACTAAGAATCATCATCAGTGTAACAAATAGAACTTTAACATCTATACTGAGAACGATTGTTAGTAAGAGTAATTCGGTACCCATCTTTCTGCGAGCAAGAAAGAGGTGGCGGGGAAGGAACGGAAGAGAAATCTTTCTCTGGTCGCCGGAGGCTACTGTTCGCCCAGGATTACCGGCCTCCATGACTGAGGGCCTGCGTACGGTGGGATAATTGCTCGCTGTTCTTATAAAAGCAGCCCAAGACGGTCTCACTTCACCCCTCAAAGAAGTGAGAAAGTACCCCATAATAAAGCGTTATGACACCCGGATCCCCCCCTCAAGAATCAATCAAACCCTCAGGGTACTCTATCGTAGAAAAAGTAATGTCGGGATTTCCGGGGTTTTCTTTTCGAGGGCGTACCTACCCGGGACTCCCGGCCCTGGGCAGATAGAAATTCACTACATGGGTTAAGTAGGCATCTGGCATAGCATCCATAAGAATTTTCACACGCAAAAACGTGAACATGTAGATGACGGGTCCTCCCACGTTGAGCAGTTACCGCAAAAACGACACCGGCCACTCCCTTGAGCTCCTCGGTCATCTTCAGGACTACAATTCCAAGAACTATGAATTCCAAAAAAAGTGGACTTTAAGATCGTTGGTAAACATACATACATACAGTCACGCCTTTATCTCCGAGGGGGCAGAGGCATAGTATACGCTCACATTTCACCTTATAGTTTTATGTCCCACGTGGGGGTTGAACGACATTGGTCAAATTTGATATTCGTCAAATCGGCATTTCGTCCAATGTGACGATGGTCAAAGCTGTAGTTCGTCAAATCGTCTGTTTGTCCAATTATGAAATTTGCCAAATAAGTTATTGGTCAAGCTATGTTAGTACAACCAACCACAAAAATGAAAGTATCGTAGTAGTTTTAATTATTTATTCAATTCATATTTATTTACAGAATTCATACCCAACACAACTGTTTTAAACACTGTAACGCGTCTGATTTTCCACTCAATAACTTTTCTATTATTTTTTCTATTTTTGTATCTTTTATGATGCTAGATGTTTTCCTCTGCTTCTCATCTTCTCTTTTAACTTTATTTAAATAATATTTTGATTCTTTTTTTTAAATACTTATATACATGTAAATATTATGTTTTTCTTGAACTTTAATCCCTAATCTCCTATGCCAAGCCTCGACCGCATTAGTAGTACGATGGCGTTCATTTGCACAACACCACATGTCCTGAGAAATCCTTTTTTGCCATTGCTCAGTAAAATATTTTTGAAAATTTTCCGCCCTGCTATCATTTTCTGGCATCATCTCGACTATAGCTATCCATCCTTCAGGAATATACTGATAGGGCAGCAACGCTAGATTCGTAGTTAGTCTTACAATTTTTTTTAGATTGTCTTCAGCCATCATCCCAAGTGCTTTTGCTTTTTTATAAATTGCTTGGTTAAAATGGAAAAAGCAGCCTTTGACAAGCACATCAGGGAAAATGTTTTTTGCGGCGTTAATTATTGCCATTTCGTAATCACATTTCAGAAAATGCACATGAAGCTTGAATTGTGAACGCAAAACTGAGAATACTCTCTCATAGGTTTGTTGAGTTTTATTAGGCATGAGGCAAAAAAATATGGGAATAATATTGGTGCTTGCCCTTGTACTGCCCACGTCTACGTGTACTGATAAAAGTCGAAAAAAAGGCCACGGTACGGTTCTAAAAGTGCCATCTACAAAAATCAAATCCGTATTTAATGCTATTTCTATACCCGCAGCTGTAGCAAAAATGAAAAATTTCGGTAGATCGTCTTTGCTTTCATAAACCAAAAAATCATTTGCAAGTATGCCTGGAAATGTTACCGTATCTACTGTTGGGAACTGGTATCTTTGTACGCCAATTGCTTTCTTTCGTAATTTGTATAAACCATCTCGCTTTGATTTCAAACTTGGTATGTCCACAATGTCAACTTCTTCCACAAGCTCACCCATAGTCTCTTCAAAAATTTTGCTTACTGATTTCCATTCCTTCTTTACTCTTTCTTTGCATTTATTCATTTTAACATCAATCAAATTCTTATCGAAATTAGGCTTACATGTATGTCCACTTTCCCTTAGAATTGAACCAGAATCCGTGCTTAAAGTTATGGATCCATTGCACTCGCTTCTATTTACGCAACGCCAGATTGTAGTACCGTTTTTATTTTTTGAGTTATAATGGAATTGATACCCTGCACGTAATACCTTCCTTTTTCCCTTTTCAGTGTCCGTAAATGTAAATGCAGAACCACAGTAACCACTGCCTTTACTAGTAGAAGCCATTATAATTATGTATTTCACCAAAGCTAACACGAAATGGAATTGTTTGTAAATTACAATAAATGTGAATGTCATTTATTTGACGGGCAAACAAACGACAACACAATATGCTATTCTATTTAGCCAGCATTTTCCGCGTAGATCCTACTTACACAAATATACAAAGGAGGTAACAATTGACCCAAATTAAACATGCATGTTTTCATCGACAGTACATAGACTTGACCAATAGCGTATTTGGTAAGTTTCATAATTGGACAAACAGACGATTTGACGAACTACAGCTTTGACCATCGTCACATTGGACGAAATGCCGATTTGACGAATATCAAATTTGACCAATGTCGTTACCCCCACGTGGTGATCCTATTGCCGTTCGTAATCGTCGTTGGTAAAATTCTATAAAATTTTTAACATTCCATTTAAGCTTGCAGATGCTCAGCATACCTAACAGCGTTCTGAAAAGGTACTTTTTTTTTTTTTATATATTCAGCTCGCCAAATTGACGTCGCCACCAGCCTGATGGTAAGGAAGCAGTGGCGCATCTAGCGATTGGGGGCCACTTCTTACAGTGGTCCTCAAGTTGGCGGCCCTGTGATGTGCCTCTTCACGCTCCTCTTGAAGAACCCGGGATTGTAAGATGAGGGAAAGACGTGTGCGGGCAGGTCGTTCCATGTTTTTATAGTTCGACAGAGGAACGATCTTTTGAAACGCTCGGTTCTGGCGAAGATTCTCTCCACTGTGTATGAGTGGCATCTCTGCCCGGCACGCGTTGTTCGGGATCGGAAAGGAGATGGTGGGATCAGGTTGAAGAGCTCTTCAGAACATTCGCCGTGATACATTCGATAGAAGGCAGCCAAGGACGCTATGGTTCTTCGCTGCGACAAAGGTTCGAGGCCTCCCGTCACCTCAGGACAACCAATTATTCGGATAGCACGTCTCTGCATAGCGTCAAGCGCGTCTAACAAGTACCTCGCGGAGTCATCCCAAAGGTGAGAACAGTACTCGACGCAGGGACGAATCTGCGTCTTGTACAGTAAACATCTCTGATGTGGCGTGAAATACCGTCTCACCTTATTCAGGATTCCCAGTTTCCGCGAGGCCAGACCAATACAGCTCTCTATGTAGTTTTTGTGATTGAGCTCACGCCGGATGTCTATACCGAGGATCTCCAGGTTGTCCTTTAGTGGAATTGTAATGCTCTGAAGAGAGGGCAGGGGTAGGAATGGGGACTTCTTAGCTGTAAACGCACACGCCTGTGTTTTTCTGGCATTGAACTCGACCAGGTTGTCTGAACCCCATTGGGCAATGCGGCCCAGGTCCAGTTCGAGATCCGCCACGAGTTGTCGTCTCTTCTCATCCACGTCGCCTCGCCCTGCCGCTGGACGGCCAGAATAGCTCCCATGAAAGTACTGTCATCCGCATAACAATGAATTATTACATTTCAATGTCCAGTTTATTATAATTAAACATTTATTTTAATACCTCTGAACACCATTTTCAGATATTCCGTCTTCTTTTTATCGCTTTACCATGAATACCATAATACATAAATCTTTATTTTGAGAGAAATTCATCGCCACAACTCGGCCCCAATATCAATAGTCGTAACATCATTTCGACGACGTGGCTTCGAAGCCCGTCATGGACTAATTGATTACATTTTTATGGGCTGTGGTACGAAAGTACATGTGTCGGGCAGTAGGGGTGTTGAACCTGTGGGCTACTTACTAATGTTCTTCTTTTCATAATTAGTATTCCCTAACCCTCATGGACACTAAAGTAAGAAACGTCTGCGTACTATTAACCAGGTCTTAGGCATTTGTACCTTAGTGGTAAAAAAATAATAATATCTAAACTAGGTCAACACTGTTTATGTTCTACCAAAAGGGTCTCATCCCTGACCTCATTACCACACTAGAGGTCGACACGTTCGGTAGTCCTGCTGTTTGATCTACCCGTAGTACCAACCCTACTGTCGAAGGGAGTGTTGTTGACCCTATCGTACGTCACCACCCAAACACACCAATACGATTGTTTTGTCGTCATATCACCATGCGTTTGGTTAGATGTCGGATAGTCCTGTTCACAATTTATACTTTCTAGAGTCAAGGAATGCAACCGCGACTTGGTAAATGTAGGATAACTCACCGCCAGATGGACAAAGGTTTCAGGGAGTGACTGTATCCGGAAGGTGTAGGACCGTGTATAGTGGCGAAATTCGGGAGAGGCCTCGTCCAGCAGTGGACTAACATAGGCTGATTTGATTGATTGATTGATTGAGAATCAAGGGAACAATAACAGATTGTGTCACCCCAACACATCATTTTAGAAAACTGAGAATGATTAGAGTATCCTTTCTCTGTAATCCTGAGCCAGTGTTTCAAATATCCTGAACAGTGGAGTGGGAGGCAATCAAAGTAATGTATGTAATACTTTACTAAAGCAACCTATGTCATCCCATGTTTTAACCTAACCAAATACTTAAGACAAAATTGAATTAAAATTATTCAGAACTTTTTGCGTTTATGCGAATGCAATACAAATGAGTAATCTAGTATATTCTTCAATAAATATTCAACGTAAGTAGTTAAGTACATTTTTAAACTTAAATGTACAGATTTGTGGTCACTGTAGTCCTAAGCTATAACTGCTCTACCATAGCTGGAGACAATGACATCATCCAATTACCTGTTGTACCTTCGTGGAAGGAAGGGCTGCCACCACCCCACCACCTCGCAACACGTGGCCGACCCAATACATCGCTTGTGACGTGACACGCGACGCGATAAACTTGTCTGACAAGATACCATCAGACAAACTATATTGTCATGGAACAAGGGCTTATCTATGTAGTAGAAGTTGTAGGTTATGCTATTTAAAACCATTTGCAAAACTATGGGTCTGTGAGTCTGAGCATTAAAAATCGCGAGGTGGGTCCCAAGATTGGACTTTTTTGTTAGATGGGTAGAAGCCCAGTCATCTTTGGGAACCACTGCTGCTCTAAGACATGCGAATTAATCTAGGACCAGTCTTTCCCAAAGTGGGCGATAACGCCCCCTTGTGGGCGCTGCAGGTCTCAAGGGGGGCGGTAAGAGACCCAGAAGAAAATGGGGGCGTTGTGTTTTGGCTGATTTGTAACTTTATTTAGCTAAGAGGCCTCTTAAACAACAACTGCAAGAGCTCTCGACTCTCAACAACAACTTGTGAACATCAACTAATATGAATTAAAAGATTGCTCAAACTCGGTTCTATATTTCTCTTCGCGTAGTTCATATATCTGTCCTATTTTATTTAATATAGAAAAAATTAATAGTTATTAGTCTCGTAGGTATCTATCATGTTTTAACAAGTTTTTGTTAAATAACCCGAATTGTGCATTCCTGTATCAGTCGGCTGGTTCATTGAATGCTTGTTCGGACTTGTTGAGTACGATTGAGCGTCGAATGAGATAAACGAGTTTATGCACGTTTGTTTTATTCCTGTCGGTGCGTGCTGCTTAAGCGTTCCTATATAAACAATGTAATATTTATTTTATTTTCATTTGTGGTCTCGCGCGCAATAGATGAGCAGTACTTACGCCTCCTCTACTCGCGAAGTTGAACGTATTTCTCAAAGCAAAACAATGTCGGAAGTAAAAAAAAGAAGAGACGGCAATACTCTGCGGAATATATTAAATTCAGATTTATTGAAAATCCCACAAACCGATCGTCGCCTTCGTGTCTTCTATGTCTAAAAACATTTTCGAATGAAGCAATGAAGCCTTCAAGGCTGCAAGATCATTTGAATAAAATGCTCCAGATAAGAAAGACAAGAATGTAGCATATTTTCAAGACCTAGAGAAGAAGCATAATACTCAGCCAAGTGTAGTAAAACTATTTTCGGCGGCTGCTAAGCAAGATGACGACGGACTTCGAGCTTCGTACAATATCTCTTTGTTAATTGCTCACAAAGGCAAACCACATAACATCGGAGAAGAGTTAATATTGCCAGCAATAAATGAAGTAATAACTACTGCGCTTCTTAAACCGGCCGCAGATATTATCCGAAAAATTCCTTTGAGTAATAATTCTGTGCAAAGACGAATTGATGAAATGGCTGAAAACATTGAAGAATCATTGTGCGATCACCTGAGGACAAGTCAATTCTCAATTCAGCTCGATGAGTCCACTTTACCAACTAATGAAGCATTGTTGTTGTCTTACGTGAGGTTTATTAAAGATGACAAAATATGTCAAGAACTATTATTTGCTAGAAATTTAGAGACCGATACAAAAGGTGAAACCATATTCAATACATTGGAAAAGTTTTGCGATGAGAAAGAGATTCCTTTGAAAAATATTATTTCAGTTGCTACGGATGGGGCTCCGGCTATGACAGGGTGCCATAAAGGCTTCATAGCGTACTTAAAAAATAAAATATCAGATGTCCTTGGTGTACATTGCGATATTCATAGACAACATTTAGTTGCTAGAAACTTAAGTGAAAAACTATTTCAATCACTGCAATATGTCATCAAAGCAGTCAATAAAATCCGCAACAGCTCTTTGAATGATAGATTATTTCATCAGCTTTGTGTTACTAATGACGAGGATTTCAACCTTTTGTTGTTTCATACTGAAGTTCGTTGGCTATCAAGAGGCAATTGTCTGACTCGATTTTACAACCTGTTTGACTCTGTTATAGAGTTCTTGTAAGCTAAAGATACAGAATTGCACGACAAGCTCATAACATCAAAGAATGATATAGCTTTCATGACAGACCTGTATAAATTTTTTAATGACATGAATCTCCAACTGCAAGGCGATAAACTAAATTTAATTAAAACCAAAAACATCGTTGCTGCTTTCGCAGCCAAACTGCTTCTACACAAAAAGAATCTGGGCAGACGTGAGTTTCACAATTTTCCAAATTTATCAGTATCATGCAGTAACGACGAATTGTTTGCCTACTGCCAACATTTGGAAAACCTCCACATTGACTTCACCGAACGATACCAGGACATTTTGAACTTGGAAATACCAGACTGGGTGTTGGATCCGTTTTCAAATGTCAACACAGCAATGTCACCTCAGCTGGAAGAAGAACTTATAGAATTGACAACAAACAAGGAAATAAAAATCAAGTTCAAAAATGGTTACCAAGAATTTTGGCTTCAAAAACCGATCCCTCAATTGTACCCTGGATTGTGGTCAATCGTTCAACGATTCTTGATAGCATTCCCATCGTCATATTTGTGTGAACGTGGATTTAGTGCTGTGACAACACTGCTTACTAAAAAGAGAAATCGTTTGCTTGTTACCGAACGTGGCGACTTGCGACTGTTCTTAAGTAAATTGGAACCTGATATCAACAAACTTATTAAACAGCATTTTTATATTTATTTATTTAATACTATAAAGTTGCGTTTCAATAATCATTCTTATTGGCAGGTGGAGCCCGTAAGAGTTAACTTGAGACCTAAGCGCCGTTGTATGTTACCTACTGCGCTCAGGTTTCAAGTTGCGGGTTAGAATTCTCTGTCAATATACATAATATACATTTTTTTTTTTTTTTACACAACATCACATATACAGGATGTTGATCTGCATTTGTGCATTACTTGCACACATGACTGTACTGCCTACACTCGTTGATATTTCGGGATAAAACGAGACACCTTTTTTACACTTTTTTTTTCTGCTTAAATTCTTTTCTATTTGCTACGGGAACTCTACTGCTTATACTAAACCAATATTAAGTGAAAAAATGGGGCAGTAAAATTAAGTTCTTAATAATTATTAAATAAAATAAATTTAAAAAGCAACTCGTATGAATCGGTTCTAAATATTCTAATAATACTATTACCTACATAGGTACATTTTCACCGTTCATTCAAAACCGTTTCTTCTTTGCCTACAGTTTAGTAGGCACATACAAATGTGTAGGCATAGGCAAAGGCGGCGCGGCGCGTGTAAGTTACCCCTCCAACCCCCGCGCAGGAGCGAGCGGCTCAGGCGGCGCCTTTGATCGGTGAATTTGAAATTTTGAATTAATTAGTCGCTCGCCCGCGTTCAGCGTGAGTATAACCGCACGCGCCGATATCTACGTAACGTCCGTCGTGGTACACAAGGCCTATCAGCTGATCGGCAAGAGCAGATTCTCAATTATTTTGAGGAAGAACCTCGAGCCAGTACGCGTGAAGCCGGTCGCCGTTTCGGTGTTCATCATACCACAGTGTGGAAGCTGCTGAATCGCGAACTAATGCATCCGTTCCATTTCCGACGTGTTCAAGAGTTGCATCCGCAAGACAATAACGCTCGGACAGTTTTTTTGTCACTGGCTCCTTGAACAAAATGTTCACGTCCTGAACGTGAACATTTTGTGGTCCGACGAATCATTGTTTACGCGCGTGGGCGTTTATAACGTCCACAATGAACATTGGTGGGCTCACCGACAACACAACCCACATGTTACTACGCGGGACTCGTTCCAGGTCCGGTTTAGTCTGAATGTGTGGGCTGGTATCATCGGTGATCATCTACTTGGCCCATATTTTATTGACGGTCGTTTGAACAGTGCTACATACTTGGTGCTTCTCCGACATGTGGTTAATGAGATGCTCGATGACATTCCACTCGCATTTCATAGGGACTTGTACTTCCAACAGGACGGTGCGCCACCTCACTATGGACGCAAAGTGCGCGAATATTTAAGTGAAGTGTTTGGTACGCAGTGGATAGGCCGTGGTGGACCGGTAGCCTGGCCGCCGCGTTCACCCGACCTAACGCCCTTAGACTTTTATTTGTGGGGAGATATTAAAAGACTTGTTTACAATGAAGACATGCTTCGCAGCTTAAAACGCAACTTAGTGCGCCGCGCCAATCTGTGCATAGACACTGGGGGTGAGCATTTTGAACAATTATTGCGTGTTACATGATTTTGTAAATAGGTATTTAAGCTTTGATTCTCAATTAATTCTGTAAATAAGTTGATTTAAAATTTTTAACTACGCCAGAAATGCTTCATTTCAGAATAATTTTCTCATACCTAATGTTTACTAACAGTACTTAATGTTTTTGTTTGCAATTGCATGATAAATAGCGTGTTTCTGCCGGTCCTAAGCCCTTGAAGTAGGAAGGAATCTTTTAAATCAACATAAACTCATCATCAAATCATTAATATCAAATCAAAAAAGTACATAAAGGTCACCGAACTTGTCAGCTGGAACTAAAAACTCATGAAACCTAATAACTAATGGCTCCTCTACACTGCCCGCAAAGTTCATAGGCGAAGTACTCTAGAAACTTTGTCTAAGTTCGAAAAAAGTGCGTCACTACACACTCAGTGGTGTCAGTAGCCTGCGCACGCACATTGCCGCCGTTTGTAATGAACAAAGAAATTTGTGTGGCAGAGTTTCCAGGAACAACATAATTTGCTCCTGACCACTGTTTGACGCTGATAATTGGATCACATACACCAAAGCACTAATTATAGCTTAAATCACCGGCACACACGATGTCGGCCAAGTAGTGTAGAGAGGTACTTCGTGAACGCACTTCCCTCATCTTTGGGCCCATTGACTGAGGCGCAAAAATCGACAGCAAATAAAGTCGCCTGAGGGGAGGTATAGTTTTTGACGAGGTAAGCCGAAGTGCCTCTTTACACTATCGTATTCATTTAACTTCGTTCAACTTCGCGGGCAGTGTAGAGGAGCCATGAGATGCGATACGTAGCCGCATTATCTAGGTACCTACTATTGTCTAGCTTTAAGCCCAGGCCACACCGCCAGCGGGCGGGCGAGCGAGCTAGGCGGGCGGGTGAAGTGAGATATTGAAGTTATGCAAACTACGCGACATTGCCGAGCTAAACTATGGGGTTTACACCAAAAACTACATACGGAAGGGCGAACCGGGTAGTGCGGATAAGACTAGACACGTGGACACTGCTATTCGAATGACAAGCGACGACTAGTCTGAGTACCCGAAACGGGGAGGACGGTAGTTAAGCTAGCGAAGCGGGCGCGCCTAACGACGAAAACGAGTAGCTTCGCTCGCATCAGCCACGTAGGTTATTCGGCAGCTCGCAGTGTGCCTAGCTCGCTCACCCGCCCGCTGGCAGTGTGACTTGCGCTTTAGCGTTGGCTCGGCGACGTAAACATTAAATACACGGGTGAAGATTTTTTCTTCGCAAATCATATTTCACTAAAAACAGGATTTTTGGGGTTTTGTTATCTACGTAATGTTTGTGTTGCTTGCAATCGATAATACCTATAGTACACTACGCACTGAAGGAGGCTTGTGCACGACCAAATCAACAGCTTGTATAGGTCACAATAATTAATTAATTTAATTTGAAGTTATAGTGGTTTTTAAATAGGTGAAAAAATGGGGGCGCTAAAAAAATATTTATTCTCAAAGTGGGCAGTAGACAAAATAAGTTTGGGAACCACTGATCTAGGTGAAGCATAAGTCGCCCGAGACTATCGGCCTCCATGACCGGGGGCCAAGGACATCACCGTTAAAATAAAAGGCAATAACGATCACCACATGAACACACTTGAACACACTTCACAATAATAATAATAATTATATTAATACCATTTGTGGGTCAAATTTGATAAAAGTTGAAATCTATGTACAGGATAAAACGTGAATTTTCCTGATTATAATTCAGTACAAACAATGCGGTTACAACGGGTGTTATGAATTCGTTTAAAATCAATGACAATTTGGTACAAAACAACCCAACACTTTCAGTAGGTACATAATACCTACTGCCAATTGTATTGACGTTATATTGCAGCCGAGACTTTACTCTAAACTGAGGTGTTCGTAAAGATATTGTTAAATGCAAATAATTTTAAGAACAACCTTAGAGTAGATACCTACTTTAAAAAGGCTTTTTCTTATATTTTTTACGTTCCCTGAAGTAAGTAAGAAACCTATAGTCATTGAACGAATATTAAACTACATTATATAACTGAAATGTATGAAGTAGATTATATTTATGTAGTAAAATATTCCACTGGATCATCAATATCTAAGAAGAAATCTAAGGAAGGACCGCAGAAATAAGCTTCAGAACTGTGAAAATATGCACACCGAATTCCAAACATTATGTTAGGACAATTCACCAGGACTGATAAGATAACGGATGTCTGAGTGGCGTCTAGAGAAACCCTTCTAACACGGTGGTCGTGATAGTGGTAGGTTTAACAAGGGATATTAGACATGTTTATTTGGCTTATCTCTAAAGCCGGGGCCACATTAAAGAAAACGTCAATGCCCATCATCGCGATAAATATTGCGCTAATTATGGCGTTAATTCTTAACGTCACCATTTGAGTAGTGTGGCCGCTTCAACGTAATAATTCTGGCGTGAATGCCCATTCTTGGCGTTAAAATTGACGTTAAGTGTGACCGAATTAAATTTTACAAAAATACCTTAGCTCCTTAAAAATATACTGAATGTATCTATATATAATACTGGCACAGAGAAAATATACCGATAAAAATACCGATTATCAAAACGTGTTTATTCTTTAATTACTACCTTATTTTTATAAAAGAAGAACCTAGAATTTACATTTAACATTTTATTTGAAGGATTGAATTCAACGTCCTTCACCTGCAACACGCTTCGTAAAAAAAAATTACCGAATGTGATTGCAACAAACCCTACAAAGAAAAAAATCATTGCGATGAGGAATAGGGTTTTTATTTTTTCAGGTCCTTAGCGAGCTCCGGGGGAACCTCCCATCTTGCTCCCCCGAGGAGAGACGCCGAACGGTTCTCGACGGGAATAATCTTTGGAAATTCTTTGGCTTTCGGCCGTAAGCCAAAGAATTTCCAAAGATTTTCCCGGCTTTCCGGATTCCCGGCTATAGGGAGGAGGAATACCACCAGGTTTAATGGGTAGGACGGCCCCGTTCCGGAACCGGGAGCCCCACACCCAGCTGTTTTACATGATAATTTTGCAATCCAATATGGCCGCCGCGCCGAAATCACAAAATTTCATGATGGGTATCGTTTAAGAGGGTTTTTGGTATGCTGAGTACGAATTTCGGGTTAATTTAGAGATCCAATATAACCGCCGCGACGAAATCACAAAATTTCATGATGGGTATCGTTTAAGGGGTTTTTTGGTATGCTGAATACGAATTTCGGGTTAATTTAGAGATCCAATATGGCCGCCGCGCCGTTATCACTAAATTTCATTATGGGTATCGTTTAAGGGGTTTTTTGATATGCTGAGTACGAATTTCGGGTCAATTTAGAGATCCAATATGGCCACCGCGCCGTTATCACAAAATTTCACGATGGGTATCGTTTAAGGGGTTTTTTGGTAGGCTGAGTACGAATTTAAGGTCAATTTTGCAATCCAAGATGGCCGCCGCGCCACCGTTGTAAAATTTCATGTTGGATACCGTTTAAGGGGTTTTTTGATATGCTGAGTACGAATTTCGCGTCAATTTAGAGATCCAATATGGCCGCCACGCCGTTATCACAAAATTTCATGATGGGTATCGTTTAAGGGGTTTTTTGGTAGGCTGAGTACGAATTTAAGGTCAATTTTGCAATCCAAGATGGCCGCCTTACACCTTTGTAAAATTTCATGCTGTATATCGTATGAGGGGTTTTTTGGTATGCTGAGTTGTGATTTCGGCGCGGCGGCCATATTGGATCTCTAAATTAACCTGAAATTCGTACTCAGCATACCAAAAAACCCCTTAAACGATACCTATCATGAAATTTTGTAATAGTGGCGCGGCGGCCATTTTGGATTGCAAAATTATCATAAATTTCGTACTCAGCATACCAAAAAACCCCTTAAACGATACCCATCATGAAATTTTGTGATTTCGGCGCGGCGGCCATATTGGATCTCTAAATTAACCCGAAATTCGTACTCAGCATACCAAAAACCCCCTTAAACGATACCCATCATGAAATTTTGTGATTTCGGCGCGGCGGCCATATTGGATTGCAAAATTATCATGTAGTCACACAGAGATAGATTATAGTCTGAAATGATACAAGTTTTATCCCGGGAATAAGTTCCCATGAGACGCGGAGAAGAGAACAAAATTTCACGCAGGCGAAGCTGCGGGCATCAGCTAGTCTATAATAAATGTTACATTACACGCGAATGCTCGTGTCGGTCAGGGAGGTAGCATCGTAACGTAATGCTCGAGTCGAATCTATAAATGTTACATTACACGCGAACGCTCGTCGGGCAGGGAGGCAGGCCGTAACGTAATGCTCAAAGTCGAATCTAATTTGTTACATTACAGGCGAATGCTCCCGGTGAGGGAGCACCTTTACCCTAACCTCATATTTTTTATCCATCCTATTATTCAAAATATACCCAAAAATACTGACTTTTACCAATATACCCATTAATATACTGATATCGAAAAAAGTCAATAAAATATACCGAAAAGGTATTAAAATACTGAAGACGGTCACACTCTCACGGTGCGCACTGACACGCGTAGTGTGGCCGCTTCAACGTAATAATTCTCTTTGATGTGCCGCCACTTGAGCTATCGCCTAACGTCAAACGGCAATGTGAATGCCGTTGTCGAATTATCGCGATAATTCGGTGGCTACTCTAACGTTTAACGTTCATCAACGCCATTATTAATGGCATTTCCCCTTAGTGTGGCCCGAACATAAGAATGCGAGGAATGTGTGCATTAGAGGAATTGCAAGTGATTTTATTGTGAAGGGTGACGATCTCATGTCTGTTTTAGTCAAGGACTAGTTTGTGCACCCGTTTACGCCCGTGGCATGCTTTGATAAATTTTAACCCCCTATTTTACCCCACCAGGGTTATCCAACCTATGTTCTGCAATTTTGAAAAATCTTAGGGACAATATAACGTTATCTTCAACCTGAAAATTTTCAAATTCTTGGTATAGGTAGCTTAACATTAAGTAAGTAAATGATTATAAGTGAGTTATCCCGTAATTTTATAGATATCAAATGATTTTCACTCTTGATAAATTTCAATAAATCACTCTTGATAAATCGTGGAAACTCTTTAGCGTACCTACTACTGTTGGCTACGAATAACAATCCTATGTTATTCGTAGACTGTTAGTTATTCTGTGCCTTAGTCAACAAAGATTAGTAAAAAATCTGATTTGTATTTATATTTATACTAAGCGGCCTATATTTTTTGTTAGTTGCATCAAAACTTGTTATATTCAACCTTACCTTGAAGAGGTAGGCAGTAGGCAGCCATTAAGTTAACGTCCAAGGTAAGGTTACAATAATTAGTGTTATAGTTTAAAGTGTTTCAATTATTTTTACATTATATTTTCAATTAGCTGGGTTACCAGGATGTGTGTTAACACATCCTTATAACAAACATTTCGCCGAGGGGGTAGGCAGATGCGAATCAGGTACTCGCCCATTGCCAGAGGTTCTTCAGGTGGCAAAGGACTAACCACGAATGAACAGTAAGCGGGAAAGATAAAAAAATGGAATAGTTTCAGTAAGTGTCGGATTAGTTCTGTTGTTCCTATAATAAGTATAAAACAATTTACACGAGAAAGTCTTCGCAATTCAACGAAGAAGCTCCGACACTGCTATTTATTTAAAGTCACATCATCTAAAAGCAAAACCACTTCACCGCGAAAGCCGACGTATGACGTACCTATGGTTTAAAGGCATGGAATCGAGATCTTTTTTTTTTTTTTTTTTTTTTTTATACCACTAAGGTGGCAGACAAGCATACGGCCCACCAGGAGGACTGGTGGTCACCGCAGCCTATGAACGTTTGCAACACCAGAGGCGCCACACTCGCGCTGCCGACCCTGTAAAAACCTTCTTAGACCCCTTTTGAAGAACCTTATGATCTTATGCTAAGATGACAGTGGCAGCTTACCTGATGTTAACTTAGCTTCGGTGTTATGTGAAGTTGACAGCATCCATTCGACACTTATTTCAATTAACACATTTTTATTATTACAGTAAAATTAAAACGCATTATAAAAATCAATACCAACAATAATAATCGCGAGTGGCAGGTGATAAGACGACCTGCGCGGCTGATAACAAACAGCTGAGTGGTGTGTGGCGTCTAGATAGCTTTATCGCGTCCATCATAGTTTGTTGTTGATGTACATAGGGAGATATTATGTTTACAAGCTGACCTGGTGAACTTTGTTTTGCCATACACAAGTTAGGAATAAAACTGATTAAAATCTATTTCCTCCTCTGAATATTTAAGTTCTCAAGATAAGAGTAAAACTCTATATTCTACGAACCCTTGAGCACCCATTTAACCAGCCAAATGTATGAAATATGCCATATTCTTGGATATTTAGTATTACTGCTCCGCTCCCATGAGTACATTCTATGTATCTTCATGCTGATCAGTTAGTAGATTAGAGATACAGAGTTAGTAGATTCCAAACGAAACTAAATATTAGTTTAATCTGATTAAAATTCTATGAGGTATGACAATTTTTTACGTGTGGAAATTCACATGGATTTGAACTGAGTACGGCCGAGAGCACCGAGTAAGCCCTCAGAAGGATGTCCCAGAGAAAGTGGTCAGCCCACTCCAAATTACGTTCGTATAAACAGATTGACTAGCAAAAATATGGGAGATGAAAGAATGACAAAACAGATATACAACGCGAAAGTGGATGGACGTAGGAGTCGGGGAAGGCCACGACACACCTACCACGACCAAATTAATCGTGTGTTAGTTGAAGGTGGTGTCAAGAGCCGTAGGAACCGATTTGCATGCATGAAAAGAAAAATGAAAGTTGAAGAAGCAAGTGAGGTGTGTATGGACCGTGCCGTGTGGCGCTCGGTACTTTCTGCCTACCCCGCAAGGGATTTGGCGTGAAGATAGATAGATAGACTAGCAAAAATTGTTAGACAATACACACACACGAATACACATACATTTTCTCTACATTTGGTGTATTTCTCGAATGATTTAGCAGATCACGTCGACTGCGGACCCTCACCTCCATGAATTATGTAGGTGCGTGTGATCGATACACGAGGTGCGGGGACCCATCTCTCTCCTTGTCCCCCAAGTCGAGCTCGGAGGTTTTCTCACACTGCTTCTCTGGCTGTGACGTCTCTATCAATCACTGAATATCGCGAATTGTTTTCAAACAGATAGATCATCCTGATTGATGAGACGTTAACGTCATGAAATTCGGCAAGCTATATATGGAGTGCTAGCTTTTGTTTGGGGATTTTCTCGTCTCATCAGTGGTAGCCCTTCTAAAAATTCATTTTTTAAAATAGTCTCTACATACATCATAATTAAAGGTTTAAAAATTATCTAGTGACTAAGGCTGTGCGGTGCTGAATGTCTGTCATGACAGACTACAGTGACTGTAATTACTAATGATATCGATATTATTGTCTTTTGTTTTTGACCCCTCTCTATAAAATAGACTGCAGAGGGGCTTATGGCGAGAATTGTGTCTGTAGTCTGTCACTCTGTTGCATTAAACTACGTCACTAGGTCACGTGTATCATCTGTTCAAAGTTTGAAATATAACAAAAATTACAACGTCAATCGGGTTGAACTTTCACTTTCACAATAAACGTTTTAGAGAGGGGCCGTCGAGTGAGACCGTCTTACGGCTTCTTGTTTCTCTGTAAACTGGTTATTACAACTCCAGCCTTTGTAGTGTCTAGGACTACTTTCATAGATCAGGTCATAAAAACGGAATATTTGGATTTCAAGCCTATATATTTCAGATAATGTATGAAGACTAAGTGACTATACTGACACATCACATATAAAGAATGAAAACCCTGGAGAAGTAGAGCAATTTAAAGTTGATAGTATGCAGACAGTGGTGAGCGCTACTTTGACTGTTTATATTGAACAGCATGAAAGTTGCGTGAGTAGGTTTCATAAACAGCGCTAAATAATGATACTAAACGCTTTTAATTTTATACACGAAGAGCCATTAGCACTGAGTTTGAAGGTGCGTTCCATTTATTATAGAGTTCGTTTTATGTTTTGTAACTATAAGGTGAAATGTGTGCGTATACTATGCCTCTGCCTACCCCTTCAGGGATAAAGGCGTGACTATATATATGTATGTTTTGTAAGTAACGTCAGAATAAGACATAGTAGTTTACTGACTAAAGTCATGTATATCTGATACACCTAAAATCAGCCAGCTGATACGTAATCCAAAAGGGATATTTTCTTAGATCATCTAACCACAGGATGCGCCTTACTTAAGCATTGTTTTCTGCCATTGCACATGACCATTTGGTCTTTTGGCTTTATAAAAAGCACTGTACATCAGTACATCATTTTATATGATTAAACTAGTACATTTCATTGTAGTTGACTGTACAATAAAAATTAACACACAACAGCCATTACGCGTTTGTCGATTAATACATTTTTAAATGCAATGAAATTTTATATGTCTTTGTGTTTCCCCCTTCACTTGTATGAAAACTGGCAGAATATTTTTGTATGCGGTGGTTCGCAAAGGCTAGTCCCGTGATATATGGTCTAAGGATATATTGAATATAATCTGGGACTATAAACTAGGACGAAAGAAAGTTCATATCGAGTAAGTACGTCTTTATTTTCGTTAGGTTAGGTCGTACTTCGTAAAAAAAGTAAATGATTTGCATTGTTCTTACTCCATTGTTAAATAAACTTCTTTATTCCCACATTTTATACACAAACAAATACAAAAGCTGTAAAAATATATCCACATACCAGGAGCCAACACAAGGCTAAACCCGCTCGTAGAACACAAACATAACTGCACACACACAAACAATATCATCACAATAACTGCGGCAATCAGGTCACCACCCTTACAAGCTCACTCGCGCCCTCTGACCAAACACTAGACACTCCTTGTGGCTGTTTCCACCACTTCAAGGTCTTGTTATCGGTGAGGAATTGCACAAATTGTTTACAAATATAGGGCGGGCGGCGCGTCGTGCAGGGCGGGCGGCGCGACTCGAGTGAAGGGTCAACGGCCGGGGTGTTGCAGCGCGTTGCCATGGCGACGGCGCTGTGATACAGACTAGCACTTGTAGCAGATACGACTGACTGAATATTTCTACTATTCATTAAAAGCTACAGTGTGGGGTTCTTTCAAAAGGGGTTTTAGAAGGTTTTTACAGGGTAGCGCCTCTGGTTTTGCAAATGTCCATAGGCTACGGTGACCATCGGTACACCAGTGGTGGGCCGTATGCTCGCTCGTCTGCCACCTTAGTGGTATAAAAAAATAACTATTTTAGCCTCTCTCTATAAAATAGAGTGCAGAGGGGCTTATGGCGAGACTTTGTCTGTAGCTGTGAGTCTGTCGCATTAAACTACGTCACTAGGTCACGTGGATCATCTGGATCGGGAAGGGTTCAAAGTTTGAAATAAAACAAAAATGACAACGTTAATCGGATTGAACTTTTACTTTCACAATAAACGTGTTAGAGAGGGGCAGTCTGGTGAGAACGATCTCACTGCTTTCTTGTCATGGCATCGCATCACTATTTTACTATTACATAAATACCTGGTTTATACCAAAAACTGTTCTATATGGCGCTCTGGTACGGTGGTGGGGTGATACTGGTAAACCCCAAGGGCTTCTCTCACGGTGTGTCACATTCCTTCATAACCATGTATGCCATATCTCCTACCTAGATATCGTTTCCAGTAATGAACTTCCTCCACGAGTGTGCGCCATAGTAGGCACAATACCGTGACTTTCCAGGCTCAACTCTACAAGTGTTCTGTAAACACTGAACACTGCAGTCGGTCAAGGCTGAGTTGCTACATCTTCGTACCAAGTACGCTCCACTGTAAACTCATTTACATTTTTATAACATTTTACAGGTTCGTAAATGCTTCCTTTATTCAAAAATTTAGGCGCTCATAATATCATAACGAAAAAGGAGGTTTTCTTCAGACCAAATAATTCGGATAAAGGAATTTTTTGCTTCTACGAGTATGCACCTAACGTAATAATATGTTGAATTTGAATAGAGTAGGTATCCACTACTACAACCAAAGGGTAAAAACGGGAATAGGTAGTAGGCAAATGGTAGGGCATCCATGAAGAGTTCAACACGAAAAAAATCGGTTGTCTGTAAAGTCGGTTTACTGACGATGGTTGAACGTGACAACGTCATAAGAAAAAAAATAAAAAAAATTAAAAATTAAAAGTAAAAATAAAAATAAAATAGAAAAATAAAAATAAAATAAAAGTAAAAATAAAAATCAAAAAGAATAAAAATAACATTACATAACAAAAATAAAAATAACATTACAAAACAAAAAGAAATTTAAAAACACATCATTTGAATAGAGTGCCATCTGTTGAACATTACTAAAATAAATGGAACGCCTCAGAGCGAGGTAACGACGTATTGCGTCATCATTTTTCGTTCGTGCAGCCGGCTCCATCGAATTATAAGACGTTGTCACGTCAAAAGACTATGTAGATAGACGATGACGGGTGATAGACGATGGACTGCCGTTTATGAATCAAGCAACCTTTGACTGATTCATAAACGGCAGTACTTGGTTTTGACCAGGAAATGAGAACAAGCTCCGTGGTAAAAAAGTGCTACTCCAAGATGAACAACGTCTCTCTACAGCTGCAATTAGGTATCTAGGTTACTATAAACTGGCAATGAGAATTTTTAATTAGCTTTGTTGTAATCAGTCTAACTCTAGATCTAGAGCATCTAATAAAAACATATTTTGCCCACTGTGTGGAAGTGACTGCACGTAGGAGCTCGAGTACCGAGATGTTCATCTCGGTTCCCAAGGTCTTTAGTAGCATTTCCCGTACATAATTCTCCCGAGAATTCATAGTAAGGTGTATAAAATTTACATACATACCTATAATCACCCTTTTTCCCAGAAGTACCTATAAGTACCTATAAGTATAAGCATGGTATACGCACACACATTTCAACTTACAGTTTTATGCCCCACGTAATAGGTGATTTTAGTATGCCGTGCCGGCTTAATGCCGTATTGAAATGGACAGGCGCAGGTCACGACGACCTGCAGTTGAAATTTTTCAAGCTACCCATAAGGCCTTCAACTTGGCTTAACGATTGTCATTTGAATGACAACCGGCAGGCTGATTACGTATAAAACAGCGATCAGCGATAATCGCGCAATCATTGCGCAATCATCGCACGATTTATCGCTGGTGGCGAAAAAAATGGTATTACGTTAAATTCTATAGTCAATCGTTCGCTAATCGCTACGTCGCACTTATCACTACGAAACTAGCGCCATAAACAATTACGTGGCGATCACTGAAAACTGGGAACTGTCACATCTGTTGGGCATTTCATTAGTGTATGTGTGTGCTGTGAGACCACTTTTATTTTTTCGGATTTTTGCAGTTTAACTAACAATAGTGCATAGTAAAATTTGCGAAAATATTTGTAAAGCTTAGTGATCGGTTAGACAGCGCGTCCGAACACGTGTTTGCAGCACTATTGTTAGTTAAACTGCGTAAATCCGCAAAAAATGAAAGTGGTCTCTCAGTACACACATACACTAATAAAATATCGAAATCGCTGCCTGGAGGTTGTCAAAAACGATACGTAATACGAAATTATCGCCAGATCGCTGCCGCAGTATAGCACAAATGCACTTTTTAATTTACTGATTGTCCTACAGAGGCAGCACCGTCGCTAGTTGGCTATGGCAAAACGATCGTTGATACGTAATACGAAACAGTCAACAAACAGCGATTACCGCACGATTTCCGCGAGATTATCGCTATCGCTTGCCTATTGCAACATACGTAATAAGCCTGCGGGTTTCATTTCGAGTTTTCCTTCTCTACTCAATGGATCGTTTTGCGAAAGTGTTCCTGTCGCGTCTTACGACACCCTCGGGATGAATTGGGGTGGCGACATTTTGTACTCTTTCCCGTTGCTATAGGGTCCCTGTCGCCACACGAGGCCCCAAATATTAAGATACCTATTAAAAAAAACTAATCATCGTTAAACGCCACAGTTCAAACGTTCATAAACTTTTCTATGAGTGGCTAGTTCTATATCTAATCTACTTAAATGTAATAAAACTGAACATATTTTTTCACGTTATTTAAACGAAACATCTTTGAAACGGAAACAGAGAAATTTTAAGGTTTCGCTTTGAAAGAACATTAATATTTTTGTGATTACTGCCACCTAGTGAGTTTCTTTAAAACCACATGCTCTTGTCATTGTTAGTTAGTTAATATAATAGGTACGCTGACAGTTTCTCTCTAGTGATTTTAGTACCACACCGCGCCACAAGATGTCACTAATACATTATTTTTCTGGCGCAGGTGCTCATGGAGGGCGACCCGACGGCGACGGCAGCCGCTCAGGCACCGGCCGCGGATTCATAATGTTAGAACGTTGAATGTGACCAGGACTTAAGTTAAGTAGGTACCTAATTGGAGAAGAGTCTAATAAACTTTTTCCATCATCATAGACTAGGACTATTTTTAGCGAATAAGCCTGATGATTTAATAAGTAGGTATTCGTGTAAATGGAGAGGTGCAAGATTTGGGTACCTGTGTACCTATTTCTTTAGAACTTTCCCACAACTTTACACGTGACGAAGCAGATAAGAAATACCGACTACACTCCCGACTCTAAGAGTCGGCTTCTCTCTCTCCTTAAACTGAGTTCTTAGACAAAAAACCACAGTAGCCATTGCCATCTCCGTCATGTTTCATGTCAAAGTCTTTTAGTCCCACTTTGGAAGCTCGGGATAGCAACAAGATAAAGCCTCCTCTCCCGATCACGCCGACGCTCTAACCGGCTACCTATTGCTGAACGTGACGAGGCTTTTTTGGAGTTTCTATTTTTAATTCTTCGGCTAATATTTCACACTATTTTGTAGTGGTTATGCTTCTTTTATAATGCTTAGCAGGTACAAGTACAATAAATCGTTCCTCACTAGCAGCAAAACGTGACCAATGCCCAATGTTATTGTTTTTACATAGGCTACATTTTGTATAAATTCCAATTACCGACTAAAGTGTTTCGGCGCGATACATAAATTGGTTTGGGAATAATACAATACAGTAATTGCTTAAAATTGATTGGGTATTGGTTACAGAGCGCGGTTACAATTATGAAGAGTGGTCTCTCTAACTTTCTTCTGAATTAAATGTGAATTATATATTACAGTTAGTTAATTAACTTGATACCAAAGTATTATTGAGTTGAGAATAAGAATGAATTCAATTAATTTCGAACGTTATTATTACCTATCGATCGAATTGTGAAAGGCAATGAAATGAGAAGTGCTACAATAATATTCAGTCTAAGTTTATACCTAATTTATTTGAGGATCACAAAAATGATATTGTCACAAAAAAAATGCGTACTAGTCTTCATTGTGACAGTGTGCCAACAAAACAATGACAGGCAAATTTTCCCACTTTGCGTTTTGTAAATAAATATACATACATACATACATACATATGGTCACGCCTTTATCCCCGAAGGGGTAGGCAGAGGCATATTATATGCCCACATTTCACCTTTTTTTATAATTTGTCCCACGTAATAGGTGGTGAGCCGTATTGCCGTGTTTAAATGGACAGGCGCAGGTTGTGCTGCCATTTTACTGGCAACCGGGACCAACGACTTAACGTGCCTTCCGAAGCACGGAAATGCTCAAATAAATGTCACAAAGTGATCACATGCATGGTCACCCATCCATGGACTGGCCATAGTGAAAGTTGCTTACTGCAGTGATCGTTTACAGAACACTGAGTCCGCGGGGCCACGCCTGTCCATTTAAACACGGCAATACGGCTCACCACCTATGACGTGGGACAATTTATACAAAGGTGAAATGTGGGCATATCATATGCCTCTGCCTACCCCTTCGGGGATAAAGGCGTGACCATATGTATGTATGTATGTATTCCGGACTCCTACCGACTAAAAACCTCACGTTACGCCCAACAGCCTGTGGTTGGGAGCCCCGGGTAAGCCTTCGGAAGGATGTCCCAGGACTACAATTTAATACCTAAACACAGGCAAAGCCGCCAGCCGGTAACAGTTAGTTGTATGTAAAGAAAGCAATTTCTCTCGTCGATTCTCTGACAAGCGCATTACTTGTAGATTCAATCGGCATTAGAAATGACCCGCCAACTGCAATTACTTCCTGACAACAGCCATGTGCAGAATGACAACGTCACTCGTCTGTCAGTCAACTGTCAGTGACAGGGATCTCTAAGCCTAGTTACATTTAGGGTTCCGTATTACCCGCGATCAAACTATCTGTATTATGCCTGTCGAGCCCGCACAACAATTTTTGGAAGACAAGTTTTATTTTCAGAATTCCTCGTATTATTATAAATGCGAAAAGTACTCTGTCTGTCTGCCTGTTACGTCTTCACTCATAAACTGCTGAACCGATTTTATTTAAATTAGGCATAGACATAGTTTGATTCCAAGGGAAGGACATTATGCTAACTGACTGCGCAAAAGGAGGGTAATGATTTTTCGCGATAACGACGAAGCCGCGGAATAAACGACGAATTATAAAGAGGAAAGATTTGATTGTTAGCTTGTTTGCATCGAATAGGCTCCGAAACTACTGGAGCGATTTCAAAAATTGTTATACTGTTGCGAAGCTACACTCTTTGTGGGGAACATAGGTTATATTTTATTCCCGTATTCCCACGGGAACGGGATTACGCTGGTGAAACCGCGTGACGTCCGCTAGTATAAATAAATACTTAAAACAGTAATAAATAACTCAAGTAAACGATAACAGCAGCCAATGACAGCGCAACACGTCAGTAACCAATCTGTTACCTTTTTATGCAAAGAACCCTTCGTGTATAAACCCGACTCGCACTTATCCAGTTTTGTTTTCAATTTCATTTGCCCTGGGGAGGGTGTACCTACCCTTTGTGGACTCAGTAAAATAGCACACCACATAATTACTTCGATTATAAAGTACATTAACATTAGCAAATATACCCAGCCAGGTATGTAATTTACAAACAGACTAAAATATCTCATCAGGAATGAAATGTTTTGTATATTATGGATAACTAGCGGACGTCACGCGGTTTCACCCGCATTCCTCGCGTTTCCGTGGGAATATGGGAATAAAATATATCACCAGGGAATCCGGAATAAATCTGGAAATAGTGTAGCTTCCCAACAGTGAGAGCATTTTTTAAATTGGTTTAGTAGCGGTAGTTTCAGAGCCTATCCGATGCAAACAAACAAACATACAATCAAAAATCTGACCTCTTTATAATATTAGTATTGAAGTTATAGATATCTAAAGCCATAAAAGGAAAAAATGACTTATAAGGAAAATCCATGCGGTCGAATTGGACTGAAATACCTGTTCTAAATCCAGCATACCTACCATATCTGAGACCAACCGACTCGACGCCGGCTGATATTCCACTCCCTACAGGGGGTGTAGTGTGCATGTACCTGGAGAAACTTATTCGTTGATCGGCAGACATAAGAACCAGATATCCTATTAACCTGGATGGCAAACCTTGAAGATTTATTCAGTCCCTTCTATACAAATTGGAAACGCAGTAGGTACCTACAACTACATAGTTTTAAAACAGGCTTTATTGCGAGGAATTATGATGCAACCGGGCATATACTATACGCATGTATGATGACGATGAGTGACGACAATTGCATTAATTTGCCATTTAAAAAAAGTAATCAGAATAACATTGTATTGAAATATTGACAGTGAATCAGTTCGATTCCCGCGGCATATTTGCGTACAATACTGCCTCAGCGGCGCGGAGGCCTGCACGCTCCGCTGAGCCCGTACAATGCCCCACCCGTGCTCCGTGCTCCGACTCCAGCCATTGACGGCGGCACATTATTGCTTCCTACGAGTACAAAAGACAATCAGTGAGTAGGTTATTGGGACTAGATTCACCTTTGGGGACGTATGAATTGACGATAGTAACAAACCGTAGAGCCGTAACATAACGCGAATCGTTATAATATATGTGACAATATAAAATTTGCACAAAATTGATATTGAGTGTGACGTTGAGCGAACGTGTTGTTTGAGAATGATATTTGCAAATATGATGTTTTGAAAAAGTTATACCTCATCACATTAAACCACTGATTTCATTTCTGTGGATTTGAGCTCATTCATCTAAGGCCGCCTCTACACATAGGCCAACGCGTTGGCAAGCGCGCTGGCCCTGCCACTGGCCCAATGTGTAGAACGGGCGTTGGCGCATTGGCGGTAGGTATTTGAACGTTGGCTGGCGCGCTTGCGAGCTTGCCGCGCGGTGTCGGCAACGTCAAAGGACACTTGTCGCAAGCTTGGCGCACCATCCACACATTGGCCGCGCGATGAGTTTGCCCGGAGCAGCGATCAAGAGTGCACGTTTTCTTCTTACGGCGAATTAACACCTAACTTGACGAAATGGCGAACATGAGTAACGAGGAAACATTTGAATTTATTGAGCTCTATCAGAGTGAAAACTGCCTATGGAACCCAATAAATAAGTATCATAAAAATAAAAATGTTGTAAGTATAAAAAGTGTTAAATAAATAAAGTTCTTGGACATGCCGTTTTCTTCACGATGTTTTACTTCACAAAGAGCATCCTACTTTATTATTATTTTAATATTATAAATGTGAAAGTGAGTTTATTTCTTTGTTTGTTACGTTTTCACGCCTAAACTACTTTTTTATTTTTATCTATACTAACGAGGAAAGATTTGTTTTTTTATATTATTATATATATAAAAATCAATGCCACTTTTCGTTGTAATTTTATAACTCAAGAACGGGCTCACCTATCTAAACCAAATGTTTAGGCTTTGTTCAGACTATTTAGTAGATGGTTTATGTGAAGTTTGCACAAAATCGGTAGAGTGGTTCTTCATTTATCACGTAAACGAAGTTGCGCGGGTCAGCTAGTTATATATATAAGCTGTGAATAAATATACAGCTGCAGCTGTTAGCGACTCAACATCCATTTTGAATCCGTCCGCACATTGGCCCGAACCAAACCATACTGAACGACCTGGAACGACCTTCCAATGTGTGGATGAACTCACAAGCGCGTTGGCAAGCGCACCGCCAGCGCGTTGGCGATGCGCTGGCCTATGTGTAGAGGCGGCTAAAACTGATGGACTTATATTATGGATGGGCAGTGAAAATATTTTACTTCTCAAAATTGTTTATTGTGATGAATAGTGTTTAAGTCAGTGTGGTGTCGTTAGTTATTTATTATGGTATGCCACTCGGGTCATTCAGAGCTTAGGCATATACGTAATGAATACTAAGCTGTGGCTCACGCTCGGCCCCGCAGCCAGCCTAAATTGGCTCATGTAATAGTGTTTTTGCTGTGTGAACCAAAGTCTATTAGAAATCGATTCAGGCTATTATTTTTATCTTTTACACAATAAACCATCCTTTTAAACTAAGTGGTTTGCATAACCGATGAAGCAAGGCTTTGTGCAGTCCCAGGTTTGATAGACAGGAGAAAGCGCGCGCCGAACATAGGAACTTTCTAATGAATGCAATGTTACCAAACAATAAACTGACATTAACAAGTGATCTGATATAAATGGAATTACGTTCACAGTTTCTGTTTTAAATCATGAGCAATCTTATTAGGTATAGCAGTAAGCCGCTAAACAAGCTTAGATAACTATGGAAACTGGTCACCGTAAACGCATTTGTCAAATAACTTGTTTTCTCTAAAACCTTTAAATGCTCTTATTGAAGGACCCCGCTATTGCTTATCTCAATATTACAAACCATTGAAAATTACTTATGTTACTTTTAAATAACCATCTCTACAAGTAATTTATTTTTTATTCTGTTTCGATGTAAATGTACACATCGAAAAATATGAATCCTATATTCAGAATGCCTAAGTCGCAAAGGGGGATTTTCTTGTTATCTTAAAAGAGCTCTGAAGGCTGTTTAAAGCACAACTGATTCATACCAGATCTCTAGTTTCCATCCACCCTTACCTCACATTCTGGGCTCGAGGCCCACTAGGGGTGAGCCTCATACATAGAAGTCTTAGAAGGTTTTTACAAGGTCGGCAACGCGAGTGTGGCGCCTCTAGTATTGCAAACGTCCACAGGCTGCCGTGACCACGCACTGGTACGAGTACACCTGATGGGGCTGTATAGTTGTCTGGCGCTTTAGTGGTATAAAAAAAGTACCACTGTAGATCAGCCTATTGTTTCCTAAGCTTAAGCTGTAGATTTGAGATGCCTCTGTGAAATTTAGACCCCCAGAAAGATATTTAGGTCCCCTATCCTTTCGTCTTCACCAGGCTTGCGCAGAAGGCATATACCTAGAAAGTTTTTGAGTGGTGATCCTAGGCAGAGCTGTAGAAAACACGAGAAATAAAGCGTTACAAAGGAAATGTGGTTAATGATAAAGGTACATTCCTCCATTCTAAATCCACTCTCGAAATCGAATTCTTATGGACACTTCAAATGGAAAACTAAGAGTTGTCTCTGTAGATGTAGATGAATGACAAACCTCGTATAGCACGCCCCCCCCCCTCCCCCCTCACAGCATGACGAGACGCGCAGTTTGAGCACAATAATAAGGGATTTGTTATAAATTAATTATTATTAAGAATTATACCAAGTCATTGTGCTTAGTTCTGCTTGACATGCTTAATTATTATAAACGGCGCAAAAGCGGTCATTGTACCTACGTGCATGCCTGTACAAATACTTATGTAATGTCTAAATTTATAATTAGGGTTAAACTTTTAGGGTTCCATACCCTAAGGCTAAAAACGCGATTCTATTTCTGAAACTTCGCGGTCCATTTAAGTGCTTGTGATTTTTTGCGGTTATTTTGGTACGAAAACCTCCGTGCTTGAGTCCCATACGACGAATCTTCTTTGTTTATGAATCAGATTAGCATTCAAATATTAAGTAACTTTTTTTTAAGCGTGGTAATCCTCATGGACTACTAAAGGCTTTTTTTTAACGTGAGCGAAAATTCCTCATGGATGCTATGCCGGCCCAACAGCCTACGGTTGGGAACCCCGGGTAAGCCCTCGGAAGGATGTCCCAGGAAGGACTCATAAAGGCTGCATACACGGTACTTGATCTGCAACTCTACGGCACATAGCTCCGATTAAAAGCTCTCAGCTCTTGGAAGAATAATTAATGATCCCATATTGATGAAGGTCCCCATAACGAAATACCTGTTAGAAACAATCAAGTTACCACTTATACCTTAATAATGTTTTATACACCCAGTCTGCGACATTTTATACTGTTACTGTACGGGCGCCGGGTGGTGAGACGCTTACTCTAAAAGCCCAACCTTTGTAGGACATGCAAGACAAAAGGATTCAGCCCAAGCTTGAAATAAAAGTGCAAACTGGCACGCTATCAAGTGCTCGGTAGTGTACCTAGACTTTATACTTAAACATGCGAGCTTCACTATTCTCTGTAAAACTAAATATTACTTGAATAAAAGAAATAACAAACTTAAAAAATACAAGTTCAAAATTTAAAATAATTTTATATCTTCCAATTTCGTATCCGACAACAATAACAAGAAAAATCCAAGATTCCCAAGAACATTATTCTTTTGATGATAGCGCCATTTTCTTATTCCCTTGTTAATTAATGTTTTATTTTTCAGAATTTTCAATATATTTTCATATATTTGATCGAAGGCCGACTTGAATAAAAATAATCGTCATGTAGGTATGTACCTAAGTATTATACATATTTTTTTGATCTTAAGTTCTGAATCCTTAACTTAGTAACTTTAAACAATCGAGTTTGAAAGGCTGATAATAATATTTGGTACAGGGATAGATCACAGTCTGAAACTCTGGAATAACATACAGGTTATTTTTTATCCCTGGATAAAGAAGACGGGCTAGCTCTGGTTACCACCAGAGCATCACCGGGCTGTTGGAACAACAGTTATTTACATACATACATAATTTATATACAGTTACGATTATCTTCCATTGTGGTATTGAGACTATGCGTTGCCACATTTTTCAGTTTCAATCCAATCTTTGTAACTTCATGAGTGTTTCCATTACATAAACACTAGTTACGGGTACCTACCCACTTCGTTAGCACGGCCACTAATGACCACTCTCGCCTCGTGCCTCTGCCTCGACATTGTTCTATAATCCATCCTTCCACGTGTCCGATCGCTATAAACCAGAGGTCATCTTTTGATGACGATGAAAATCCCGCAAAAATTCCAAACTCGGGGTCTCGGAATTTTGATTAGATATTTACCGACATCAATATCATACGTGCGGTAGATAAGTAGGAAACCCATTATAGTGACGTCATAAAATAGTTATGTTTTCTTCTTAAAGGATATTTTGATGACATTTTTTGAGACTATACCTAGGTACTTCACGCGTATATATTCGGTTATCAGCTAGTCTTGCATAAATACACGAGCTATGTCCCACGGCGTCTCTTGTATGAACATCGTAGGTAGCTCTTGATTAGCCCCTTTTTTTTATGTGAGGGAAAATCCTTCATGGATTCTATGCCGGCTCCTACCGAGTAAAAAATCCTCACGTAACGCCCAACAGCCTACAGCTTCATTAGGGCGGGGGGGGGTTATGTTTAGCTCGCCAAATTTATTTATTTATTTATTTATTCCACACACTACTATCATTACAGGTTGGTATACCTAATACAATGACAGACCACTTTACAACACATTAGCAGGCGAATCGTTCACATCACGCTGCCGTCTGGGCCTGCTTCTGTAAGGACGGTGAGCAGCCCCCTCACCGTCCTCAGGTCATGGAGGCCGATAGTCTGCGGCGAAGATACGTCGGCGGCGCCCGAGCCGCCGACTGCGGAATTTGGGTGGGAGAATTCTCTCCCGCTCCCGCACTTACTCGCGCTGGAGATCATGGCTCGCACCATGATGTCGAGCGAGAGAGTGTCCACGTCCAGACCTGTCACGAAGACCTGACGCTATTGCGTCCACGCTGTGCCTCGATTAACCCCTTCAAGCTGTGTTTACAGCAAAAGTGTATGGAAGTAATTGATATTAATTATGATATCAATGTAGAAGACTTGGTATCCTTGGTGTACCCATGTTGTGACGGCACTTAACGTCGGAGGTGACGTGAGTGGGCATTGAGTGTTCATTTTATAGAACAGTTTAATTAGGTACCTTAGTTGTATAAATGTCCACAAATGTTATTAGTTGTATTAAAGGTCCAATTCAATAATTGAATAAGCATGGGCTGCGACAGCTGACGAGCCGTGCTCTCTTATCCAAAAGCTTAAGATTTAAGCTGACCATCTTTTAGCTGATATACAAAGTATTAAAGTAAATATCATAACAGACTTTCGCTTCAACAAGACGAGTCAATCATTATAATTAAACTGTGTAAAGTACGACGAGAACATCACAACTTTTCGGACAGATCTGTAGGGACGCAATATCTTCCGCTCAATTACCTTGTTCTTGGAAGTGGGATTTTCGTAAATTTATCCTTAATTATTACACGTCAAGGAAATATACTTTACAATTCTGATAAAATGGTAACATTTTTGGAAAGCGTTTCTAGAGAAATTAATGTGAGAAGACACGAGTGATATTATCCTAGTCTTATGCTTCGCTTAAAATGTAGATTATACTTTGCATCAGATTCAAAGTCCACAGTCTTCTAGACAGGATTTTCTTTGTAGATACTTAAAAAAATTAAGGTACTTTAAAAAAATAGACGAAGTAAAAACTGGGCTAAAAAGGAAATACAGTTTCCGTATTCAGTTCTAGAATTGGGTAAACGGCACTTAGCACATAAAGTAGGATTCTAAAATGACCTAAAACATCAAAAAAATATTTATCTAACCCAAGAGATTTTAAAAACCGCACTAAACCACCTTAACAACACAATGTAGGTTTATTAACCACAAGAGATCCATCACTTCTTTCATCCGAGCGGCGCCTGCGCATAAAACTAGTTAATATGTTTACACACTAATGAAGAAAAGTATCTGTTAATGTCCTAGTGATTTACGACGCCGGAGCTTTTGATATTGAGATAGCTTTGTTTTAAAAGTCAGATGATGAATACTGTCGATGTATTTCTTTTTATCTGAGATATGGTTTCTTTTTGGTAGTTATTCATGCCAAACATTAACGTGTGATCTTTTAGCGTATGTCACTTATCATATTGAATAATTAATGCGAAATGTTGTGAGAAATAATGAAGGAACTCGAGAAGCAATCATGAATTTTATGGTTGTTGTTTTTACTGTAACTGGTTTTAAAACAATTGGTAAACTGAATGTATTTTCGGTCTAGATTATGCAGTCGTGAAAACGGTTGTAGTCATTTACTTAAATGATAATAATGAAATATCTTTATTCCATAAATCACGTTTTTGTACGTTTGTTAGGATTTGTTTGTCAAAAATGACGAGTTCTAGTGTAGGTTTTTGGGAGCATTGTGCAACGCTTTACCTGAATAAGCAGAGTGCTACATAACTAGTTATTTTTTACGGTAACTGTTCATTATTTGGTAGTGAATTCCAGCCGATGAAATTATGCATTAACGCCTTTTTCTCAGTCCAGCTGACGATAAGTACAGTCTTACTTTTGACCGCATGCTGACATCTCTTCACAAACTCCTTTGAAGAATTTATCCTATGAAGAACTCCATATTGTACCTACACGTTTGCTTTTGCATATATTACGGCATACAGTAGGTCCAGAGTCCGGACCAACTTACTTGGACTTTTGGATGTTCAGAAATAGCGAGGAGTTTATACAGTAAATCTTGTATCAATAATTTTATGATGTTAGACGGCCTGATAGTCGCCATTACGAGCTCTAGACCGTTGGTCTATGTGCCGTTGGTATATGGTAATGTGCGACTGCGGGTCACGAGGTCCTGAGTTCGATTCCCACCAGAGACAAAAATTTGTGTGGTCCATAAAGATTTGTCTCGAGAGTCTGGGTGTTTCTATGTATGATAAGTATGTATTTAAAAGTATATGAGTGATGTATGATACCATAACACAAGCCGGTTATTCCTAGCTTACTTTGGGATGAGATAGTGTTGCGTGGAAATGTTCGTAAATATTTATTTACTTATTTTATTTCTGTATGAAATGAACGCAAGTTGCTCTACTACCGTCCCGGAACAGCGGTTGCGCATTAAATATCAAAATAGCTGAGCCATATCGCAACGTAGTTGCCATCCGCCATTTTTACTACTACCGGAGCCGCGCCGAATGGCACCGATGAAAGCCCTTCCTGCTCTGCTTACACATATACATAGATATACAAACACATAGATTATGCACATAGATAGACGAAGTATTTTTGAAAAGCAAGTGAAAGCAAGGCGAGTTAGTAGCAAATAAATCATTAATTCAAATGTGTTAAAAATGTACTCTGTCCTGAAGGTTCCTGCTTGATTTAAGACGAAACTAATAGGTATCTGTCCGGATATCGAGTAAATTAATATTTGGTCGTTTTAAATAGCTGAGGGTAAGGTACAGAACAAAATTGATTTTGTTCTGTACCTTACCCAAACCAGGTTAGCTAACGTAGTAGCAGAAACAATCCTTCAATATCATATCTCCCTCATCAGATTATTTGCTATCGCCT
This sequence comes from Miltochrista miniata, assembly GCA_933228765.1. NCBI lineage: Eukaryota > Metazoa > Arthropoda > Insecta > Lepidoptera > Erebidae > Miltochrista > Miltochrista miniata. The sequence continues at coordinate 671,147 of OW121755.1, read as the reverse complement.
TACTATCTAACATAGAATGCCTCGCACTTGACCACTTTAATTTTAAACTAGTTACCATAGTTCCGCCCCTACTATGTCATCTAATTACTTGCCAGATAGTTTCAGTGCATTACTCCAGTGTTCCGCCACACCTTGACGAGCCATGCATAGTTCACATTGCGTTAGTGTTCAACTTGGTGAAATTTGGTAAGATACAATTTTGTTGGTGCATACTGGTAGAATATCTTTATAATATCTATGTGGTGTATATAATACAGAGGCTTTTTTTTTTGATGTGAGGGAAAATCCTCGTAGGATGCTATGCCGGACTCTTACCGACTAAAAAACCTCACGTAACACCCAACAGCCTATGGTTGAGAGCCCCGGGTAAGCCCTCAGGAAGGATGTCCCGTGACTCCCAACAGACCTACGGCCGCCACTGGGGCCTCGCCCAGGGGGTGGTTCGGGTGCAATCCCGCGTCTATGGGGGGTTTCGGGTGTAACCCCGCTTCTAAGGGGGGGGGGGGGGCGTGCGTGAGTTGCTCACGTCACGCAGAAAGAGGCGGCGCAGTCCCACAGAAAGAGGCGGCGCAGTCCCAATAATACAGAGGCTATCCTTAGACGAGCATTATACAGAAAAAGATTTTCTAGATGACAAGACTGCCTGGCAGTGACACAAATTGCTCCTTTCGACACAAGAAAAACTAAATTAGAATTTAGGATACAGTTCGAAAAAAAAAAAAAAAGCAACATCAAGTTTCTTGGAGTGTTCCTCTCAGTCTAAAGCATTTCGGAGCCCTCAGTTGAGTCACAACAATTTTGAGGACTCTAAATACCTAACTGTTTTATTTTTAAGCAGCACACGGTGACGACATAGAAATATATGTCATGTACTTTGGTGACGGTGTGTGACAGGTGCTTCGAACCTTTGTCGTTCAAAAGGTACAGAGATGGTGGTGTTTTCTATATTAAACAGAAGCAGCGCGGGGCAGGCGTGGCGTAGGTACCGTATGTTTTGTAGGTATGACAAAGGTTTGAAGCGGCATGCCCTGTCCCACACAATCTGTGTATAATTTACGCCTTAGAGAAAATAGATTCAGATTTACGCACTTTTTTAATCAAGTATCAACTGTTGTTTGGGCAAAGAAGGTTAAATTAGTTGGTTGATAGCGAAGTCTGTCTTTATTTTAGGAAGATGACTCTACTTCAAACTCTATGAAAGTGAGAGCAGTATAACGGGCCCCAACGGAAGCCGCGGTTCCACGCCACGCGGTATTTACAATGACAAGGTAGAAAGTTCAAACGTAATTTGCCTGATGCACTCCGCTGGTTCGAGGTCACAGGGTTACCTGAATTGGGTGAGATCGTGACAGGATAATGGTGACTTGATAAACAAGTTGAAATCGTGAAAGTTGCTTGCTTTTGTACAATTTAGCACATAATTTCTTGAAAAGAAAACAAATGTTATGCAATATGTTCTGCAGCAGTCGAGGACACTCTTACAGGAAAAGTGAATTAACGTTTCAGCACACTGTTGTCTCTGGCAGGGAGCGTAATTTAATTTTAAATCATAAAATCAAACAATTGAAGTGCGTTTCGGGCCACGTGCAATTAACGGTGCACTGGCTGGTGGTATAATAAATAAATTAAATAAATTTTATTCCCTTTAAAATTTTAAAAAATATATATATTTGACCAAATTTTGTGATTCTACCGTGGCACGTACGTCAAAATCATCTATTTACGACGACAAAAGTCCAAAAATCAAAGTCATTTAAATGCATCTATTTCATGTGTCAGATGTTCCTAAAGCTTCAATACACATAGTAGTTACACCAAAAAATATTTATGATTGAAGAAGAATCTGCGTGTAGTAAATACGTTTTGACAGGGTATGTCGCTTGTTGTCGGCCGCGCTTCCAATAATGTGTTAAACTCAGTGCGAATACATTATTTTAAATTTAACAAGCGAAAGTGTTGGTTTATTTCTTTACTATGGAGGTGTTACCGTGTTGTAAGTACTTTATTGTAACCCTATTAATACCTCATAAAAACGCATTTATGTGTTTAAATTCTTAATCTATTATATAAAAATAAGTCGGGTTTTCCTTCCTGACGCTATAACTCCAGAACGCACGAACCGATTTCCACGGTTTTGCATTCGTTGGAAAGGTCTTGGGCTCCGTGAGGTTTATAGCAAAGAAAATTTAGGAAAAATTTCAATAGAAAAGCGGGAAAGTCATTTTTCACATTCAGCGCCATCGCGGGCGAAGCTGCGGGCATCAGCTAGTTCTGTATAAATAGTGAAAATCTCAATTTTTTTTTGTAATCATGCAATTTGTTTTAGACTTTTAAAAAAGGTTCCATCGAGTTCCGAGTCAAATTATGTATTAATCAAAAGGTCATAATGTTGCTTGTACGGCAAAACTGTTTTTATCTGCACATATTTGCACATCTTTGAGTATTTGTGGTTTATGTTTTAGGTAGTCGAAACGATTCCATTATGGACGTGCAAACCCGATTTAAACTATCTATTTTTAGGGGTAAAAAGTGACAGTTTATTTAAATTTTCTTCAGTAGCTTGTATTGATCGAGTATATAGGTATCTATATTGCATAAATTAAATTTCGAAAAAAGTACTTAAGATGAAGAAAAATCGATCAAAACGAATCACAAAGTGTTGTTAACTAAGTTATCTGCTAAATGAAGAAAATGCCGTCCGTCTTATTAAAAATGTCTATGATTGGTTGTACAAAGTTTTTAAAATACCAAATTTACAGGGAGATTAACAAAAGGCTATAAAAGATCCTGTTACTAGTAGACCTAAAAAGGATTTTGTAGGAGCAACGCTACGCTCCAAACAAAGATCAGTGCAAATTATTGTTCAACAACCTTCGCCAGAACAACGTTCTAAGTTTTATTACTGAATCTAGTTTAGTGAAATCAGGAAAGCGTAAAGCTGCTAGAGTTATCATGAAAAAGAATGCAGCATGCGAAAATTACAACGCCCTCCTATACCTACATCATACGCACTTGTAGAATCGGGAAAACAAATCGGGAAAGCGTATAGAAATTATTATTAATTTAATAATGTCTCCCTTGTATTAAAATTAAAATTTGATAATCTATACATCTATATATATAAAAATCAATGCCACTTTTCGTTGTAATTTTATAACTCAAGAACGGGCTCACCTACACAAACCAAACTTTTAGGCTTTGTTCAGACTATTTAGTAGATGGTTTATGTGAAGTTTGCACAAAATCGGCCGAGCGATTCTTCATTTATCACGCAAACGAAGTTGCGCGGGTCAGCTAGTACATTATAATAAAACTGTTGAGGATTGAGAGTCTGTACATGGAAGATACCTATTTCAAAAAATTTAATTGTAGGGCGTTCTCTAATCGATACTGAAGCCGAAAATGTAATTTAAACTTTTCATGTCTGTCTGTCTGTCTGTCTGTATCCCTAAAAAGTATCACGCCGAAACTACTAAATCGATTTGAATGAAACTTAAAGTAAAATAATTCAGGCCGCGCCGAAGGCGTGGACTGAATTGTTTTAGAAAAGACTGAATCTTTAAGTTCTTTTATGATTTAGCAAACAGGGCAGTTTCACACGCTGCTTCATGAGTCTGATGAAGAAATACCTCTCCTTCTATACACCTTATGTGTTGTAAACGAAGTTGAGAGGGTCAGCTAGTTATAAATATATTGCTTTAAAGTTCCATAATTCATTTGATGAAATCAATCGTGTAAAATATCTACTAATTTTAGGTAGGTACTTAGGTACCTACCTAAAATTAGTAGATAGGAGTCTTAAGAATACTCTGGTAAAATAATCACTACATAAAATATACGTGAAAAGCATATTCACGGTAAATTTTTACCATTTATAGTTTTGTCGTCGTAAATATGGCATTTTGCGTTACGTGCGTGGGTTTAGAAATGCTACACAGACTGAGAAGAACACCCCAAGAAACTCAGTCCAGTATTTATGTTTGTAATCTGAGAAGTACTCTTCGCTTTTTTATTTGGTGGGCTCCGGAGACGGTCAATAACCATCAATAACTTGACGTGAATAAATCTCAGATCGTATGAAGTAGCTTTGGGTACGTGCTTTCTTTGCAGGTGTGTGTCTGTGACAGAGACAGAGACTTGTCAAGTTGCATTGACCGTGTCCGGAGCCCATTAGGTAATGTCGTCACATGTCATGTCCCACTGTCGGATTTAACTGATATTAGGTACCTACGAGCGTTTTTACACGCCCGCAATCCTATCCTAACTGCGTAGGCAGAAACTTGACTTGGCCCTTTTAAAGCTTAATATGTAACGAGCAATTTCGTCCCACAGGATAAGTAAGTAGGTGTACCTTTAAACAAATGATTTCCAAGCTTGAGTGAAGGACGGACCGACATTGTGGAAACTATAAGGTTTCTTTGTTTATTACAGAGATTTGAAAGAAAAAACTCCGAAATTCAAGCCAAGTAGAAAGAAGCCTCGTAGAGAAATTACTCTCTAGCTGTTACCATGATTTTAAGCGAATACTTTAAGAAATCTAATAATGTGAAACAATTAATTAGTATGAGCCTCATTATCGTCAACATCTCATCTGCACGGAAGCTGTCACACATTCATCCACAACAGCTTTTCGAAATGCTATAAACGGTCACCCATCATGGGACTGGTAATAGATGTGAATCGCCTAAATAGTGTTTTAATAACTGAACTCTGAGCAAGCAGGGTTTCGAGATGTGTTGATAAAACTTAGTGTCGATTTTTCAAATCCATCATCTTATTTGGTTATGTACTCTGTGCTCTACGAATAATGTATACTTATTCGTAGTCTGTGCTAGACTTTTAAATCAATAGGTACTAAAATTATAGCGATTTGCTTGGGTATCAAGCTTTAATGTATGGTGTGTTAGCTGACGTGCGAGGAGGCGATGTGCCAAGTCTATAGAAGTACAGAATATTTAATGTGGATATTCAATATTTTGTGTAGGTAATCGCTTACAGCGAATCTAATCTGATATGCGCCGGCGCCGACGGTGGCGCCAGTTTCGGAGCCGGTAGATTATGGTTGGCGTATAGCGTTCTAGTTTTAGGTAAATTTTGTAGGTCACGGTAACCTTTGTATCGCAAAATAGCTGAAAATACGTCTACGCTTCACTTTTTCATGCCAATGCGTTCCTATGTTTTAATGCTGTACTTATACAAGAAGGATGAAAGAAGATTATCAACAATAAAGAAATTATATAAGTAACACACAAGTAAATACATTAGCTACTGTAATTAAAATCATTGATTAAAGTTCGTTAAACAGGGGAAATCATCGCGGGCTTGTCTATGGACAAAAAACTATTATACGGGGTAGCAGGGTAGCAGTATATAAATTATTGCCCATTGTCATCTACTCTAGGTTCTGAACGCAAGGCTGCGAAAGCAACTCGCTAGAAAATCATATGTTTAGGACGTACACGTACTTATACCCTCTGTTTCAAGTATTATTACTATTTAGACTAGATTGTTAGTTTGTTTAGATACGTACCTAATCTGTAACAGTACAGTTTGTACAAAGCAACATGTTTACTCGTACTGAAACTGCGCAATGCGTTACGGCAATACTTTGATCTACCGCCTGTTTATATTTAGTAGGTACCTACTCGATACATTTCACAGAATGCAACTATGAATCGCTTACCTACACGTGTTTCCAATTAGTTATTCGCACAGAAATAATACTTTTCAGAAAGCTGAAATCTGCTGAAGTCCAAATAACTATTTTCCTGGTTGACGTGGTTGAGATACCCTACATTATACATATAGGTGAAGTATCTATACCTACGTATAGTTTCCGAGAAATTGACTAGTGAATCTAGTTATCCCTGTGCACCTGCTAACGGGTTGAATTGAATTTCGAAAAACCTTTGCTAAGTGGATGACTATATCCTATTATAAGGTACCATATGTCTCTGTTTCTTCCTAGGTGTAATATTATAATTAGGCAGGGCTAGATTGGTGAATGAAGTACCTTGCAGTTTTATTTACTAACATCCTAGAGTAGGTATTAGATTCTCTAAGATGTCCAATCTAAATGTAATCTATTTAACCTTTAACCCTATGTACAGTGAACTCAAGTAAGAGACAGCTCGACTTGTGCTGTGAACCTTGTCTGAGTGCTTGACGTGACAGTTACATTAACTTTACCGTCTGAATGTTTAGTCGTGCTCGTGACGTTCTGCAGTGTCACGCTAAAGACATGGCCCATTGCAAAAGTTGACAAAGACGAACCACAAATTATGTCAACATCAGAGGATGATTCATGTCCTGATGTTTACAATTGGACCATTACAATTAGATCACTCTGTGTACCTTTTCACAAACTGTGAATAGATTACAATAAGGTTGTCGGTAGCTTCAGAAAGGGTCATTAAGTTAAAAACTATTTTCTGTGACCTTTTAAGATGTGTAGGTGTACCTACTTACATCGGATATAACGTACTATGTACATTATCAGTGAATCTTATTAGCCTAGTATATTTCATAGACTTAAAAAAATCTTATTATTTTGGTTCTGGAAATCAAAATCTTTTTTAAATCAAAAAAATAATTTAACTGTTTTGTTACTGTATTGATAGTCAGATCGATGCCTCTGAGATGGAAAGGTCGCGGGTTCAAATACCGTAAAGTACCAAGTTGTCTTATTTCACTATAAATATTTTTAGTGAAAGAATTACTCAGCATAATAAAACTTGTAGAGAGAAAAGTCTCATAAATCTCACTTAAACTTGTGCTCACTAATAAAACGAAACAGTAATATCTCGCGTGTGCCTCTGCCTGTATATTATGCGTGTGTGGTGTATTAGTAGGTATACGTATGTATCCTCCGTGTGTTGGGCTCATTTAGTTAGTGAGAAGATTAATGAGGGGCTAGTCAGGCGATTGATTTGTGAGTTTTCTTAATTACCTGCGGTCCATAGAATGTTCGTAACTATTTGCAAAGGATTACTTTATACGTAGGTAAGGTACAATACCATTTGTTTTCTAATTTTAACTAATATTACAATTATGTTGCTAACCGAAATACGATTTTTCACAAGGAGTTACTAAACAAAAATGGGTAGTATCTATTGGAAAAGGTCACTTGTACTGTTTCACAATATTTATTATACACCTGACCGGTTTCCCCTCACGGCATTCTCAAAGACTATCATCCCTTTGAAGTACCTATCTACTTTGATGGCTGCTATCTTTTACTTTCTATTTAATTAAGGAATTACTGAAATATTTATCCAACGAGGTGCATTCGATGTGATACAGTGATCTACGTTCAACTATTCGTCTTTTATAACAATAACTAATTTTATAAGGCAACGTAAATTCCTAATATTCAAATAAATATTCACCCTCTCTTCGTTGATACATTAATGATACCGAATAAATATGGAACAGATAATGATTAAAAAGTATGTTGAGAAAGTACTGTTGAGAACCGCTGGGGTTGCTCGGAAATGCGACCATTGTGGGCGAACAAATAATAACCTAAGAATAATTATGAAATTATTTGCCCTCAGGGCACTCCTGTCTCTTTTCCTACCGGTTAATTTACGAGTGTATATTTCATTAGCCACAGAAAGCGGCCCAAACTGACAATTACGTTGATCAAAGAGAGACACTTTATTGAAAATTAATATTTGATGTTTCAGGAGGCTGGGATGCGTTGACTGAGCCCAAGAATAACACAGGACGAGTGCAAAGGAATGAGACAAAATATCTGTGATATATTTTCAGCGAGAATTTTACAGTTAAGCAATTTAAACACTGGCCAGTGATTTATAATGTTTGATGCAGTTTTATGAATAAACGAGTCATACGTTGAATATTAACAAATTCAAATTCAAAAATCATTTATTTACTTAGGCCACTGATCTGTATTATTACCACACTGGATAGGTGGCTGTCAAACTAAAGTTATGCCTTCTTAATTCTCGCCATTGTGGCGCTGAAGTCAGCAGCGCTGGTTCAGAGAACTAAAATTAGTGATGTGCCAAACTTTCTTGAACTGACGCGTATCGATAGATTTAATTTGAAATGAAAACATTTTTAGTATATATATTTTAAATTTAATTTTGTTTAATATAAGAATATTACCAACTGAAATTACGAATATTCCCTTTAACTTCTTCAACTAAGCTAAATTGCTTGTGCTAGGAGTGGTCAGGATTCGAACCCGGGTCTTCTCGATCGCAAGACAGTCAGTCTTCTTAACCACTAAGCTATCGACGCTTTAATGAATATTGCTCTTAATAAGGGTGGTTTAAGTTGGTGTCTATTATACCTACCTAAATGAAATAATATTTACCTGCAATTTGGCATACTCGTGACGCAAAATTGCAGGAAAATATTACTTTTGTTGAAGAGATTGAGAGAGGTATTAAGGCGCATCTCCACTTGAGCAGCCGCGGGGCGAGCTACCTCAATCTGAGCGTGCCGCGTGCTGGGGAAATTACATGCATCTCCACTTGGGCCAAATTAATCAGCAACTCGGCAGGGTGCCTCAAGCTGAGCAACGAATTTCTATAGTTTCTCACTAGCTACCATGGGTGACGTATACCAATTCGCTGCAGCTTTAGTAATAATGAATCCCTACAAAAAGAATAAAAGGCAGACAGACAAAGATCATTGTGCGGTGAACGTGGATCCCATAAGTGTCTGTGGCTTTCATATACTTCAGTTAATTTGATGCATTTATCATTTTCCATTTCACCACGAAGTGAGCGTATATATATATCATGCGCCATAGAAATAGAAAGGGAAGTTATGTGCAGAAAAAAAATAAACGTGATTTTATTAATCATTCATTTATTTTGCTCTTTATTGTAAAACTATGGTACACTAGCAGACGGTATACTATTTATTAACAGGGAAGTTCTTGTGTAATGCTTATAATAACATTTAACATCAAAATGATTAGAACACAGACGATTGCTTGAATTTGGAGTCCAGTTATGGGCTCCCATGTTGCCAAGCCATGCACTTCTGATTTTTGGATCAGTTGGAAATCTGCAATAAAATAAACATACATCAATAGAGTAAAAAACATTATGTAGTAAGTATTACCCACACAAGTTAATGTCAGAAAATAAGTTAAATAAATATTACTAATAAGATTTTGTTTGGTTGATACCATTATTATATATTGAAGCGCTCGTGGCCCGGCGGACTCAGTGTTCTGTAAATAATCACTGCAGTAAGCAATTTTCACTATGGCCAGTCCTTGGATGGGTGACCATTCTGGTGACCACTTTGTCACATTTATTTGAGCGTTTCCGTTCTTCGGAAGGCACGTTAATCAGTTGGTCCCGGTTGTCAGTAAAATGGCAGTCATTAAGCCATGTTGAAAGCCTTTCTGGGCAGCTTGAAAAATTTCAACAGCGGGCAGTCACAACCTGCGCCTGTCCATCACAACACGGCAATACAGCTCACCAATTGTTACGTGGGACAAATTCTAAAATGGTGAAATGTGGGCATATAGTATGCCTCTGCCTACCCCTTCGGGGATGAAGGCGTGACCATATGTAATGTAAAATGATACTATTATTAGACATATTTCTTATAAAGAAAAGTTTTCGATCACATCAGACCATGATCAAGTTTATCGATACCTACGACAACATGGACATCACTAAACGAAATTAAAATCCTATTGGTGTGCTTAAAAATAATTTAATCTCACCTGTATATTATTCTTTAAACATATTTTGTAAATAATCAAGCATTTTACATGTAGGTCAGGCTGATTTAATGATAAAAATTACAAAAATCAACTTACCTGTGAAATCTAATGTTGCTCCCTTTTTTGAAGCTAATTTTGCAAAACACACATTTCACCATGTCTATTGCTTTTTTGTAACCACACAAATCCTCACTAAACTGCACAAAAGTCCTTAAATTACAAAATAATTCGTAATTCCCGGCGCGATACGGGAAGTCATTTGCATGATACGTCAGATTTAGTTCCCTGAACCAACTCTAGAGGCGTTTCAAATCGGCACAAATAATTCGCTGTCATTTGTATGAGACAGCCAATCCAGTGGTAATAATACAGATCAGTGACTTAGGCATATACAAAATATGCACTTGTAAACGTCACTTATATAAACCAAAAAGTTACCACCAGTTCACAACGCGACCCACCTGAGAAGAACTGGCAAGAATCTCAGCGGGTTGTTCTTTTAACTACTCTATTACACAAAAAGTTACAAGACAGTATCAGTGTACCTACACCTGTAATTTCTACCATTATATCTATACTAATAATAATATTATAAAGAGGAAAGATTTGTTTTTTTGTTTGTTTGTTTGTAACGATTAGGCTCCAGAACTACTGGTCCGATTTGTAATAGTAGTTTTCGATACAAGTGTGGGATTTCTGTTATTACGACGAGATGTTGACCCGAGCCAAAGGCGAGGGTGGACAGTCGGAACGAGTTGAAATAACAATCCCACACGTTGTATTGAACAACTATTTTTAATACAGTTGCGAAAAAATTAAGCAATTTAATAAAATAATAAAAACACAATAAACCTGAATTGTCCAAAATGGCGGCAACCGTAAAAGAATATATACCTACCTAAGCAGAGACTATGGCAGTGCACTTCATACAGCCAACTTTTTTTATATTTATAAATTTAATTTGGCCGATACTTATATTAATTTATGTTTAAATTTTAATTAAAATTACTTTTAATCTGATATTGAAACAAGTTAGTATCTTTTTTTGAAATATTTGCATGAATCACAGACATTATTTTGACAGTTGGGAAAGGAAACGCGCACTAGTGCGGGAAAGGTAAAGAAAAAGCACGAGTGTGTAATAGCCCACATCCCGAACGCTAAACGTCCCTGTAATACGCCACTTTTTGAGCAACTGTATTAAAAAATTCTTTCACTGTTGGGAAGCTACACTCTTTGCGGGTAAAATAGGCATATTTTATTCCCGTATTCCCACGGGAACGGGAACTACGTGGGTGAAACCGCGTGACGTCCGCTAGTATTCTATAAAACTGAAAATTCTCTCCTTACAATTTACACCCATTATTTTATCCAACTTTGGGATTCTCTTTGATCATCCTTCCTTAACTTTTCAAATACATCATTCTGAAAAAGAAATATAAAAGGTGCGTATCGATTTCGCGCGGCCGCCGCGCGAGCCTTGTTCGACCGCGGCAAATCTGTGTTTTGGTTCGCGAGCCATTTTTAGCTTACAATTTCATTATAGCGAGGCAGCCGCGCGCGGCAGCCGAACCATGAACGAGCGTACGTTTTATGCGCGACAACCATGGACGTATCAAGCAGCCGGCCCAGTGCCGCTGCTGCCTTTAAATTTTAAATTGTTTAGTGCCATGTCTATAATCTAATTAAAGTACGACACTTCTCGTTATCTATGTTTTAGCTGCGCGTATCCACTAAAATGCGTGAGTAGTCGTCAGGTACTCAGGTACGTCCCAATTACGCGCGCACAAAGCACTGTCACTCCTTTGCCGCGCCGTCAAAAACCGACACAAAATGGTTCGTCGCGCGGCATGTTCGAGCGCGCCAATGTTCGAGTTGCCGCGCGCGGCAGCTCAGTACCCATAACGCGCGGCCGCCGCGCGAGCCAATGTTCGTTGGTATGCCGCGCGCAGTCGATACGCGCCTTTACAAACGCTTCTGTCTAAACTTGTATCATTACAGCCTTGTCTGTTCAGTCTCGCGTCAAATTGTTTTTATGTAAACATTGGTGTAGCAGTGAAACTGGCTTACACCGAGAAACCGGCCAAGTCGAGTCGAACTTGCTGTTCGCGCCTCGAACAAGTTGCAGATGTCAAGCATTCGTAATACCGAAAACCGGTTGCATCGGCCCCTCCAACATCGGGCCGCCATACTAGCACTTGCCCTACTATTCTCATACAGTGAACATATATCTCTTTGTAATTTAATAAAATTATTAAAGGCTATATCTATGCAAGTCGTCTAATTACTTTTATGTTCCCATACTGAACATAAGTGGCGACCGTGAAAAATAAAATAACCAATTCTACACTTCGGATTACTTCGATTTGCTGCGTTACGTACGTAAACGTCGAGGTCAAACTACCTGCCTACGCTTTCAAGACTACAAGTTTTTGCAAGAAAAAAGCCATCGAGTCAGCGAAGCACCAAGTTACCTGCAGACACGCGTAACACTACAAGCAGCAGCCTAAGAAGCATTACGGTCAAGAAGAAGAAGCGGAATCAACCACTTTTGCAGCCTTGCGAGCCGGCCAAGCGGAGGTCCAGCGAATTCTACACACGCACCAAAGCAGCGGTTCTGCCAGTCAAAAAGTGAGCCCGTTCCTTTATTATCATTTCTAATCAGTTCCAAATAATCCTAAGCATTCTAATTGTGTAAACAGATCTTTTCTATTAGAACTATACGTACTTACGTACCTACCTAACTTCTACCTACCTACTATATTTTCTAGCTATCGTATTGCTTCGCAACCTTATAAGTCGCCTATCTATCGTTATATACGTCTATTCTACGACTTGTAAGCCTTCAGTGCAGTAAATACATAGCTATCTATGCATAGTTTTAATTTCAAAACAAAATAGCCTTTGCAACTTATAAGTCGCCTATGTTACGTTCCATACGCCTATTTTACGACTTAAAAGTCTTTATTGCAACCTACAGAGCTATAAATATAATCAGTTCTAATCACAATAGCTAAACCTATTGTAAATATCAAGATTGTGCTTAATCATTCACTTTCACTAGATTCATTCACTTCTTATTTACGTAACTTACCCAGTTAAGTTATATACCAAGTTATATGCCTAGAATATTATAATCACAACACATTCTTGATAAAATTTCGCATCGTTACCTAGCAATCCCTACCATTATAAATATAACCTAATAAGTCTAATAACTATCTAGCAAGCATTAACTTCACTTTAAACCTAGCTCATATTATTGCACTATTTCGTCTTCATAATCTTCTGAGCTGAGAACTATTGCACTTAACTTAATCCTACAGCTATTAGTACATTATATACTTTGTATACAAGGCATCCACAACAATCTATTTCAGCCATAGTACGAGCTTCGTCTAATCATCGCGCAATCACTGCAACACTCGGTGTGCTGGCGAACTGCACCGGCCGGTCTACTCGGCACCCCACCCCGCGTCGCACAGTCAGCCATCAGCTGATCAGAACCGGTCTCCGAGATTGCAGCCGTGAGTGCGTGAAGCGAGGAGCGTATCGTATGCAATTCTTATCAATTATCACTAACTATTAGCTAACCATTCATTTGTCGTTCGTGCGTTATCTTTGTTATTATGGAGCCTACTTATAAAACTTTAAACCTAAAACGTGCGTCAATTAAGGGACGTATTACTAAATTTGTTAATCAATTAGATGAATTAAAGGATAAAAAACCAACTCCTATCGAAGTTAACGTGCTGACACAGAGATTGGCTAAAATTGAGGTTTTATTCGGCGAGTTCGACAGCGTACAGTCTGAGATTGAGACACTTGAGCAAAGCAACTTAAGCCAAGAATTAGACACTAGAGAATTGATTGAGCAAACTTTCCACAATGCCATTGCAAGGGCCCAGGAATTTGTTTCGTCAAACACCACAACTAAAAAATTATCACGTAGCCAAAATTGTAGTAGCTTTATTGGGGCTGACGAAGATGATCACGAAGTTATAGGTTTTCGATTACCAGTCATTAAAATCAGTAATTTTGATGGTACATTTTACAAGTGGCTAGAATTTCGTGACACCTTTAGTTCATTAATTCATAACAATTCAAAATTGAAAAATATTCACAAGTTCCATTATTTAATTTCTTATTTACAAGGTGAGGCTGCGCGCGTGATAAGCAATTTGGTGGTTTCTGACGACAACTATCCTGAGGCTTGGAATCTTCTTTGCGAGCGTTATAATAATATACGCCAATTAATTTACAATCATGTTAAAGCATTATTCAAAATTGAGCTATTGCGTGAAACGGATAAATCATTAAGATTCATTATCGATCATATTTCGAAAAATCTACGCGCTTTGAATACTTTGCAACAACCAACCGACCATTGGGATACGCTGATCATATACATCGTTACGGAGAAGTTAGACAGCAATACTCGTGTTAAGTGGGAGGAGTACATACAGGCTAATATCAGTGTTAATTGTATGCCTAGCCTTGACGACTTCATAACGTTTTTGAAGGGGCGCGCAGATGTTTTGGAGTCTGTTTATCGTAACAAGCAGACTAAAGCGCCGCCTAGCGACTCCTTCATGAAACCCACTCACAGCAATAAGCAGGGTTCCTCTCCACATACAAAATCTCTTATAGGTCAGGTAAAAAAGCAGTATTCGTCTCAAAACTTTAGGAATTGTATCGTTTACAATGAAAAGCATCGTATTCATGAATGCGCACAATTCAAATCAAAATCCGTAGCCGATAGACTCGAATTAATATCGAATTTGAATCTATGCTCAAACTGCTTGCGTAAGGGACACAGCGTACATGAATGTAGGCTGCCAGGAAATTGTAAAGTATGTGGAGGACGCCACAATAGTCTCGTGCATAAGTCTTCAGAGGTTGACACTAACACTACACGTTCTGAATCAGTCTCCATGCCAGCTGTTGCAACTTCTGAGACATTACTTTGTACAGCCCTGGTTGACGTAGTCAATCCAATTACCAAAAAGTGCGTTACTGTTAAAGCTTTATTGGACAATGGCAGTCAAGGTTCCTTCATAACCGATAATTTAAAAAACAAATTAAACTTAACTTCTCTAAGTTCTAACGTTCAAAATATTATGGGCATAGGTAACACAATTTTCAAGCTTAATGCTGAACGTTGCAACGTTCAAATAAAATCTAAGGTGGGGAATTTCAGCATTATCACTTCATGTTTAGTTATACCTAGTATTACAGGCAAAATACCGAAGTCTTTTATAGACATAGCACGATTAAATCTAAAATCCATAGAACTAGCAGACCCCAGCTTTTTTGAGCCGTCTGACATAGAACTTTTAGTCGGTGCTGACATCTTTTGGGACATTATAGGTACCAAACAGCAATCTTTAGGAAAGGGTAATCCCATTCTACACGACTCCAAGTTCGGATGGCTCATTGCAGGTCCCATGCACTATTATAGTTCTAAAAATAATTTTAATACCAAATCTCACATACAATGTCATATTTCTAGTACGTCAATTAATAATAATAATTTAATAGATCTTCACAGTGACTTAAAAAGGTTTTGGGAGCTCGAAACCTTGCCTAAAAAGTCCCTGTACACTGACAAAGAAAAAGCTTGCGAACAACATTATATACAGCACACTAAGCGGACTGATACTGGTCGCTTTTGTGTCAAGCTTCCTTTATTAGATAGTGTTGATTGTTTAGGCGACTCATACCGTATGGCTTTAAGGAGGTTCCTAAACTTAGAGCGACGATTTCGTAAGCAACCTGAACTTAAATCCGCTTATACAGCCTTTATAAATGAATACCGAGATCTAGGGCACTTATCAATAGCAGAACACCGTCCTCAGAATGCCTATTTTGTTCCGCACCATCCCGTAATCCGTGAGGGTAGTGAGTCCACACGCCTACGCGCTGTCTTTGACGCATCAGCAAGCACTACATCTGGTTTGTCTATAAACGACATACAAATGATAGGCCCAACAGTTCAAGACTCTCTATTCAATATCCTCATACGTTTTCGACAACATCGTTACGTGTTATCAGGGGATATGGAAAAAATGTACCGCCAGGTTATTTTAGACGAGTCGGACAGAGATATGCAGCTGATTTTGTGGCGTGATGCGGAGAATAAACCACTACAAACTCTGAGGCTTAATACGGTCACGTATGGCTATGCTAGCGCTAGCTATCTTGCCACCAGGTGTCTCTGGCAGGTTGGTGAGGAGTGCTGTGATGATGACGTCACAAAAAGTGTCATACAAAATGACATATACGTAGATGATTTACTAACGTCTCATGACGATGAGATTGAGATTCGTCGCATTCAGCAGTCTATATCCACAGCCCTCAGTAACGCGGGTTTTCATTTACGTAAATATAGGTCCAACAACCCTTCTTTGCTACCTTCAGACATCAGTCACTCAAGCAAAGACTTAACAATAAGCCAATCAAATAATACTCTTGGTCTTAATTGGGACCCCTCTAATGATATTTTATATTTTCCAATTACAGTTCCTAATCCAGAGGTGATCACTAAACGGAGTATCTTGTCTACAACTTTCAAACTCTTCGATCCCCTGGGGCTCCTATCCTTGTGCACTATCGTTCCCAAAATTTTGATACAGACCTTATGGTCTCTTAAGCTAGATTGGGATGATCCTGCACCTAAAGATATAATTAAAACATGGCAATCCTTCATTGAAGGTCTTAAATCTATATCTTCTCTATCTATACCACGATGGGTATCTATAACAGAGCCGACATCAGTCGAAATACATTGCTTCTGTGATGCCTCCCAACGGGCTTATGGGTCGTGTCTATACCTGCGGTCTATTGACAAAGAAGGAAAGGTACATGTTAGCCTTCTTTGTTCCAAATCTCGCGTTGCTCCCATATCAAACACAATCACCATTCCCCGTTTGGAACTTTCTGGTGCGTTACTTGCTGCAGAAATGAGCTCTTCTGTGTCATCAGCCTTACGGCGAAAAATAACACGACACGTCTATTGGACTGACTCCAGCATCGTCCTTAGTTGGCTGCGAATAGGGTCATCTAATCTAAAAACGTTTGTTGCAAATAGAGTCGCCGCCATCAGAGAGCTGACTGACACTGAGGCATGGCACTACGTGCCCACAGAACATAACCCAGCTGATTTACTGTCCCGAGGCGTAAATCCACAAGAGGTATCATCCTGTAAGATTTGGTGGAATGGACCAGAATTTTTATACTTACCTGAGTCACACTGGCCTATTTTACAACCATCAAAAATAAATAAAAGTCAACCTTTGCCAGAATTAAAAGCTCATACTATTATTAATCATGAAACCAACCAATCAGTAATTGAATTTGATGAACATTCTAATTTAAAACGTCTACAACGTATTATCGCTTATATGTATAGATTTATAAATAATTGTCAAAACAAAGGTAGTAAAAGTACAGACTCACTGACTCCTTCTGAGCTTAATAAAGCTCTTCAAGCATTAGTTTACATTTCTCAACTACAATCATTTCCAAAGGAATACGACTTGCTAAGTAAGAAAAAGTCATTAAATCCTTAATCAAATATTTTATCACTTAACCCTTTTTTACATGAAGGAGTTATTAGAGTAGGTGGCCGCGTTCAGGCCTCACAACTGAGCTTTGACATGAAACATCCCATGTTACTCAGTTCCAGTCATCGTTTCACTCAACTATTGTTTCAGCAAGAGCATCGACGACTATTACACGTAGGTCCTCAAGCGCTATTAGCCTCGATTAGAACTCGTTTCTGGCCTATTGGTGGAAGGAACTTGGCTCGTCGTACTACTCGTAGCTGTCACATTTGTACACGGTTTAAAGGTCAAGCCATGCAAGGCATAATGGGCAATCTACCTGCCGAAAGACTAATACCAGACTTTCCCTTTATTACGGTAGGTACGGACTTTGCCGGACCATTTATGATCGCGGATCGCAAGGGTCGTGGTTGCAAAATTACAAAAGCCTATTTATGCATTTTTATATGTTTTAGATATAAGTGCGTTCATTTAGAATTAGTTAGTGAGCTTTCAAAAGACGCTTTCATTTTAACTCTGAAACGATTTATTTCACGTAGAGGACTACCTAAACAAATTTATTGCGACAATGGTGGGAACTTTGTTGCTGCTTCAAAAGAATTGGAGACGTTCTTTAAAACTAACGTCAGCTCCATCTCAGATTATGCCGCTGGCGAAGGCGTTGAATTTCGCTTCTCTCCAGTTTACGCTCCTCACTTTAACGGACTCATGGAAAGTTGCGTGAAAATGGCTAAATTTCATCTCGTTAGGATACTAGGGACTACGCATTATACTTTTGAGGAACTATCTTCTCTGTTTACACAAATAGAGTGCATCCTCAACAGTCGCCCTCTATGTCCTTTGAGTTCATCCCCATCCGACTTTTATCCCTTAACCCCGGGCCACTTCCTTATTGGTAGACCCCTTAATTCGCTGCCATCATCAAGTCTGCAAACCGCCAACACCCACTCTCTCGACCGCTTCCAAAGAATTGAACAAATCAAGCAACATTTTTGGCAACGGTGGATTCATGAATACCTCGCGGAGCTGCAGTCTCGAACAAAATGGCGCACAAATAATAAACCAAAATTGCAATTGGATGACCTCGTAGTCATAAGGGAGGAGAACGCTCCTCCACTTCATTGGCGTCTGGGACGCATTACGAAACTGTTCCCTGGACCAGACGGCGTATCGCGTGTCGCGGATATTAACACAGCCAGAGGAACTATCCGCCGCGCCCTCAACCGGATTTGTTTGCTGCCCAGGCCGGCTGAAGAAGTAGCTTGAAAGCAGTCAAGCTTTCCAGGGGCGGGAATATGTTCGCGCCTCGAACAAGTTGCAGATGTCAAGCATTCGTAATACCGAAAACCGGTTGCATCGGCCCCTCCAACATCGGGCCGCCATACTAGCACTTGCCCTACTATTCTCATACAGTGAACATATATCTCTTTGTAATTTAATAAAATTATTAAAGGCTATATCTATGCAAGTCGTCTAATTACTTTTATGTTCCCATACTGAACACTTGCTCATGAAGGGTTCCGTTCTGAACCAAAAATCACAAAAAAACCTCTTTAATTATTATTATTATTTTTCTGATTTTAGTATTTGTTGTAATTGTGGCCACAGAAAACTAAATAATTATATGATGTCTGAAAATTTCAACTCTCTAGCTATCACGATTCCTGAAATACGGCCTCGTGACGGACAAAGAAATTATATCGAAGTCTCATGAATAGAGTACTGTTTTATACCTTTTGGGTACGGAACACTAAAAACGATAAATGTATCACAATTCATTACCGGCAGACAATGGGATCTTGAAGCGTCCTACTTCCTTTTCCGCAAGTCGTTGAATGATGATATAAATTGAAATCTAATGAGCTCCGGAGACGATCAATGCGACTCTACAAGTCATCTGAAATGTGTGGTCCCGGGGCTCCCGACCGTAGGCTGTATGATAGGACACGTGTGGTTTTTAGTCGGTAGGAGTTGTAACGTTGTGAAACAACGGGGGCAAATATTGATTAACATTAGGGGTTTAGAATCGAAAATTAGATCAACATATGAAAGCGCCATCTACCGAGTAAGTGTCGAAACGGCGGAAACCTTATTCGTATTTAAAAAGCGGTCTTGACGATTGAGCAGTTTCGAGTGGTGCCGCTAGAGGCGCTGTACAAACATATATAAACAACCGCGCGCGAATTTCAAAGAGCATTACTAAAATAATCTAAATATACTAGTCGCGAAGGCGCAGGTGCATCAGAGTTTAATTTTATTTAAAGTGAAGAAATATAGTAAGGAGCCAAGTACTCCCAAAGTGATCAGCGATTTAGCTGCGAGCGTCAATAACCCCATCATTGGGTGAGTCAAATTAATTATAACGAATCTAGATTTTTAAAACAGTGAAAATTAACGGCTGTTGGTCAACCCTGTTATGGGAGGGTAGATTACAGGGGTGTGAAAAAAAGGTCTCTGTAAAATTAGTAGATAACCAAACATTGTAAGGCAACCGACTCTCAAATGGTTTAACGGGGATCGGCTGTCTTAGCAATGGGCGGGAAAAAGGGTTCCAGCTAACCCGTCTTCTGGAACATTCCAGGGTTCACCCTACGGGTTCGAAGAAACTATCTACCCTACGGATTGGGAAGATCCACCCTTCGGGTGCCACGAAGGTGAAGACGCACCCTTCGATTCTACGAGCGATCATCCACCCTACGGTTTGAAAACACCGTGCCAGCCGAACTTGTGGACGGCACGGCTACCTGGCGGACTGCATCAACATCCTGGAGCCACCAAGATAAGTCGAACCCTGAAGGACTATCGGAAATCGCGAAAACCCTTGCTGCCCGATATTGCCACAACCCACGACCCCCAAGTGCTAAAATCTGATTCCAATAAATTATTAATTTTTCATGTGTCTCTCTCCTTTCCTGAAAGCATAGCTTTTCAGTGGCGCCCATATCGTGGTTTCGGGTAGCGAGAAAGCGATTTCCGACGGGAGTCGGGAAGTCATAATTATAAGATATTTTAATCTGTGTAAAATAGTCTTAAGAGTGCCCGTTAGCGGGGTAGTTTCCCTCCAAATTATTACAACTACCCAGGAATTTGGCTCTCCTGACCTCTGCTGCCAACTTGTTCTTTCCGGCTTATTTTGTGTGTTTTTTAGTTATTTTAGACAGATTTCGGCAAACTCAAGAACAAGGCAAAATTTGAATTTTTTCTCAACGTAAATTGTAATTTTTCCAAATTTTAACGGTCTCCAAATTTATTTTTCACACCCTCTATAGGTAGTTATTTTATGGTGGAAAATTTTTAATGAAATTTAAAGTAAAAGTTTTTTTTTGTTTTGTGTCAGTTTTAAAGAGTACTTTGTTAAAGTCTGAAGTAAAACTTCTAATTTGAAACGCTTACATTAATTTTCGTAAATAAGTTGTATAGCATAATTCATCGTAAAAAGTAGTCAAAGTATATCACCACCACAATTTTTATTTTTACGGCGTCAAACCGCCTCAATTTGTGTATTATTTTGTTGTATTCCCTATATGTGAATTTACAGCCAGACCAACAGCCGATAATCACACTTCTGGGTAACAATCCCTATGGAATTTTCACTTTAGTAAAACGGTAGAACAAATATTTTACGAAATTGCACTTCACGTAAATTATAAAAGATTTATAATTGCTTCACTTTTCGAATTACGTCGAATTCTGATACACTGAAATACAACTGTAAGAAAAAACATTCCAAACGTAGATCACGCAGTGCAAACATTCTTGCCAAAAACAATTGTAAACTAATAACTTTGATTCGTGTTCTGAATAAACAACGGCAGATGTTGCTTTCATAACGTTTACGAGTAAGTTGAATTACTAGCTCGATAGTAGAAGAAATTTTTTTTTTCCATATAAACTGTGGGTGGAAGTGAATAAAATACACACCGGACACCAACAGTCTCATACAAAATATTTCCAGAAGCGTCCAAGTACGAATCGGTTTTTGCACAATTCGAAATATTCAAGGGTTCCGTAGTGGTGAGGAACAATTTACATAAAAGGTTGGTTACTACTATATAGTTTATTTCAAGAACCGTCCAAGTGCGTATCGTCTTTGACACAGTTCATAATAATTAAGGGTTCCGTAGTAGTAAGGAACGATTTAAAAAAAAAATTAGTGTTACGAGTTAAAATACAATTAACTCTTAGTACGTTCGTGGGAATAGTTACATTTTAATAAAAATAATATTAACGTCAAAAATTATATTAATCGATTACAGTCAAACATTTAGCTAACTTCATCAACCCATCATCATACACCTCACTTTCACTACTTACTGCTTCGGATTAGATTACAGTTAAACACAGACAGACAGACAGACAAGAATATCTAGTAGGGTCCAAATTTTTATTTGAGTGAAGGAACTCTACAAGGTAATATTTCCCAACTTAAGTATTTCCTAGAGCAAATACTAAGTTTTATAAAGGTTCAATTTATAATTCGGTTCAACGAACCCTAAAAAGTAGAATTTAATTTTTCGTTATTCCGAGGGTGGGTCGAAAAATATTCACATTCCTTAACATACAAAGAATAATGCAGATAACGGTAAAGGCCGTAACACACTGCATTAAGATGCGTTTGCTAATAGTTTATATAGTACATCAGCACAGTTACACAATAGTGTTTTTGATAATTAAACTTTTGAAAAATATAAGGGTGTTAGCACACCGTAATAGAATATTAATACTTGGGTGGCACATAATGTACCACATTTCTTCACATTGGACAACGAGGTACATTTTGATACGGAAGTTTCACAATTTCACTTACATACTAATTAGGTAGTATATACTCATCAAACATTCATCACAATTATCTTCACACACAATTCCAAACACTTCATAAGCAGTTTTTTTTTGTTTGTTTGTTTACATAGTGACACTTGAACTTCATGTTGTGTGACTCCCAAAGGCGGAAGTAGGAGTCAAACTGGTTACAGGCGAGTCACTTTCGTAGATTAGAGAAAGTGACTCAAAGGTCCTAAGTTTTGGTTCCCGACTAAAGCTGACGGGTTATTATATAGCATGGAAGGTAGTGTGACACTGGCCTTAGATGCAACGATAAATAACACGTTTACATCAACACGATTACGTCAGCAGCTTACGCGCAAACAAAACAAAACTTGCACAGGGGAGATTTCATACGTACATACATGCATATTATTTATTTAAGCACGCACATACATTTTACACTGCCATGGTGGCATACAAGGGTACCATATTTTTTTGGAGATTTGGCATAATGGCCAGAGAGCGTTTATCTTCGTTATTTATTAGGGTTGACATAATAGTCATAGTCAACATTCTTCTACTAAAGTTGCGAACAAGCACTTAGCTTTGTTATTGCTACTAAGATTGCGAATAAGCACTCGTTTTTTTTATTTTATTTTGTTAAAGGGCTAAAATAGACTAGTAATTAGTTAGGGACACTACACACTACACACTACACACGACTTTCAAATAAGTACACATAACAACGTGACAAACACAGGCCGTGTTCGTCATGGGGACATAGGGGTTAATTAGCATCACGGAGGATTCTGCGAGTAAATTATTTCTATCACTTTTCTGTTTCTTGGTTTAGTTGGGAGTTTTCTGTTAGTTGGAAGCATGGGTCTATCCCTAACAGAGTTCGTCGGTTACTGTTAGTTGGCAGCATGGTCGTGCCCTAACAG
This sequence comes from Miltochrista miniata, assembly GCA_933228765.1. Classification (NCBI taxonomy): domain Eukaryota; kingdom Metazoa; phylum Arthropoda; class Insecta; order Lepidoptera; family Erebidae; genus Miltochrista; species Miltochrista miniata. Next base: position 648,153 of record OW121755.1, on the reverse strand, counting down.
ATTAATGGTGTAGGTTTATTACTGTTTCGAGGAAGCATGAGGCTTACCCGAACAGAATTATGGTGGACTGTTATTTGGCAGCATTTGTCTTGCCCTAACAGTCGTAGGTGTAGATCACCGTTATCTTTAATTTCGTCATATGGCTACTCCTACCACTCGGAAGCTAGAGGCTTGCCCTGGGGGATAGTCCATCCTATGAGTCGGAAGTGTTACACGAGCCCTAGTAGGATGTTCTTCTCTGGGACGGTTGTATAAATCCCAGCCTTCAGCAAAAAGCCTTATTATACACACCCCACTTTCAGGCGGTGCGTATTACCTGAACCTTCAGCCCAAAGCCTCAAATACGTCTTTTCTCTTTCTGTCCTATAAGATCCTTCAGAATCACCCAAATACATCCTGCGAGTTGGTTTCATTAAGGTTAAGGCCGACTCTTCGCTATACCCAGCATCACCTCATTCACACAGCACACTAACATACACACACACATAGACGAGTAGTAGGTATTATGTTAGTTAATAGAAGGTATAGACGAATAGTAGGTATTATGTTAGGGGCGTTCGAGGACGAACGCAGCGTTTGACGCGTTAGGGTACGTCAAACGCTCACCGGGGAGGGGGAGTATGTAACGTTGTGAAACAACGGGGGCAAATATTGATTAACATTAGGGGTTTAGAATCGAAAATTAGATCAACATATGAAAACGCCATCTACCGAGTAAGTGTCGAAACGGCGGAAACCTTATTCGTATTTAAAAAGCGGTCTTGACGATTGAGCAGTTTCGAGTGGTGCCGCTAGAGGCGCTGTACAAACATATATAAACAACCGCGCGCGAATTTCAAAGAGCATTACTAAAATAATCTAAATATACTAGTCGCGAAGGCGCAGGTGCATCAGAGTTTAATTTTATTTAAAGTGAAGAAATATAGTAAGGAGCCAAGTACTCCCAAAGTGATCAGCGATTTAGCTGCGAGCGTCAATAACCCCATCATTGGGTGAGTCAAATTAATTATAACGAATCTAGATTTTTAAAACAGTGAAAATTAACGGCTGTTGGTCAACCCTGTTATGGGAGGGTAGATTACAGGGGTGTGAAAAAAAGGTCTCTGTAAAATTAGTAGATAACCAAACATTGTAAGGCAACCGACTCTCAAATGGTTTAACGGGGATCGGCTGTCTTAGCAATGGGCGGGAAAAAGGGTTCCAGCTAACCCGTCTTCTGGAACATTCCAGGGTTCACCCTACGGGTTCGAAGAAACTATCTACCCTACGGATTGGGAAGATCCACCCTTCGGGTGCCACGAAGGTGAAGACGCACCCTTCGATTCTACGAGCGATCATCCACCCTACGGTTTGAAAACACCGTGCCAGCCGAACTTGTGGACGGCACGGCTACCTGGCGGACTGCATCAACATCCTGGAGCCACCAAGATAAGTCGAACCCTGAAGGACTATCGGAAATCGCGAAAACCCTTGCTGCCCGATATTGCCACAACCCACGACCCCCAAGTGCTAAAATCTGATTCCAATAAATTATTAATTTTTCATGTGTCTCTCTCCTTTCCTGAAAGCATAGCTTTTCAGTGGCGCCCATATCGTGGTTTCGGGTAGCGAGAAAGCGATTTCCGACGGGAGTCGGGAAGTCATAATTATAAGATATTTTAATCTGTGTAAAATAGTCTTAAGAGTGCCCGTTAGCGGGGTAGTTTCCCTCCAAATTATTACAACTACCCAGGAATTTGGCTCTCCTGACCTCTGCTGCCAACTTGTTCTTTCCGGCTTATTTTGTGTGTTTTTTAGTTATTTTAGACAGATTTCGGCAAACTCAAGAACAAGGCAAAATTTGAATTTTTTCTCAACGTAAATTGTAATTTTTCCAAATTTTAACGGTCTCCAAATTTATTTTTCACACCCTCTATAGGTAGTTATTTTATGGTGGAAAATTTTTAATGAAATTTAAAGTAAAAGTTTTTTTTTGTTTTGTGTCAGTTTTAAAGAGTACTTTGTTAAAGTCTGAAGTAAAACTTCTAATTTGAAACGCTTACATTAATTTTCGTAAATAAGTTGTATAGCATAATTCATCGTAAAAAGTAGTCAAAGTATATCACCACCACAATTTTTATTTTTACGGCGTCAAACCGCCTCAATTTGTGTATTATTTTGTTGTATTCCCTATATGTGAATTTACAGCCAGACCAACAGCCGATAATCACACTTCTGGGTAACAATCCCTATGGAATTTTCACTTTAGTAAAACGGTAGAACAAATATTTTACGAAATTGCACTTCACGTAAATTATAAAAGATTTATAATTGCTTCACTTTTCGAATTACGTCGAATTCTGATACACTGAAATACAACTGTAAGAAAAAACATTCCAAACGTAGATCACGCAGTGCAAACATTCTTGCCAAAAACAATTGTAAACTAATAACTTTGATTCGTGTTCTGAATAAACAACGGCAGATGTTGCTTTCATAACGTTTACGAGTAAGTTGAATTACTAGCTCGATAGTAGAAGAAATTTTTTTTTTCCATATAAACTGTGGGTGGAAGTGAATAAAATACACACCGGACACCAACAGTCTCATACAAAATATTTCCAGAAGCGTCCAAGTACGAATCGGTTTTTGCACAATTCGAAATATTCAAGGGTTCCGTAGTGGTGAGGAACAATTTACATAAAAGGTTGGTTACTACTATATAGTTTATTTCAAGAACCGTCCAAGTGCGTATCGTCTTTGACACAGTTCATAATAATTAAGGGTTCCGTAGTAGTAAGGAACGATTTAAAAAAAAAATTAGTGTTACGAGTTAAAATACAATTAACTCTTAGTACGTTCGTGGGAATAGTTACATTTTAATAAAAATAATATTAACGTCAAAAATTATATTAATCGATTACAGTCAAACATTTAGCTAACTTCATCAACCCATCATCATACACCTCACTTTCACTACTTACTGCTTCGGATTAGATTACAGTTAAACACAGACAGACAGACAGACAAGAATATCTAGTAGGGTCCAAATTTTTATTTGAGTGAAGGAACTCTACAAGGTAATATTTCCCAACTTAAGTATTTCCTAGAGCAAATACTAAGTTTTATAAAGGTTCAATTTATAATTCGGTTCAACGAACCCTAAAAAGTAGAATTTAATTTTTCGTTATTCCGAGGGTGGGTCGAAAAATATTCACATTCCTTAACATACAAAGAATAATGCAGATAACGGTAAAGGCCGTAACACACTGCATTAAGATGCGTTTGCTAATAGTTTATATAGTACATCAGCACAGTTACACAATAGTGTTTTTGATAATTAAACTTTTGAAAAATATAAGGGTGTTAGCACACCGTAATAGAATATTAATACTTGGGTGGCACATAATGTACCACATTTCTTCACATTGGACAACGAGGTACATTTTGATACGGAAGTTTCACAATTTCACTTACATACTAATTAGGTAGTATATACTCATCAAACATTCATCACAATTATCTTCACACACAATTCCAAACACTTCATAAGCAGTTTTTTTTTGTTTGTTTGTTTACATAGTGACACTTGAACTTCATGTTGTGTGACTCCCAAAGGCGGAAGTAGGAGTCAAACTGGTTACAGGCGAGTCACTTTCGTAGATTAGAGAAAGTGACTCAAAGGTCCTAAGTTTTGGTTCCCGACTAAAGCTGACGGGTTATTATATAGCATGGAAGGTAGTGTGACACTGGCCTTAGATGCAACGATAAATAACACGTTTACATCAACACGATTACGTCAGCAGCTTACGCGCAAACAAAACAAAACTTGCACAGGGGAGATTTCATACGTACATACATGCATATTATTTATTTAAGCACGCACATACATTTTACACTGCCATGGTGGCATACAAGGGTACCATATTTTTTTGGAGATTTGGCATAATGGCCAGAGAGCGTTTATCTTCGTTATTTATTAGGGTTGACATAATAGTCATAGTCAACATTCTTCTACTAAAGTTGCGAACAAGCACTTAGCTTTGTTATTGCTACTAAGATTGCGAATAAGCACTCGTTTTTTTTATTTTATTTTGTTAAAGGGCTAAAATAGACTAGTAATTAGTTAGGGACACTACACACTACACACTACACACGACTTTCAAATAAGTACACATAACAACGTGACAAACACAGGCCGTGTTCGTCATGGGGACATAGGGGTTAATTAGCATCACGGAGGATTCTGCGAGTAAATTATTTCTATCACTTTTCTGTTTCTTGGTTTAGTTGGGAGTTTTCTGTTAGTTGGAAGCATGGGTCTATCCCTAACAGAGTTCGTCGGTTACTGTTAGTTGGCAGCATGGTCGTGCCCTAACAGATTAATGGTGTAGGTTTATTACTGTTTCGAGGAAGCATGAGGCTTACCCGAACAGAATTATGGTGGACTGTTATTTGGCAGCATTTGTCTTGCCCTAACAGTCGTAGGTGTAGATCACCGTTATCTTTAATTTCGTCATATGGCTACTCCTACCACTCGGAAGCTAGAGGCTTGCCCTGGGGGATAGTCCATCCTATGAGTCGGAAGTGTTACACGAGCCCTAGTAGGATGTTCTTCTCTGGGACGGTTGTATAAATCCCAGCCTTCAGCAAAAAGCCTTATTATACACACCCCACTTTCAGGCGGTGCGTATTACCTGAACCTTCAGCCCAAAGCCTCAAATACGTCTTTTCTCTTTCTGTCCTATAAGATCCTTCAGAATCACCCAAATACATCCTGCGAGTTGGTTTCATTAAGGTTAAGGCCGACTCTTCGCTATACCCAGCATCACCTCATTCACACAGCACACTAACATACACACACACATAGACGAGTAGTAGGTATTATGTTAGTTAATAGAAGGTATAGACGAATAGTAGGTATTATGTTAGGGGCGTTCGAGGACGAACGCAGCGTTTGACGCGTTAGGGTACGTCAAACGCTCACCGGGGAGGGGGAGTATGTAACGTTGTGAAACAACGGGGGCAAATATTGATTAACATTAGGGGTTTAGAATCGAAAATTAGATATACATATGAAAGCGCCATCTACCGAGTAAGTGTCGAAACGGCGGAAACCTTATTCGTATTTAAAAAGCGGTCTTGACGATTGAGCAGTTTCGAGTGGTGCCGCTAGAGGCGCTGTACAAACATATATAAACAACCGCGCGCGAATTTCAAAGAGCATTACTAAAATAATCTAAATATACTAGTCGCGAAGGCGCAGGTGCATCAGAGTTTAATTTTATTTAAAGTGAAGAAATATAGTAAGGAGCCAAGTACTCCCAAAGTGATCAGCGATTTAGCTGCGAGCGTCAATAACCCCATCATTGGGTGAGTCAAATTAATTATAACGAATCTAGATTTTTAAAACAGTGAAAATTAACGGCTGTTGGTCAACCCTGTTATGGGAGGGTAGATTACAGGGGTGTGAAAAAAAGGTCTCTGTAAAATTAGTAGATAACCAAACATTGTAAGGCAACCGACTCTCAAATGGTTTAACGGGGATCGGCTGTCTTAGCAATGGGCGGGAAAAAGGGTTCCAGCTAACCCGTCTTCTGGAACATTCCAGGGTTCACCCTACGGGTTCGAAGAAACTATCTACCCTACGGATTGGGAAGATCCACCCTTCGGGTGCCACGAAGGTGAAGACGCACCCTTCGATTCTACGAGCGATCATCCACCCTACGGTTTGAAAACACCGTGCCAGCCGAACTTGTGGACGGCACGGCTACCTGGCGGACTGCATCAACATCCTGGAGCCACCAAGATAAGTCGAACCCTGAAGGACTATCGGAAATCGCGAAAACCCTTGCTGCCCGATATTGCCACAACCCACGACCCCCAAGTGCTAAAATCTGATTCCAATAAATTATTAATTTTTCATGTGTCTCTCTCCTTTCCTGAAAGCATAGCTTTTCAGTGGCGCCCATATCGTGGTTTCGGGTAGCGAGAAAGCGATTTCCGACGGGAGTCGGGAAGTCATAATTATAAGATATTTTAATCTGTGTAAAATAGTCTTAAGAGTGCCCGTTAGCGGGGTAGTTTCCCTCCAAATTATTACAACTACCCAGGAATTTGGCTCTCCTGACCTCTGCTGCCAACTTGTTCTTTCCGGCTTATTTTGTGTGTTTTTTAGTTATTTTAGACAGATTTCGGCAAACTCAAGAACAAGGCAAAATTTGAATTTTTTCTCAACGTAAATTGTAATTTTTCCAAATTTTAACGGTCTCCAAATTTATTTTTCACACCCTCTATAGGTAGTTATTTTATGGTGGAAAATTTTTAATGAAATTTAAAGTAAAAGTTTTTTTTTGTTTTGTGTCAGTTTTAAAGAGTACTTTGTTAAAGTCTGAAGTAAAACTTCTAATTTGAAACGCTTACATTAATTTTCGTAAATAAGTTGTATAGCATAATTCATCGTAAAAAGTAGTCAAAGTATATCACCACCACAATTTTTATTTTTACGGCGTCAAACCGCCTCAATTTGTGTATTATTTTGTTGTATTCCCTATATGTGAATTTACAGCCAGACCAACAGCCGATAATCACACTTCTGGGTAACAATCCCTATGGAATTTTCACTTTAGTAAAACGGTAGAACAAATATTTTACGAAATTGCACTTCACGTAAATTATAAAAGATTTATAATTGCTTCACTTTTCGAATTACGTCGAATTCTGATACACTGAAATACAACTGTAAGAAAAAACATTCCAAACGTAGATCACGCAGTGCAAACATTCTTGCCAAAAACAATTGTAAACTAATAACTTTGATTCGTGTTCTGAATAAACAACGGCAGATGTTGCTTTCATAACGTTTACGAGTAAGTTGAATTACTAGCTCGATAGTAGAAGAAATTTTTTTTTTCCATATAAACTGTGGGTGGAAGTGAATAAAATACACACCGGACACCAACAGTCTCATACAAAATATTTCCAGAAGCGTCCAAGTACGAATCGGTTTTTGCACAATTCGAAATATTCAAGGGTTCCGTAGTGGTGAGGAACAATTTACATAAAAGGTTGGTTACTACTATATAGTTTATTTCAAGAACCGTCCAAGTGCGTATCGTCTTTGACACAGTTCATAATAATTAAGGGTTCCGTAGTAGTAAGGAACGATTTAAAAAAAAAATTAGTGTTACGAGTTAAAATACAATTAACTCTTAGTACGTTCGTGGGAATAGTTACATTTTAATAAAAATAATATTAACGTCAAAAATTATATTAATCGATTACAGTCAAACATTTAGCTAACTTCATCAACCCATCATCATACACCTCACTTTCACTACTTACTGCTTCGGATTAGATTACAGTTAAACACAGACAGACAGACAGACAAGAATATCTAGTAGGGTCCAAATTTTTATTTGAGTGAAGGAACTCTACAAGGTAATATTTCCCAACTTAAGTATTTCCTAGAGCAAATACTAAGTTTTATAAAGGTTCAATTTATAATTCGGTTCAACGAACCCTAAAAAGTAGAATTTAATTTTTCGTTATTCCGAGGGTGGGTCGAAAAATATTCACATTCCTTAACATACAAAGAATAATGCAGATAACGGTAAAGGCCGTAACACACTGCATTAAGATGCGTTTGCTAATAGTTTATATAGTACATCAGCACAGTTACACAATAGTGTTTTTGATAATTAAACTTTTGAAAAATATAAGGGTGTTAGCACACCGTAATAGAATATTAATACTTGGGTGGCACATAATGTACCACATTTCTTCACATTGGACAATGAGGTACATTTTGATACGGAAGTTTCACAATTTCACTTACATACTAATTAGGTAGTATATACTCATCAAACATTCATCACAATTATCTTCACACACAATTCCAAACACTTCATAAGCAGTTTTTTTTTGTTTGTTTGTTTACATAGTGACACTTGAACTTCATGTTGTGTGACTCCCAAAGGCGGAAGTAGGAGTCAAACTGGTTACAGGCGAGTCACTTTCGTAGATTAGAGAAAGTGACTCAAAGGTCCTAAGTTTTGGTTCCCGACTAAAGCTGACGGGTTATTATATAGCATGGAAGGTAGTGTGACACTGGCCTTAGATGCAACGATAAATAACACGTTTACATCAACACGATTACGTCAGCAGCTTACGCGCAAACAAAACAAAACTTGCACAGGGGAGATTTCATACGTACATACATGCATATTATTTATTTAAGCACGCACATACATTTTACACTGCCATGGTGGCATACAAGGGTACCATATTTTTTTGGAGATTTGGCATAATGGCCAGAGAGCGTTTATCTTCGTTATTTATTAGGGTTGACATAATAGTCATAGTCAACATTCTTCTACTAAAGTTGCGAACAAGCACTTAGCTTTGTTATTGCTACTAAGATTGCGAATAAGCACTCGTTTTTTTTATTTTATTTTGTTAAAGGGCTAAAATAGACTAGTAATTAGTTAGGGACACTACACACTACACACTACACACGACTTTCAAATAAGTACACATAACAACGTGACAAACACAGGCCGTGTTCGTCATGGGGACATAGGGGTTAATTAGCATCACGGAGGATTCTGCGAGTAAATTATTTCTATCACTTTTCTGTTTCTTGGTTTAGTTGGGAGTTTTCTGTTAGTTGGAAGCATGGGTCTATCCCTAACAGAGTTCGTCGGTTACTGTTAGTTGGCAGCATGGTCGTGCCCTAACAGATTAATGGTGTAGGTTTATTACTGTTTCGAGGAAGCATGAGGCTTACCCGAACAGAATTATGGTGGACTGTTATTTGGCAGCATTTGTCTTGCCCTAACAGTCGTAGGTGTAGATCACCGTTATCTTTAATTTCGTCATATGGCTACTCCTACCACTCGGAAGCTAGAGGCTTGCCCTGGGGGATAGTCCATCCTATGAGTCGGAAGTGTTACACGAGCCCTAGTAGGATGTTCTTCTCTGGGACGGTTGTATAAATCCCAGCCTTCAGCAAAAAGCCTTATTATACACACCCCACTTTCAGGCGGTGCGTATTACCTGAACCTTCAGCCCAAAGCCTCAAATACGTCTTTTCTCTTTCTGTCCTATAAGATCCTTCAGAATCACCCAAATACATCCTGCGAGTTGGTTTCATTAAGGTTAAGGCCGACTCTTCGCTATACCCAGCATCACCTCATTCACACAGCACACTAACATACACACACACATAGACGAGTAGTAGGTATTATGTTAGTTAATAGAAGGTATAGACGAATAGTAGGTATTATGTTAGGGGCGTTCGAGGACGAACGCAGCGTTTGACGCGTTAGGGTACGTCAAACGCTCACCGGGGAGGGGGAGTATGTAACGTTGTGAAACAACGGGGGCAAATATTGATTAACATTAGGGGTTTAGAATCGAAAATTAGATCAACATATGAAAGCGCCATCTACCGAGTAAGTGTCGAAACGGCGGAAACCTTATTCGTATTTAAAAAGCGGTCTTGACGATTGAGCAGTTTCGAGTGGTGCCGCTAGAGGCGCTGTACAAACATATATAAACAACCGCGCGCGAATTTCAAAGAGCATTACTAAAATAATCTAAATATACTAGTCGCGAAGGCGCAGGTGCATCAGAGTTTAATTTTATTTAAAGTGAAGAAATATAGTAAGGAGCCAAGTACTCCCAAAGTGATCAGCGATTTAGCTGCGAGCGTCAATAACCCCATCATTGGGTGAGTCAAATTAATTATAACGAATCTAGATTTTTAAAACAGTGAAAATTAACGGCTGTTGGTCAACCCTGTTATGGGAGGGTAGATTACAGGGGTGTGAAAAAAAGGTCTCTGTAAAATTAGTAGATAACCAAACATTGTAAGGCAACCGACTCTCAAATGGTTTAACGGGGATCGGCTGTCTTAGCAATGGGCGGGAAAAAGGGTTCCAGCTAACCCGTCTTCTGGAACATTCCAGGGTTCACCCTACGGGTTCGAAGAAACTATCTACCCTACGGATTGGGAAGATCCACCCTTCGGGTGCCACGAAGGTGAAGACGCACCCTTCGATTCTACGAGCGATCATCCACCCTACGGTTTGAAAACACCGTGCCAGCCGAACTTGTGGACGGCACGGCTACCTGGCGGACTGCATCAACATCCTGGAGCCACCAAGATAAGTCGAACCCTGAAGGACTATCGGAAATCGCGAAAACCCTTGCTGCCCGATATTGCCACAACCCACGACCCCCAAGTGCTAAAATCTGATTCCAATAAATTATTAATTTTTCATGTGTTAAATTCTATCTTGTTATTTCTCTCTCCTTTCCTGAAAGCATAGCTTTTCAGAGTCCGGCATAGCATCCCTGTAGGATTTTACTTATGTTAAAAAAACATTAACATATGAGACTTGTCAAGTCGGTTGATCGTTTCCGCAGCTCATTATGGGCTCTATTATTCTAGTGCGCAGTACAGAGCTAAAATCAAACAATCGGCTATAGCACAACCAGACCATTCATAAATGCGCGTCGCATTTCGCACGCAGAGTTGCACTCTGCAGGCGTTCCCGCGGGACGCTTTCATGGAAACGGGAACTGTTGGTCGTCCTCATACTAATGGACAGTATTGTTTATTTATATCTGATACTGCGCACAATGGAATTTAAATGCAAATGAGGCTTGTCACTTTGCAGACATGTTTCATTGCATGCACTCATGCAGGCAATGAAAGTTTGTTGTTCTGAAGTCGCAATTGATGCTGCATATCCATATTGATGTTAAAATTAGACGCATAGATTTGAGCTTCATTACCTTTGTTGATCGAAGTTCATTACAAACTAAACAAATATACAAAATTGGTTATTTTCTTTGGTCTCTTCTTGTAAGCAAGTAATGATTGTAGAAGAAGAGGTCGCTCTTCCATTACATACATTTATTAGTAAACTAGCTGTTGCCCGCGACTTCGTACGCGTGAAAAGTGTATTATAATGCCAATTTGATTGCTCTCTGCTTAGCCCCTAGGGTATGTAGCGTGATAATATATAGCCTATTTGAAGACTCCACCCCTAAGTAATATTTGTGCAAAATTTGAACCAAATCTATTGAGTACTTTTCGAGATCCTTCCGGACAAAGCAAAGCAAACAGACAAACAGACAAACCGACAAACAGACAAAAATTTTTCTAACTATATTTTCGGCTTCGGTATCTTATATTGAACACCCAGCGAGTATTTTTTTTTAAATATTTCCAACGTACAGTTTTGACTCTTCTATCATTTTATTATATGTATAGATACATACAGAAACATTTTTTTTATTTCTACTTTTCTGGGACGTATCCATCGACGATTGTTGAATAATTTGATAAGAAATAGTATTCATTCCTGCGAAATTCACCCACTCGAACTAAACGTCTCAGAGAAGACGTTTTAGAACAATATCTTTATTTCTGCCTCAAGATATTAAGGCCTTAAGGAATGCGGTAGTAGGCGGGTCAGGCGCACTAATAATATAGATTAGATCGTCCTGGAAATCCGTGACATTTAAGTTTTCCTTACCGGTTTTCCATTTGGAACCTAGCCTTTTCTTACCTAGCATATATATTTTATTCTGAAGTAAAAGCTGTTATATTATAAAGCTTCGTTAGGAAAATATAAGAAGAAGAAAACTTATACTTATTGCATAAAGCACAGTAAATAAAACACACATGTACTAAACAACAAACTGTATTATCGAAGCCCTAAACACATCATTATGCTACAAGCCGTCCCTTAGAATCAGTTATTCAGTCTTCTCCTTATCACCGCTGTCAGTACCAAAGTCGTCCCAGTACAGTTTGGCAAGCTTGGCAACCTTGGTGAGGAACCAGTAGAGCAGGAAGGCCAGCGCGGCCACGTCCACGTGGTGCCTCTCCAGCAGGGTCAGCGCCACGGCCGGGGAGCGCAGGTGCGGGGCGCCCCCGGTGCACATCACGTGCTCCACCCAGTACCTCAGCTCGTGAGAGGGTGGTACCAGGGGGCGGTGCAGGATTGAAGATACTTGTTTGGCGTTATTGCGATATCTGTCAGAGAAAAATAAGTTTTAGGGAATGGTTGCATTACATTTTTTTGCATGTGGTTTGATTATCCTGAATTGTAATATTGAAGGTCTCAGTACCAATCTTTTAACGCGACCGGAGTTCTCGCACTAAAGAATCATTAAAGGGCCCAACTTCGACAGTTGGGCCGCGTTCCGCCAAGTGAGCCTACCTGGTCGGAGGATACTTTTTTTGTACCGAAGAGAAATTTCTACAATGCAAATACAAGAAGATTTTATAAAAGTAACTTAATAAAGTGTTTAATCTGTAAAAGTCTAAACTCTGCCCGTGTGATAATGTTGACTAATAATGATGATTCCCTAGGGTTCAAGCTATGTCTTTATTATGTGTCTACAAAATCTGTGCAGTGCAATGATATAAAAACTATAGATACGTTATAGACACTGGAAAATGGCAACACGTAAAGTAGGTAATTACCTGAAAATCTGTGACGCGGCTGTAGGGTTAGCGAAAGTTCTATTAGAACTGTTTTAAATTCTGTTAGTAAAGAAAACTCGAAAAAAACATGCCTTCATGTATCTTCAGATGGTACACAAGCTACACAGCAACTGTTCATTATTAAAACATTCATTCATTCGTAAGTACAACAGAAATAATAAAAATATTTTATTTTCTCGCGCCTAAAATGGCGCCTAGCATAATGCACAAAGAAAATGTACTCTGTAGTCTGTGGTTTGGCGCGACGCATAAGGGGATGTTGGGGAGTATTTGTAGGTACTAATGTTTTATTCTGTCATTCGATTTTTTTTTTATTTTTGTAATTATATTTTTATAAAAATTAAATGAAACAAGATAATAATATATTATGATTATAAAGTAAAAGAAGTCCGCCTACGTACATTGTGCATGAAGTTTAAATAAATTATAAAACTGCAGAGGCTCGAAAATCTGTACTTACTTGGAAGATATTTTGAAAATTGTAATTGTTGTTTTATTATTAATTAAATAAATTGGTTTTATGACTTAAATTACGATAATAATAACTAATTCAATAAACTGCATTAATATTTTGTAAATTAAAATATTACTTACTTTACCCGTAAATCATTTAATCATATGGAGGCTTAGATCATCTAACCACAGGATGCGCCTTACTTAAGCATTGTTTTCTGCCATTGCACATGACCATTTGGTCTTTTGGCTTTATAAAAAGCACTGTACATCAGTACATCATTTTATATGCTTAAACTAGTACATTTCATTGTAGTTGACTGTACAATAACAATTAACACACAACAGCCATTACGCGTTTGTCGATTAATACATTTTTAAATGCAATGAAATTTTATATGTCTTTGTGTTTCCCCCTTCACTTGTATGAAAACTGGCAGAATATTTTTGTATGCGGTGGTTCGCAAAGGCTAGTCCTGTGTTACATGGTCTAAGTATGGAGGTAAAGGAAAGGAAAATTCAAGTGTCCTTTTTTCCCCACATTCCTCTGATAGTGAATTCATACAGATAATTTATAAAATTCTTTTTTCAAATTTGTAAAAGTTTAGCTGTTTTTGAAAGCCGTAATGTTCGAGTATAACGTGTCTATTTATGATACGTCTTTGGCGCAGTGAAGAATATTTTTTTGTTGTGTCACATAATTATGAATTGTATTATGCTTAATTAGCATAATGTCTTCTTCATTCAATTATAATGACACTACGTTGCACAGATTACTACAAATAGAAAATGTCGGAAAAATCGTTAGGTATACATAACATAATTGATATCACTCGGTGAGCCGCTGAAATGTTGGGCGCTATTCAATGGCCCCGGTAAATCGCCAAGATTGATGGTTCCCCACACGAACAAAAGAAAACCTCCGGGGAGTTGGTTATGAAACTGTTGAACGAAAAGTATTGACGTATCAAAGAACTTGAGGGAAATAAACCTGGATATACATTTTAAATAATCCTATGTCGTAATAAAATTGTAATTTATTGGTTTATATCTGTGTTGGGTAGATGCAATTTTACACTATATAAACGAAAGTATGACCTATATTACTGAACGAACAGCATAGGAGTAAGTTTCTGTGTGTGAAGGGGCCAGAATCGTTATTTTACGCGGGAAGAGCCTTAATTACAGAGATATTGTATCCAATGTGAATGGTAAGAGCTCATGGTGAAGTTTAAATAATTTAGCATTGACAAGTCCAGACGGCCGATGGAGCAGCAGCAAACGAGCTCTAGAGTGGAGACCGCGTCTCGGCAAACGTGGGGTAGGGCGTCCACCCGCTAGTAGATGGACCGACGACCTGGTAAACGCCGCAGGTTGGGGCTGGAATCGGAAGGCGCAGGATCGTGTACTGTGACGTAAATTGGGAGAGGCTTACGTCCAGCGGTGGACTGCAATTGATTGATTGACGTCTAGTTGATGGATGTTACAACAGTACGCGTATTATTAAAACTAGGATCAACGTTCTATTTTAGGTACAGAAACCAGGGCAGTAGTTCAGCATGTGCAGAAGTAAAATCTCTGCTTGACAATCTTTGACAATTCATCAAAAATTATAACTCACGTGTTATTTCCAAGCACCTCATTGACAGCATCTTTCAGTTTATGCACCAGTTTGTCAGTATAGTGCACTTTGACGCCTCTGCCGTTAGTAGCGACGAGGTCCATGGTCAGCAGCTGGTCTCCGAACACCGGGATGCCAATGAGAGGGACCCCGTAAAACATTGCCTCCATGTACGAGAGATAGTCGGCGTGACTGATCATCAATATTAGTTTTGGATGTTCTGGAAACAAACATTATTGGTAAGTGTTCAAGCCACGACGGAAAGTAGTCCTCGTATTCAACTCATCGTGAACTGAAAGAGACGACATCAAGATTAGGTTCCAATTTCACCTGGAAGTTGGTGCAAATGTTGAGGAATGATACGTTTATGTAGGTACTGTTACTTTTTAGGGTTCCATAGCCTAATGGCAAAAAACGGAACCCTTATAGATTTGTCATGTCTGTCTGTCCGTCCGTATAAATATAAAATGTCCATAAATGTAAAAATGTGTGTTGTCCCCCTCCAACTTCTAAAATTAGAGAATGATACATTTAAAAAATATATATAATGTACATTGCTATGCAAACTTCCACCGAAAATTGGTTTGAACCAGATCTAGTAAGTGTTTTTTTTTCAACGTCAAATTATCACCTAGAAAAATCCCTACCACAGGGAACGTGTTAAATCTAAACAAAGTTACAACGAACTACAAAGAACTTTTATATATAATACTAGCTGACGCCCGCGGCTCCGCCCGCGTGCAATGTTTTTCCCGGTCACAGGGGTATGAAAAATAGATGTTGGCCGATTCTCAGACCTACTCAATATGCTCACAAAATTTCATGAGAATCGGTCAAGCCGTTACGGAGGAGTATGGCAACGAAAACTGTGACACGAGAATTTTATATATTAGATGTTACTTGCTGCCACGGAACCCTTTATGGGCGAGTCCGACTCGCACTTGGCCGGTTTTTTGAAGAAACTGTGAGACCAACAAATTAAGTCTGCTTTAAAAAATGAGATGTGGTGATCTATTCTTGTTTTAAATTACATACAAAGTTGATACTCGTAACTTACTCAACAAAGCCTGTTGGCTCGCCGAATCCACCACGTGTACGTTGGGCGGAACTCGCTCCACCTCTTCGCCATACTTCCAGATAACGTCTTGTTCCAACTGGCGGAACATCCTCACCAGCTGTTCCACCGTCTCACTCGGCAGCTCCTCGCTGATCGTAGTCCCGAGATTCACATAGATGACCCCAGTTTTTGAACTGTCGAGTACTGCTTGCAAGTTCTGTGTGGAAAACGTGATTAGAACAGACTAGAAAGAAATATAAGTCAGGTTGAAGGCCTTATGGCTTGAAAATTCAACCGTGGATCGTTACGACCTGCGCCTGTCCATTTAAACACGGCAATAGGCTCATCACGTATTACGTGGGACATAAAACTATAAGGTAAATGTGGGCGTATACCATGCCTCTGCCTACCCTTTCGGGGATAAAGGTGTGACTATATATGTATGTATGTAGAATAAAAATCAATTAATTTGGCAATTAATATGAAAACATTTATGTGAACGAAATTAAGTCTGGTAACCGTGGGTGTTGTTAACATAGCTGTTAAATTTAATTTGAGTTAAATGGTCAATAAAAATATCTATAAAACGATTTTCGTTGATTTTAACGAAGTACGCTGATAGAAACGGTTATCAACATCGCAAATAGTCAGTCACAAACTATCAGTACCTACGTCGGAACCACAAGCTCACCTTGAAAGCTGAACTCAAAACATGTCTGTCAGATGTAAACGGTCATAAAATCAGTTTACGAGTCTCAACGAGCGTCCCCTACAGGCTACAACCATCAACTCTCATAAAGTAGTGAGTTCTGCTCACAAATGGGGTCACGGTGCCGCAAATGTTCAATCTACTTTATTTATTTTTGTTGGGTATTTCGTCGACGTTCCGAATGGGGTTTGGAAAAGCGTTCTCAACGCATTGAGGAAATATATTGGGAGAGGCCTTATGTATGACAATCGCGAGGGGATTAGGTACATGCAAGTGTTTATTTTGGGTTTTGTTGCTTACCTACTTACTGTGAACATGTAATGGAATAAATACGAATGAGTTACTAACATGGTTACTAAGGTCAAGTAAATTTGAAGTTTCTATTTTGGTTCTGTGTCGAAAGGTTGACAGTTTAATCATCATTTCAGCCTCAATAAATTGGATAGGCAGGGCAAGAAAAACCTTATTTTATTTTTTGTGTAGATAGGCAAGCGGCAAGCAGTCTCTTAAATTGACTCTTCTCGGTCTTATCTTTATTTAGACACATAAATAGTGTTCATCTCTATTACACGATAAACTACGCTTCCGATATTTAAAATTCAAATGAATGATAAATCATTTCAATGATAAATGATTTCAATGGCAAAGAAGTTTTACTTCAATTGTGCGTAAAGCTTACACGCACACACTTTTTTGGTAATTATTTTTCGACATTAGTGAAAGTAACTGCTGTCCGATTTCCCAAATTTTTTAAATATTCCTTCTCCATCAGTCAAAGGTGCACAATGTTGTGAGATCTGATTGGGCCCCTGATATTTCGGAGACAATCATTACAATAGCTAATTTTCATATGGCAACTTTAAACCGATTAAACTCACAGAGATCCTCTCACCTGAGTCAAAGGCTCAGCCGCTCCCACGTGATGCAGCCCGACGTACTTGGCGTTGTTGGGCAGCGGCAGGTTCTGCCCCAGCGCGGGCTGCGCGTTGAGCAGCAACATGGCGCCGGAGTGCACCAGCGAGTCGTAGGGCGGCGGCGCGCGGCCGCGGCGCTGCACCGCGAGCTGGTACTGCTCGTAGTAGAGGGGCGCCTCTATGCGGTGCTTCATGTAGCTGGGGAGGGCCGATGGGTTTCAGAACACATTACTTTTGAGATTATTTAAAAACATACTTCAAAGGTGCTAATCACAGAGCAACGCGACATTATGAGGATTCGCGTTGCCCTGTGATTAACACCTTTGAAGTTTTTTTTAAATAAAACGCAAAAGTAATGTCTTTAATCTAAGGTTCTAATCTATCACCGAAAGCATTCTATCTGGGAATGCTTTCGGTGCACGGGTATTTCGTAAAAAGTAAAATAAACCGGCCAAGTGCGAGTTGGACTCGCCCATGAAGGGTTTCGTAGCAGCAAGTAACATAATATAAAAGTTCTTATAGTTCGTTGTAACATTGATTGATGTTTTAACACGTTCGCAGTGGTAGTGATTTTTCTAACCGAAAATTGCGGTTTATGACGTATTAAAAAAAAACTACCAGCTCTATCTCGTTCGAACTAATTTTCGTTGGTAGTTTTTATGGCAATGTACATCATGTAATTTTTTTAGATTTATCATTTTCTTAGTTTAGAAGTTAGAGGGGGGGGGGACACACATTTTTCCACTTTGGAAGTGTCTCTTGCGCAAACTTTTCTTTTTAGAAAAAAATGATGTTAGGAACCTCAATAGCATTTTTGAAGACCTATCTATAGATACCCCACACGTATGGGTTTGATGAAAAAAAAAATTTTGAGTTTTAGTTCTGAGTATGGGGACCCCCGAAATTTACTACTTTTTTTCTAGTTTTATATAAGAATCTTAATGCGGTTCACAGAATACATCTAGTTACCAAGTTTTAAAGGCATAGGCCTTATAGTTTCGGAGAAAAATGGCTGTGACACACGGACGGACAGACAGACAGACAGACAGACAGACAGACATGACGAATCTATAAGGGTTCCGTTTTTGCCATTTGGCTACGAAACCCTAAAAACGACAATAAAGTATTTACCGGGACAGAAACTTCATAAAATGTAGCAAAAGAAATTTTTAACTAGGTATGATTAACTCGTAAGGCGTTGAGTACTCATTTAGAGATGCCTCTTGAACCTGTTTGAAGAGGCTGCAACAGCCTTGGTGATTTTAATGGTACCCTAAAACGTATGACGCATAAAGGCTCGGAGAATCATCGGCTAATAGGTAACATGAAAATCACAAATGCACCTGATTATCAGCTTCGTTAATTTGACTCGGTGGAAAGGCAAGCCATGACAGTTGTCGATGATTCCATGCTTGCAGGTGGTGTGGAACCTTTTCACGACTGTAGAGACTTTGCCTCCTTGTGCGTGTTCTACCGCCCGTACAAATAGTTTCTGCTCTGAAGAATTGATTGATATGATGCCCACGGCGACGTTCTATCACCACACCGCTCGCCACAGACCAGAAGTTGATCTCCACACTTTGCATCCGGAGCTCTCGAGCACGGTTAAATCCGATAAAGTCTTTCTTCTGCGTACGCTTAGATTATGGAATGATCTATCTCCCTGCCTAGGTTTTCCCAAACACCTCCAATTAGGGGGTTCTTCAAAAGGGTTCATAAGTGTTTTTTTTTTGATTAGATGTTAATTTTTATTGTTTTTAATTCATTGTGCGTGTCCTTAATAAAAATATTTTCTTTCTTCTTTCTTTCTTTCTTTTTATAGGATTGGCAGCGCAATTGCGGCGCTCTGATGTTGCAAGCGTCCATAGGCTACTACGGTGACCACCAGTACATTTGCTGGGCAGTATACTTGTCTGCCAGCAAAGTAGTATAAAATAGTACTAGTTAAAAAATGTATAGGAAAATACTTACTACTGCCATACAGTCAAATACATCTGTCTCCAGATCCGATGTGCCCTCTCGGTGACGCTGGGTATCTCAGACGCTTTACTGCCTGACTGCAGGTCCCCGGCGTACGCGGGGTTGGGGGACTCGTGGACCAGCTGCAGGTTCATCCAGCTCGCGTCCACAGGGCTGTACCAGATCAGTGGACACTCGAATACTTCACCTAAGCTAGGATAATGCAAGGAATTTTAAATTTATAAACATTACATTTACTAGTTGAAGTATAGCTTGAGTAACTCGAATCGTCATGTAAATAGGCTAGATCAGAAGATTGGGCTTATCAACCTTAAACCTAAAAGAGCGGGTTCGTTCACCAATAGGTAGCCTACTTATTCTAGTGCATGTTGGACTTCTGAAGCAAAATATTTTTTTTAGTTCAGCAATTACTATGGTCTGGTGGAAAATAAGTGACAAGGAACCACTGGTATAATGTGAGTAGTTGAGCGATTTCTACTCCCTTATGAATGCCATATCTGCTTATCATATTGTTGATCTGATGATGGATTATTTTATCAAACAAAGACCGTCGCCAAGGGTAAATGTATCTTCGTACCCTTGACAAATTTCAGAAATATGTTGAGTGAGGAAAAGAAAACGTAGAAATAGCAATACGCTTTAAAGCTGAAGCCTATGTAGTTTTAAAAAGGTATCACTCACGGAGCCAGTAACATACTGTAGAACCACTCAGCCACCACCACGTCGAAGGTCACGTGCTTGTTCCTCATCAGCAGCTGCACATTCTCGTGCCGGAGCGCCCGAACTGCGTACTTGGCGCCGACCGTCAGCTCTTGGTGCGATGGTAACGAATTTTGTAAGAGCTCTGACAAACGCGGTCGGTCATCATCTAAAACATCAGCTAGACTTAGCACAACATAATATACGATAGTGATAGGAGAGGCAATTTATGAAACTAAGTACCTAATTGATTGAAAAATTTTCAGGCTCTACTGGCATAATTAGCACCTAGTTAGAGTTACATTTCTAAATCCATTACTCGTATTTGAAATTCCTGGGTAAAGTACCAAATTGTGGTCCGCATATTAATAGCGACCAAATACAACTGGCGAAGTTTACTTTTGAAAATTTTCGTATTTATAACTGCTTACCCATTTTACCGAGTACCTACAATCCATCGTTCATATCAGCCTATAGCAGCACAGTTCAGAATACACAGATCAATTCATATTATAGTACAGGAATCAGATTTTTCTAAAAACTTCATTGTTAGTGAAATCTCGGTCTTATTTTAAAAGAAATCGGTTAACCTTGATGTCCAGGACTGAGGCCCTTTATGTTATTTACATTTTAGCAACAAGGGTCGATTGTTTCTGATTCACTTTATTGTACACTTATGAGCTCGTCCATCAAGGAGCAAGAGATAGCAGCAGAGGTTTATTGGGTCGATCTGTTAAACCTATTGAGGAGCTTTTGAGGAGATAAATCAATCAATACCTGGATGATATGCGTCGCCTGGAGGATTGATATCAATTACTTCAACGTTTTCGCTTATTACCTCTGTAAAAGTTGTGATGTATGTGATCTGAAAATTTAAATCAATTTTATGTGAGTTCCAGTTCTACCTATTTAGTAATTTCATAGTGTACCAATACCTTTCAGAGTTTTAAGATTTGCGTATGGTACGTGGCATACACACATATTGTTCGCTATTTTAACTTATTAACGAAATGCCCACGATAAATCAACAGCTCTTTCCTCAGGGTGTAAACAGAAAATATAATCTAAAACTGGGTATCCTGCTCCACGGTCTTGTGTTGTTAAGACAATAACATTGTGGGTTAGGGGACATTCGTCCCACTATGGAACTGGCCCGAGTACCAGTTGCCCCTCTCAAAATTTGATAATGGTTAACTGGGCCCACATCTGTTTTGGTTCCAACCAAGTGAAGGGCGTTTAGGCGCAGAATGTCCAGTTCGCAAAATGTCCAATATTCATCATAACATTGTCCATGTCCCAAAATGTCCAAATCCCAGAATGTCCATATATATACCGGTGGGTTATAAAAAAAAATAACCACGAAGGCTACGGCGAGAGCTCCGCTCCGCTTCGCTCCCGCCTTAGCCTTCTAACCTAACCTATCCGAATCGGGGTACTCTGAGTCAGGGTGTTAACTATTCACTTGTTATGGTTAACACCTCGACTCGGATAGGTTAGGTTAGAAGGCTAAGGCGGGAGCGAAGCGGAGCGAAGCTCCCGCCCTAAGCCTTCGTGGTTATTTTTTTTATAACCATTCAACACAAATTTGATGTGGGCCCAGTTAACCCTTATCAAATTTTGAGAGGGGCAACTGGTACTCGGGCCACTTCCACAGTGGGACGAATGTCCCCTAACCCAACATTTGTATCCCTAGCCATACCCACATTAGGGGCATTTGCTTTTGCACAAACATTTTTCAATAGAGTTGGATGGAATCAAAAATCTTAGGATTGTTTTTCTTAGTTCTAAACCTCTTGGTGCTGTTAAATATCAAAATATTGCATAAAACTCTTACACTATGTCCTCCTTTCAACAAACTCCGAACTACAGCATCTCCAAGCGTAGTGTGACTCCTGCCTGGCACAGGGAATACCACCAACACTCGCCCACATGCACACAACTGCGTAAACACACATAACAGCAACACACACTTGTTCACCATTAGTTTAAATTCCTACAAAACTGGCGCCAATGAAAGTGTTTTTAAATTTATAACCGATTTTTTTTAACAAATATGCAAAGAGATATTTTTATATTTTTACTTTTTAAAACTCGTATTGCAGCGAAGGCACTGTTGGCACTAAGATAACACAACCGAAGACCATAATCTATTAGATGCGGGTCACTGATAACATCTGTCAGTCAAATTTATCTAATCTGTGAAAAGTGTGAGCGCACCTGGATGCTGGTTGACATTTCAAACGTTTTCAGATTATCTGTGTATTGAGTTTTAGATTTCACAGATTTTTGATAGGTAGAGTAAGTTCGGGTAATGTGGCACGCCATAAGCCTTTTTGGGAATAAATCATTTTTTTTTTGAGATCGATCAGTTTTTATTTTACAATTCAGTCTTAGAACTAATAAAGAATAAATAATTAGAATTTCAAAACAATCAACATAAAGAAATAATTTACAAAAAACAAAATCTGAACCTTCAACAATTGTCAAATTTTAACAATGGAAGGGCAATATGGCCTGGGCCATATTAGCCACAAATCAGGTGAGCTATCTTGCCCTCCAGAAATATAACAGTAATTAGTTACTGTTATATTTCTGGAGGGGAAATTTTGTGTTACTTTCCGGAGCAAATTTGTCATTTTGTTTGCGAATGTGGTTTCCGCGGAGCCATTATCTAAAAAAGAAAAACATAATAGAGACAATATAAAATTATGGGGACAATATGGCCTGGTGCCATATTAGCCATTTATCTGGTGAGCCATATTGGCCGCGGGAACGTTTTTAATAGGTAAAAGTCTAGCCTAAAAATGAGCAAGAAATATGCTTAAAATCTATCACAATACTACATAAGAATAGCTAATCTACAAACCTGTGTAGTACCAATGTAAAAATAACTACAATTTCAAGAAATGTAATGAGTAAAACTTACCAAAAAATAAGATCACTTTACGTAATTTTCGATCGAGCGCCCGCACGGGACACACATGCACACTTCGTCTCGCGCGAGTTGACTGAGGAAGTGAGGGGAAGGGGTGCGTTGGTTTGCCGAGTCAAGCGGTCGCAAGTGTTCATTCAGTTCAGAGAAATCGCAGTAGGCCATATTGACCGACCAGGCCATATTACCCGAAATTACTCTATTTAATTAAAGTTGACTGATCGCGATTTTGCTCGTTTAGAATTAGATATTTTGTAAAGGCTTTCCTCTATTATGTAATAGTTACTAGTTCAGGCGTATATCTAATATATATGTACGTTTGGCAAACCACAGATACCCTAATAAATATATCTATAAACCTGTCCTCAATTTAAAAAATTCTCACCGCAAGTAAATGCTACAGAAATTTCAACATAATTAAACTTGGATAGAAACTTGGATTTGGAATGCGGGGGTATACCATCTAGGTACAATCGTAATTATATGGACAAAGCTATCGAAGCCGTCATAGTTTTCCTTTCAAGTACAGTGCATGAACTACCATTTGGAAAATTTTCAGTTGGGGTAATCTTTGTAGCACTAACCATTTGGAGAGTAAGCGCCAGGCGGACGGACATGGCAAAACTATAAGGGTTCCGAATCTTGAACTACGGAATCCTAAAACCACATAAGCCAACCACAACGCCATTGTGGACGTAACGTTAGCGATTTACTATAAAACAACTTTTGGAATTTGGCCCACGTTATAGGTGGCAAGCTGTATTACCGTGTTGAAATAGACATAGAAAGGCGCAAAACTTGTCTCCAAAACTGAAAAAATAATAAATAAGCATTAATTTAATTATACTCAGTTTCCTCACAGTAATGTGCTCCATATAGAATGTCCAATTTCCTCTCTGGTTGATTTCTATCTAAAAAAGTACGTTTATGTATATTATTTTAAATGTCCAGTTTATCGCTTCCTTTTTGGATCATTATGATCTTGTGCGATAAGTAATCGCTGGAAATTTATAGTAAAGTTCTACAATGAATTTCCAGCGATTAGATAACATCCTACTAATATTATAAATGCGAATGTTTGTGAGTGTGGATGTTTGTTACTGTTTCACGCTCGAATGCCTGAAGGGATCTGGCTGAAATTTGGTGCAGGTATACATTATAGTCTGGAATAACACATAGGCTACTTTTTATCCCGGGAATAAGTTCGGAAGCGGGAACAGAAACCAATTTTATGCGGGCGAAGCTGCGGGCATCAGCAAGTACCTAATACATATATGTAAATAGATATTATAACTCAAAGAGCTGAGGAGGATTGGAAACCTGCTTGTTCGAATTCAGCACTGTGGGTATTGGCAATGTTCCTTCTATACTAACACCCCAAGGGCTTACATGCTCACCCTGACCCAGTTGCAGCCTTCCCAACAGGCGCTACCTGCGACTGCGAGGTGATTCACAACCTTGGAGATCCCATAATTATAATTGAGTATTATTACACCTATTATTCATTTCGCATTATTACGGTCAGATGAAAATGTATTATGTTACCTATATTGGGTAAACTCGCAAATTTCTGCTTCTTCCGTGAAATAAATTACGACCTTTGCATTCAAACACTTCTATCACGGTATCTTACTACTTCACATACTAATATTGAATGAATATCTTAATTTTAAAATATAACTTTTTCTTGAAATTATAAAGTCAGTTTTCAAACGCACACATAATGACAGTCAGACAGACAGACAGACCGACGGCAAAGTCTCATGAGTCCTGTTTTTACCTTTGGGTACGAATTCTAAAAGCATGTTAATTTGAAATACAAACAAACACTTCAATTTAATTCATTTTTTATCATACGACTAGCAAATACCATTTCAATTCAATACAAACTTCAAATAGTTATGACGGTCGCAGTTCAATCATGGTTTGATATATTTCGTGTTTATTCGCAGTCAATTCAAAGCTTATAATCAGTTTCACGTCGCCGCCCGACGGCATTGAAAACGGGAAGAATTTTGGAGGGAACTCCATGTTGAAAAAGTCATAGCGAGCCTGAAAAGGATTCAAATTGTACTCTAATAATCGTTAGGCTACAACGTAAAGTTAGATTTCGCATGTCGTACATACCTACTCGAGTAACACGGATTGTAAACAGAACATTTTGTTTTCAATTGCTTATAATGCAAGGCGGGTTTCACAATATAATGCGGAAGATTTGGAATACATTTGGATATAACTGCATTGGAACTCTTCAATAACCAATAGTTTCGCAACCTCTCTCGACTTAGGAGTATCACGCTCGTATATAGCTTGACCGCTACGGCTGTACCGCTCGTTGCGTATGATTTTGTCGTATCATTACACTTCATCGAAAACACTTCACCGAAAAACACTTTCCCGAACGACATTTCGTCGAAAACACTTCGTCGAAAACACTTCGTCGAAACGACATTTCACCGAAAACACTTCATCGAAAACATTTCCCCGAAAAGACACTTCGTCGAAAGACAGTTCACCGAAATGACATTTTATCGAAAGGCACTTCCCCGAAAGACATTTCATCGAAAACACTTTGTCGAAAACACTTTATCGAAACTGCATTTTACCGAAAACACTTCAACGAAAATCAGTTCGCTGAAAAAGACACTTCATCGAATGACATTTAATCGAAAACACTTCACCGAAAACATTTCTACAAATGGCTGTCCTTATAACACAAATACGCGGAACAACTTTATTATTTAGGTACCAGTTCCTCGATTAACATTTTATCGAATCTAACCTAACCTGATAACCCAACAACGGATCGGTCGGTAATGGATAAAAAGATTCCTTCTTAAAGTTTGCCATTTCTGTGCCCCTCCCCCCCCTCCTTCAACCTACCTACAAATCTCAACGTCAACATTTCAGCTGATTAACGCTCTTCGGAAAAATGTAATGCTTCCGTGTAAAAGTCGTTCGACAGTTTTTTTCGGTGAAATGTCATTCGAAGAAATGTTTTCGGTAAAGTGTCGAAGTTTTATGAGGGAATTAGAACAATAATTTGAAACACTTGTACAACAACCGCACAGCATAGTGTGTATTAAGTCTGACCTGAGGCGCGCTGGTAGCGGGTACGAATCCTGGTACTGTTTCTTTTTGTTTTATTTCACTTTTTGTGTTTTCTATAGTTTTTAAAGTATTATTATATTAATTTTTTTTTGTGAATATAGTATAGTATAGTATAGTATAGTATAATAATTTTTTGAATTATATGAAATAATATTTTTAATCTATACTTTTTTGCACGAATTTGCTCCGAATCATGTTTCATTTTTCAATTTTTTATTTTTCAATGGCCACTACACTACTTTGGACTAGATGGCGTTGTGTGCCATTTCACTTATTTATCTTGTAAAGTCTGTAAAGTTATAAAATAGATTCAATCATTTTTGATTGTAAGGTAGGTAGGTATTTTATGAAACAATTGTATTTTTGACTGCCTCTGTGGCGCAGTCGGTAGTGATACCGCCTGCGGCGCTGGAGGTCGTGGGTTCGATTCCCACCGGAGACAAATATTTGTGTGAGCCATAATTTTTTTGTCTCAAGAGTCTGGGTGTTGTATGGATAATATGTATATTATGTATGTATTTAAAAGTAAGTATAAAGTATTACTATCCGTGGTTTGATACCCATAACACAAGCATGTTATTCCTGGCTTACTTTGGCATCAGATAGCGTTGTGTGAAATGTCCGTGAATATTTATTATTATTATATTATGACCTAATATTGTCAAGTTTTCGAGGTATTATTCCCAGTGTTTTCTACCTGCGAGGACGATATTATAATTTCCGTAGAAATGGACAATGGGGTCTGCAGGTAAGATGTATATTGTACTTATCTGTAGAAAATTATGAAACCAATTTGTTTGTATGTTTTTTAGAACGTTAAGATCAAGCTTTTAGTTGTTGCAAAATGTTAGGTATCAGGTGGTAAGTAATCCATTCATGGACTTGCCTTGACAACAGTATCTACCTACCTAGCTAAACTCAACCCCATGAGGTTAAGCGATTTATCGATTTTCCACGTAGGTACCTAGTCACATTATTACACCTAATTGCCTTTTCCACAGCTGCGCTGTGGTACCCATTGTAAAAGGTACAAAAGAGACGTAATTAATTTATACATGATCTGCTAATATGATAGATAAATAATATCATATCATAGTTTAAATAAAAGTAGTGCCATCTATCGATTAATTAGTTCATAAGTTTTAAACGTGTGCCACAAGATGGCGATAATCACAATGTCCGCCTAGTGATAAAATTGCGATAATTACGTTGATGCCGCATAGATGGCATTAGTATTAAATTAATTTCGATAATTTAATTTAGTTTCTTGCTTTTTAAATTAATATAACTAATCAGTGAAGCTTAGGTAATGTAGGGGAAACTGCGACTGGTCACTGAAGTGGCCGCACCGCCTGGTGCGACGCCTGTGCGCCACCTAGTTGCCTACCTTATTACGTAATCTCATCAATAATATAGGTATCTCTGATTATACCATACCATAGTCCTCTCTGTTGCCGCATGCCGCTATCTTAGATATATACTTTTAGAGGTTAAGGAAACATGTATGTGTTGACTTTATTGCAGTACGGAAAAGTTACAGCTATGAATATTTTCAGCCAGTTATTTTGTTTGAGGTTTATAAATAGCACAGGAAGACATTGTGATTATCGCCATCTTGTGGCACACGTTTAAAACTTATGAAGTAATTAATAGATAGATACTTTTAATTTTATTAAACTATGTTAAGATATTATTTATCTATCATAATAGCAGATCATATTGCATTAATTAAGACTCTTTTATAACGTTTACAATAGGTACCACAGCGCAGCTGAGGAAGAGGAAATTAGGTGTAATAATGTGACTTGGTACCTAAATTACGTGGAAAATCGATAAATCGCTAAACCTCATGAGGTTGAGTTCAGCTAGGTAGGAAGGTACTGTTGCTGTCAAGGCAAGTTCATGAATGGATTACCTACTTACCAACTGAAACCTAAGGTACTCATACTTTTCATCGAAAACAGTTCACCGAAAAGACACTTCATCGAAAACACTTCATCGAAAACACTTCGCCGAAAACAGTTCATCGAAAACACTTCATCGAAAAACACTTCATCGAAAACATTTTACCGAAAAAGCATTTCCTCGAAAAACACTTATCCGAAATAACAGTTCATCGAAAATCATTTATCCGAAAGACAGATCATCGAAAACACTTCCTCGAAAAGCAGATCGCCGAAAACACTTCTCCGAAAGACAGATTACCGAAGACACTTCTTCGAAACGCAGATCACCGAAAACACTTCTCCGAAAGGCAGATCGCCGAAAACACTTCTCCGAAATGTGACAGAGAGTTGTTTACACGCAAACACTTCCCCGATGATAGCTTCCCAAACGAAACATCCCGATAAAGAAATTCCATAGCGAACACAAGATGTTGATTTTGAAAAGCGGTAATCCCAAAGTCATCCCCGAGACTTCAGAACTAATCCATGAATTTTCTGTCAGAAAAGTTGCTTTATATTAGTAACCTTTATATTCTAAGAAAAAGATTGAATCATCTTGGATATATATAAGAAAATACATTGTGAAATACCTCAACCTCAACATTTCAGCTGATTGACGCTCTTCGGGAAGGATACCGAGGAAGTGTTTCCGTGTAAAAGTCGTTCGACAGCTTTTTCGGTGAAAAGTCATTCGAAGAAATGTTTTCGGTGAAGTGTCGAAGATTTATGAGAGAATCAGAACAATAATTTGGAGCACTCTTGCTATAACCGCACAGCATAGTGTGTATCAAGTCTGACATGAGGCGCGCTGGTAGCGGGTACGAAACCTGGATTTCTTTTTTCTTTTTGTTTTTATTTTACTTTTTGTGTTTTCTGTAGTTTTTGAAGTATTATTATTAATTTTTTGTAGTGTGTTAATTAATATTCTTTATCTACTCTGATACTATAATACAAAGATTATGAAATTGAAATCAATACTCTTATGACAAACATTACGCACAGGCCAAAAAAAAAAGTTTTATTACGATACAGGTCTTGTATGGACACCTATATCTTAATAAAACTTTTTAATCATTACGATACACCATAAACAATCTCCAGCTGGAAAAAGAAGATTGAACCTCTACTTTAAAAAAAAATTGTGCCTCCATAGCCTGAAAAAAAAAAGAAACACGCATGCGCAATCGATGTTTGCGCCTTGGCGCCAACATTTTACATTTAAATTAAACAAAGTTTGGTTTTGTTTGTAAAATAAATTAGTTTTAGTGTAAAAACATGTCTTAAAGCGATGATGGTGGTAATTGTACACCACGAGACATTCTGGAAACTGCGTCAAACATGACCATGAACCTGTTACCGGCGAAATCAAGGAGCAACTATATATCACAAAATGAAATCAGGTATTATAGTATGAGAGTAGATAAAGTAGTGTATGACACTGTACATAACTTGGTCTTATAACACTCATGTGATACTATAACAAAACTCGCCTACGGCTCGTTTTTTTAAAACACACTCGTGTTATAAGAACCCTTATTATGCAACAGTGTCATAAACTACTATTAATTCATTCTTTTTTTTTGCACGAATCGCTCATTTTTCAATGGTCACTACACTACTTTGGACTAGATGGCATTGTGTGCCATTTCACTTATTTAATATTATGTAGGTACAATGTGTATCATTTTTGATTGATGGGTATTTAAGTTATTATGAAACAATTGTATTTAACGACCTAATATTGTCAATTTTTCTAGGTGTTATTCCCAGTGTTTCCTACCTGCGAGGACGATTATTATAATTTCCGTAGAAATGGACAATAGGGTCTGCAGGTAAGATATATAATGTTTCTGTAGAAAATTATGAAACCAATTTGTTTGTTTTTTTACAACAGTAAGATCAAGATTTTAGTTGTTGCAAAAGTTTAAGTATCAGGTGGTAAGTAGGTAATCCATTCATGAACTTGCCTTGACAACAGTACCTACCTACCTAGCTGAACTCAACCCCATGAGGTTTAGCGATTTATCGATTTTCCACGTAATGTAGGTACCAAGTCACATTATTACACCTAATTGTCTCTTCCTCAGCTGCGCTGTGGTGCCCATTGTAAACGGTATAAAAGAGTCTTAATTAATACAATCTGCTATTATGATAGATAAATAATATCTTAACATGGTTTAATAAAATTAAAAGTAGTGCCATCTATCTATTAATTACTTCATAAGTTTTAATCGTGTGCCACAAGATGGCGATAATCACAATGTCCTCCTGTGCTATTTATAAACCTCAAACAAAATAACTGACTGTTAATATTCATATCTGTAACTTTTCCGTACTGCAATAAAGTAAACACATACATGTTTCCTTAACCTCTAAAGGTAAAAATCTAAGATAGCGGCATGTGGCAGCAGAGAGAACTATGGTATGGTATAATCAGAGATACCTATATTATTGATCTAGATTAAATTATCAAAATAAAATTAATAGTAATGCCATCTATGCGGCATCAACGTACTTATCGCATATCGCAATTTTATCACTAGATGGCGGTAATTACTTTGAACTTCAAAGATTTAGTTTGTCATGCCCGCACCCTGCGATTGATACCTATAATTTTGCAACAACTAAAATCTTGATCTTAACGTTCTAACAAACAAAGAAACAAATTGGTTTCATAATTTTCTACAGATAAGTACAATATATATCTTACCTGCAGACCCCATTGTCCATTTCTACGGAAATTATAATATCGTCCTTGCAGGTAGAAAACACTGGGAATAACAACTCGAAAACTTGACAATATTAGGTCATAATATAATAATATTAAATATTCACGGACATTTCACACAACGCTATCTGATCCCAAAGTAAGTCAGGAATAACCTGCTAGTGTTATGGTTATCAAACCACGGATAGGTAGTAATACTTTGTACTTACTTTTAAATACATACATAATATACATATTATCCATAAAACACCCAGACTCTTGAGACAAAAAATTATGGGTCACACAAATATTTGTCTCCGGAGGAAATCGAACCCACGACCTCCAGCGCCGCAGGCGGTATCACTACCGACTGCGCCACAGAAGCAGTCGAAAATACAATTGCTTTATAAAATACCTACCTACCTTACAATCAAAAATGATTGAATCTATTTTATAACTTTACCAGATAAATAAGGGAAATGGCACACAACGCTATCTAGTCCAAAGTAGTGTAGTGGCCATTGAAAAATGAAAAATTGAAAAATGAAACATGATTCTGAGCCAATTCGTGCAAATAAGTACAGATTAAAAATATTATTTCATACAATACAAAAAATTATTAATATAATAATACTTTGAAAACTATAGAAAACACAAAAATTGAAATAAAAACAAAAAGAAACAGTACCAGGATTCGTACCCGCTACCAGCGCGCCTCAGGTCAGTCTTGATACACACTATGCTGTGCGGTTATTGTAAATGTGTTTCAAATTATTGTTCTAATTCCCTCATAAAACTTCGACACTTCACCGAAAACATTTCTTCGAATGACATTTCACCGAAAAAAACTGTCGAACGACTTTTACACGGAAGCATTACACCTTTCCGAAGAGCGTTAATCAGCTGAAATGTTGAGGTTGAGATTTGTAGGTAGGTTGAAGAAGGGGGGGGGGGGGGGGGGCACAGAAATGGCAAACTTTAAGAAGGAATCTTTTTATACATTACCGACCGATCCTTTGTTGGGTTATCAGGTTAGGTTAGATTCGATAAAATGTTAATCGAGGAACTGTACCTAATCGACAAAGTTGTTCTGCGTATTTGTGTTATAAGGACAGTCATTCGTAGAAATGTTTTCGGTGAAGTGTTTTCGATTAAATGTCATTCGATTAAGTGTCTTTCGGGAAAGTGTCTTTCGGCAAAGTGATTTTCGATGAAATGTCGTTCGACGAAGTGTCTTTTTCGGCGAACTGATTTTCGATGAAGTGTTTTCGGTAAAATGCAGTTTCGATAAAGTGTTTTCGACAAAGTGTTTTCGATGAAATGTCTTTCGGCGAAGTGCCTTTCGATAAAATGTCATTTCGGTGAACTGTTTTTCGACGAAGTGTCTTTTCGGGGAAATGTTTTCGATGAAGTGTTTTCGGTGAAATGTCGCTTCGACGAAGTGTTTTCGATGAAGTGTTTTCGACGAAATGTCGTTCGGGCAAGTGTTTTTCGGTGAAGTGTTTTCGATGAAGTGTAATGATACGGAAACCTAAACTTTTGCAACAACTAAAATCTTGATATTAACGTTGAAAAAAAACAAACAAATTGGTTTCATAATTTTCTACAGAAACATTATATATCTTACCTGCAGACCCTATTGTCCGTTTCTACGGAAATTATAATATCGTCCTCGCAGGTAGAAAACACTGGGAATAACACCTCGAAAACTTGACAATATTAGGTCATTAAATACAATTGTTTCATAATTACTTAAATACCCATCAATCAAAAATGATACACATACATAATATTAAATGAGTGAAATGGCACACAACGCCATCTAGTCCAAAGTAGTGTAGTGACTTTTGAAAAATGAGCGATTCGTACAAAAAAAGATAGGATTTAATAAAAAAAATTAACACACTACAAAAAATGAATAATAATACTTTAAAAACTACACAAATCACAAAAAGTAAAATAAAAAGAAAAAGAAAAAAGAAATCCAGGTTTCGTACCCGCTACCAGCGCGCCTTAGGTCAGACTTGATACACACTATGCTGTGCGGTTATAGCAGAATTGCTCCAAATTATTGTTCTGATTCTCTCATAAATCTTCGACACTTCACCGAAAACATTTCTTCGAATGACTTTTCACCGAAAAAGATGTCGAACGACTTTTACACGGAAACACTTCCTCGGTATCCTTCCCGAAGGGCGTCAATCAGCTGAAATGTTGAGGTTGAGGTATTTCACAATGTATTTTTTAATTTATATTCAAGATTATTTAATCTTTTTCTTAGAATTTAAAGGTATATAAAGCAACTTTTCTGACAAAAAATTCATGAATTAGTTCTGAAGTCTTGGGGATGACTTTGTGATTACTGCTTTTCATAAATCAACATCTGGTCTTCGCTATGGAATTTCTTTATCGGGATGTTTCGTTTGGGAAGCTATCATCGGGGAAGTGTTTGCGTGTAAACAAGTCTCTGTCACTTTTCGGAGAAGTGTTTTCGGCGATCTGCCTTTCGGAGAAGTGTTTTCGGTGATCTGCCTTTCGAAGAAGTGTCTTCGGTGATCTGTCTTTCGGAGAAGTGTTTTCGGCGATCTGCTTTTCGAGGAAGTGTTTTCGATGATCTGTCTTTCGGATAAATGATTTTCGGTGAAGTGTTATTTCGGAAAAGTGTTTTTCGAGGAAATGCTTTTTCGGTAAAATGTTTTCGATAAAGTGTTTTTCGATGAAGTGTTTTCGATGAACTGTTTTCGGCGAAGTGTTTTCGATGAAGTGTTTTCGATGAAGTGTCTTTTCGGTGAACTGTTTTCGATGAAAAGTATGAGTACCTGATTTTGTTCCGCAGCAGCAATACAGCGGTAGCGGTCAAGCTATAAAAAAATACACTCATTTGCAAAAAAACGGGCACCTAAGCAATGAACCATTTCAAATGTTAATATTGCTTTGTTTGATAATTATAGGTAGTTTTATCCTCACAATTTGGTAAATTAATAAGAAAATAATCGTTTTCATCAGTATTTCATAAAATTTTGTTACAATTTATGGGAAATAATGCTAAACCTCGCTAGTAGTGTATGTTCGCTAGTAGTGCATATGTTCATGAAGTAAAAATAAAAAAGTTTTTTTGTTTGTTTTTCTTTAATAAAGTAAAAGCAGATAAATGTTTAGTATCGAGTGTGACCCCCTCTAGCTAAAATCACAGCTTGAATTCGTCTGGGCATGCTAGCGAGTATATCCCGGATACTTGCTTGCGGAATACGTTCCCACTCCGCAGTAATCACATTCTTCAGCTCTCTGATGGTCTGCGGAGCCGGGTGTACTGATCTCACACGCCGTTTTAGAACGTCCCAGATAATGTTCTATGGGATTGAGGTCGGGACTTCAAGCTGGCCAATCCAAACGACGAATGCCGACCTCTTGCACATACGCATTAACATCGCGGGATCGGTGGGCGCGAGCATGGTCGTCCATAAAAATCGAGTCTTGACCTAGAGCGGCCAATGCGGGTTGTGCATGAGGAATTAGAACTTCCGTTATGTATCGATGCCCAGTCAGTGAGCCGTTTTCAATGAAGACTAACTCTGTACGTTCCATTAAATTTATTCCTGCCCAAAACATAACAGAGCCCCCACCATAAGGTATGATTTCTTCGAAACATGCATCTGCAAAGCGCTCTCCTTGTCTTCTTAGCACTCGCCCACGTCGATCTTCACCGAACAGAGATATCCTGGCTTCATCAGAGAACAAAACCCTATTCCAATCTTCTTGAGTCCATGATTCAAAATTTCTAGCGAACCTAAGCCTGTGAACTCTGTGCTCACGGAGTAATTTGGGGCCGCGGGCCGGGCGGTGACTGCGTATATTGGCAGCGAGAAGCCTCCTCCTGACCGTCCATAGACTAATATGCACATTTCTTACTTCTTCGAGGTTGTTCTTAAGATCCACATACGAAGATTTGCGATTTCTCAATGCGCGACTCACAAGAAAACGATCATCCCGTGGTTGGGTACATGGTTTTCTTCCAGAACCAGGCCTTCTCTCGACGGAACCAGTCTCCTGATATCGCTGCCAGGTCCTTTGGACCGTCGAGCGACTAACATTTAGCCTCCTAGCCACGAAACATTGGCTGCAACCCTCTTCAAGCAGCGCGATAATTTTGGTAGCTTTTACCACTTTATCTACCATTTTTGATACAGCCAAACAGCAATAAATAAAGCTTTGACAGTCAAGGATATGAAATTAATCGATAAAAATTGAATAAAAGTTGTGAAAGTCGATGTTAACTTCTGGAACTTCGCGCCAAAAATGTAGGATAAAAAGGGGTTTTCTGTAAAAATGAGCATCAAATGAAAATTTGAATTTAGAACGTACTTTTTTAAATACCACGGCATTTTTAAAACCGGCCAGTAACGTGTACAAACGATTGAAACCTTTTTGGTATTGTATCATTTTAAAGATGAATGAAAATCAAAACCGCTCGTTTTTTTTGCAAATGAGTGTTTTATCAATCGTAATCGTACGTATTATATGATATTATTTCTATTATCAGGTAGGCGCCCAAACTCTTTGTCTTTCCTAGGTTCCTTAGCGGCTGATGGATCACCACTGGTGCACTAAACATATTGAGCACATAAATAACTCGATTACGATTCACTATTCTCTTTGCGTGGTGGGCTACAGGCATGCCTTAATATGCTTCATTGCCAACTTAACATTTAAAAAAATCACTTACAGCCGGTATAGGACAGGTGGGCACTATATTTGAATACATTTTCAGGAACTCTATGAACCATTTTTGTTTTAAAAAATTGCAAAATTTGTCTTTCACTAATAAAACGTCACCGGAACTTTTTATATCCAATTTTATTGCGGCCTGAAAAAGGAGAAAACATTTTAAGATCATTATCCTTATTAATACTGATAGAGAAACAAAAATGTTTCTCTTGCAATTCAGGTTGACGCAGTGTGCCACTTGGGCGACGCGACGGGAGAGTCGTCAGAAACAATATCTGTGAAGACTGAGGACAATACCACAATATAAAGATCTAAGTGAGAAGTGGTGCACTGGAGGTTGTCCATTTGCAGGTAGCATGTATCAGACGGAAGGTGTGCAAGAATGCGTACGCGACCTCTTGGGTCTAATGCAGTATCTGCGTAAGATCTTATCCACAAACACCCTCTGAGGGCGTAGACATCATTCCCGTATTGAGCCGTGTGCAGGCGATGTTGGACTGGAGCCATCCTGCGGCAAATAACGCCGATAGGCTTCGTAATATGAAATAAAGGGCTGCTCCAAGAGCTCGTCGAAGGAGCCCCCATTAAAGGATTGCTATTTTTCTAACTTGTTGTTATAGCAGCAACTATGAAATACTCGTACATCATCTGTGAAAATTTCATCTCTCTAGCTGAGGTTTCCTGATATACAGCCTCGTGACGAACAGACAGATAGACAGACTGACGGCGAAGTCTCATGAAAACGGTCCCGCTTTTAACCTTTTGGGTACGGAACCCTAAAAAGGTGCACAGCCCCCACCAGCTGCGGATATAACTAGATCTAGGACATTTATAATTCTACAGAACCCATTTGTTAACCTAGGTACCTACTGTGACGTTGTTGTGGAAGGCATACAGCGTGGTTATCGTCATGTTGGTCCTGTAAGGAGTGCGCCGTCCTGGGCGCCCTAAAATGTGAAAGATGTAACATGTGGCCTTAATATTCATCTCACACCCGTTTTACCCATAGAATTATAACGTATTATAACGCTGTTATAAGTCTATGGCTTTACCCTGTTTGGTCAACCGATTACCAAAAAGTTTACCCAAGTAAACGTAGATCTAATTCCATTCTAATTGCTTATTTAATCTAGCTGTGACGCAAGTGTGTATGGGATTGTTAATTTCAAAAACGTTATGTCCAAAATTTTTCATGATAAAGCTATTATTTATTGAACAATGTAAATCTTTATATTCATTTCACGGCGCTTTGAATTTTCAAAATTCAATTTTATTGGTGGGTGGTCAAATTTCAAGAAGGTGTAGTTCTCAAATACTCACCGCCAATAAATGTTGTAGAAAATACAAAAGAAAAATTGTATTAACAAACCGCAACACCATTGTGGACGTGCCGCTGACGATACAGTAAAAACTGCCGCGCACCAGTGGCCATACAAAAACCTAGTTTTGACTTTAAATCAGAATAATATAATGAGCTATAAATTATACTCAGTTTCCTCTCAGTAATGTGCGCCATATCCATAGAATATTTTATTTCCTCTGGTAACTTAAACTAAACAAGTGCGATTTAGACTTGCGTACGAAGGATTCCGTACCGAGGAAAGAGTTGGTCTCAATCGGTATAAGGCTAGCGATAGCGACACGGTCAAACTGCACTTGTTAAATATGAATGGAAGTTGCTTTAGTGTGCGTGATTTCATTGCATGTTTGTGTGCATCGACGTGTATGTACACATAATATTTAACGTATGAAGAGCCCACGGCTACGTTATTATCCATCCTGTATCTCGCCACATACAGGATGTTCATCCTCACATCTTTCGTCCGGAAAGTTCGAGCACGGTTAGATTCAATAAAGGCTTTCTTTCGCGCACGCTTAGAATGTGGAATAATCTCCCTGCCTCGGTTTTCCAAAACGTCTACAAGGCGCGATTTTACAGGTCCGACAGCGCGAGTGTAGCGCCTCTGGTGTTGCAAACATCCATAGACTACTGTGCCCTCCAGAACACCAGGTGGGCCGTATGCCGCTACCTTCGTGATCTATTTTGTTATACGTACTTCTGTGTAGCGGGCGCAATTTATCACAACATTTTCTAAATAAATAATGTTTGTATTAGTTCTGTCAGTGGTGTCGAAAACTGGATGTTATGTGTTTAGACTACAGTTAACTAAAATACTCGAACTACGTAAACTCAACAGGTGTACATAAATAGAATGCCTAAATCTTGTAAAGAAAGTATATATCTATAACTGTTTAAGAAATAATAAAAAAGAAGCGCTCGTGGCCCCGCGGACTCAGTGTTCTGTAAACGATCACTGCAGTAAGCAACTTTCACTATGGCCGGTCCATGGATGGGTGACCATCCATGTGATCACTTTGTGACATTTATTTGAGCGTTTCCGTGCTTCGGAAGGCACGTTAAGCCGTTGGTCCCGGTTGCCAGTAAAATGGCAGTCGTTAAGCTAAGTTGAAGGCTTTATTTCAACAGCAGGCAGTCACAACCTGCGCCTGTCTATTTAAACACGGCAATACGGCTTACCACCTATTACGTGTAATACCTATACGTGGGACAAATTATACAAAGGTGAAATGTGGGCATATAATATGCCTCTGCCTACCCCTTCGGGGATAAAGGCGAGTGTTTACATGCTCGCTCTCATTAACCTCGCGAGTTTAATAAACCTTTTATTATAATAATAGCTCGCGGTACAATAACAAACAGCAGCAGCAATTTCCACGTCCATTGTCACGGGAGTTCTATGAGACTCTGTGCTTATGAGTGTGTACAGGCATGCTCTCGTCGAGAGCCGTCTCGGCCGAGGCTCTCGGCGAGAGCCTTTCGACGAGTGTGTACAGCCGCCATGAGACTCTGAGCTTACGAGTGTGTACAGACATGCTCTCGTCGAGAGCCTTCTCGGCCGAGGCTCTCGGCGTGTGTGTACAGCCGCCATAACACTAATATCCCTTATATTAAAACAATAATAATAGGAAAACAAAGAATACGCCAGTTAAATAATCGTTTCCGTTAACACAATCGCGAATCACATCGTTCTGATGAAATCAATGAATGCTAAATTATGACCATTTACGGCACCATCCGTGGGTAGTTGGCGTTCGTCCAGGGAATCAACAGGTCGCTGGCGTTTGTGAACCGTTTATGGAGATGACGTGGGAGGTGACAAGTGAACATGTCACAGTCAAGTAATATTATTATATCTTTATTTATTTTTTTAGGATTTATTAAAATTCCCTTAAACCATTCTGGCAGACTAAATCAATACATTACATACGTTAAATACACAATTTTTCCCCCGAAGAGGTAGGTAGTCAGAGGCGTAGTATACGTCCACATTTCCTATTCCTTTCCGTCCGTGTGGACGTCCACGTTGCCTAACCTAACTTTATTTAGAGGTATAAGCAACGAAGTATACTTATCTACTCATGATGACAAAGCCCTACTTCTGGGACAGCCGAGAAGTAGGTGAATTCAAAAAGAAGATTGGTATCATATATCAAGATGGGTGGAGATTTGAACGAAGCAATGACTGAACTTATTCCGTCCAGCCACCAGTGGGATGATCTGAAGTTCGTCTGGTCAGTTACTATTTGTTAATAGTAAACAATTTTCCAAAATGTAATATCATTAACTGACCGACGAACTTCAGACCGTCTGTGAATTAAACAATATTTCAAAGTTCTCCGTAAAAACTTACATTTCCTCAATGACGTCTAGGTAGGTACACTTTATACGTATGTACTAAGAAACTTTCATTTCCAAGTCAGAAATTTGTCTATACTAATATTATAAAGGAAATATTTGTTTCTTTGTTTGTTTGTTTGTAACGAATAGGCTCCGGAACTATTGGACCGATTTGAAAAATTCTTTCACTGTTGGGAAGCTTCACTCTTTGTGGTAAACATTGGCTATATTTTATTCCCGTATTCCCATGGGAACGGGAACTACGCGGGTGAAACCGCGTGACGTCCGCAAGTATTAAATAACTTAAAGCAGTAACTGGTCGTAAACAACAACAAATGTCAAGTCTTTGTAGATAATATAACGAAATTTCCTTGAACCAAGAAGATTAAACTGTGGATGTGTTAACAGCAGCGTAGATTTACATTTCCATGAACTGAACCTACGGGTTTATTGGTAAACTTGCTGTACACCACGACTTGACCCATCACATACTTCGAACTGTCATTGCACCCTCACCTCTAACAACTCAAATAATGACATTTATGATTTCTGCTCTACCCACTTGGGCAATATCGTGATGATTTATAACATTACTGTGATGAGATAGATACATAGAATGAAATTATAATTAACTAGTCTTTTACCGAATACGAAATTTGATACAAATCTTATGCTCTAGTTGGCAAGGTATAAACCAGTCGGTATATTGATGTTTCTGAAGTAGTACGATGTTCTTATCTACAATTCATCTCAGTCTTTATCAATATTTATAATCTCACTCAGTACAGATATTCTTTGACTTTCACAAACTTCTCCTTGATTTCATAAATACTACCTATCTAATTAAATATTTTGAGAAATAATCTCACAATGCCATCTAACTCAAATTAGGCTAATTTTAGCTGACAATTATAATTCTATTAATAATTTTATAGCAAAAGAGATATAAACTTAATCCATATAAAATAAACTCAAACTCTTACGTAACTAAATATTTGTGGAAGCATCCGCATCCACTTCAAAGTAACAGCTAGATCAAAATTTCGCTGAACTTAAATAATTTACTTTGACTAAATTTTACAAGTATGGCTCAAACGGGAGACCAGCCTACGACGTAAAATCTAATCAAACAATTCAATATTATAATTGTCAGTAGAGACTTGTGACTTTTCAAGGGCTTAATATTCATAATTCGTTTTGTCTTTGCTAACTCTGTTCTTATAAGGTTAGTTTTGTAACCCAATAGAGTTACATAATATTTTATTAGAATTATTCCACTTAATCACCTAGGGTAAATCACAAACTTCATACCTAAAAGTCACTTTTATTCGTACCTATCGTACCATCACCACCATAGTTCCTTATTCTTTAGTCTAATATACCTTTAAATCTAAGTTATGTGCGCTGTCAGCAGAGAGAGGCACTCGTATAAAGGCACATTAACGCAATCGCAACTACGAGTATTGAAGTAAATAATGCGCATCAATTCGTTTGTAAATAATTGTGAATACAATCGGAACCGTTTCTTGAAGAGAAAAACTGCATAACTACCTATTGTACTTATCAATGGGTAATAAAAAAACTGCATAACTACCTATTGTACTTATCAATGGGTAATAAAAAAACTGCATAACTACCTATTGTACTTATCAATGGGTAATAAAAAAACTGCATAACTACCTATTGTACTTATCAATGGGTAATAAAAAAACTGCATAACTACCTATTGTACTTATCAATGGGTAATAAAAAAACTGCATAACTACCTATTGTACTTATCAATGGGTAATAAAAAAACTGCATAACTACCTATTGTACTTATCAATGGGTAATAAAAAAACTGCATAACTACCTATTGTACTTATCAATGGGTAATAAAAAAACTGCATAACTACCTATTGTACTTATCAATGGGTAATAAAAAAACCGGTCAACTACGAGTCGAACTTGCGCACAAAGGTCCACGGTACCAAAAATCGGCAAAAAAACACGTTCGTTGTATGGGGTCCCCCCCCTTTTTGTTGTCATAGCGGACACAACAGAAACACATAATCTGGAAATTTTGGCTCGCTAGCTATCACGGTTGCTGAGATACAGTCTCATGATAACGGACCAACAGACAGACGGAAAGCGAAGTCTTATGAATAGGGATCCCGTTTTTATTCCTTGGCTGAGGAACCTTATTAAGAGTT
This sequence comes from Miltochrista miniata, assembly GCA_933228765.1. NCBI lineage: Eukaryota > Metazoa > Arthropoda > Insecta > Lepidoptera > Erebidae > Miltochrista > Miltochrista miniata. Next base: position 606,902 of record OW121755.1, on the reverse strand, counting down.
GCTTAGTAACAAAAAATACCTATATTGAATGCAACGCGGCGCTATTGCCTCATAAATGAGATGATACCGATTTATTATTTTACACAGATACCTACACCGTAATCAGTCGTTGTGAAGAATTATAATAATGTGCATTTAATAGTCGGAAGCAGTCAGACAGACCAGGAACAGACGCCCATGAATATCAAAACAGTACCCTATCAATCACAATAATTGGCAGGGTACACAGTCAATGTTTCTCATTGATAAGCAATATGATGCGTTTGCGCATACGAGGTGGCGGCGCTAGGCCTACAGCCCCGTCTGTGAATGCAAATAATGCACAGAAGGCCGTAAGCGCTGGCTACGGTCCAATAGTACCTACAATACTAGAACTACTGTTATTAATTATAAGGTGACATATTATATGTATATATCTACTTCTACCTGGCTAATGACGACTAATAGGTATTGCAGGGACTTTCTCTCTATGTTGCATGCCCAGCCCAGGTTAATATCTAAAATCATCAACAATCCTCCTCCTTTTTAAAATGGTTGTTAATCCCTACTTGATGAAAATTACGTGGAAAAAATTCTCAAAAGGTGAAATGTGGACATATAATATGCCTCTGCCTACCCCTTCGGGGATAAAGGCGTGACCATATGTATGTATATATGTTGATGAAAATAATTATACCTACATATTTTCTGACATGATTTTTATGTGAAAAATTGGACATCAGTTCAACGGTTTCAGGTTTTCAGCAGAACTTTGGTGTCAGTCAGTCGCAGCTGCCTTGAATATCTATGCCCACACCTACGATCATCTACCAATATAGGTACCTACTCAAAGTATCAAAGGCTTAGGCTCTTAATACCATACCTCCTGTTTGTACTACAAAGTAAAACTGATAAGTAGCAATATTAACTTTGTATTGAGTTTTTCGGCATCTCCGTAAATGTCAAAGTTTTTAAGCCACCAACGCTTCTTTTCAGAATACCTTTGTTTAACTAGCTTTGGATTGGTTAAGTAAAAACTTCATTAAATTTAGTTAAGTATATCTTTTTCTAACAAGTGTCCCTTAGGTAAAAAAAAAATTGCGTGTACTTAGTGTACACACGTAAGAAGTGAAACTTCTTCATAAACTTAATTTTCACCTCACCTTAAATTAAGTCAAAAAGTACAAAAGTACAAAAGTCCAAAAGTCCAAAAGTCCAAAAGTCCAAAAGTCCAAAAGTCCAAAAGTCCAAAAGTCCAAAAGTCCAAAAGTCCAAAAGTCCAAAAGTCCAAAAGTCCAAAAGTCCAAAGTCCAAACTCCAAAAGTCCAAAAGGCCAAAAGGCCAAAAGTCCCAAAGTCCCAAGGTCTCAAGGTCCCAAAATCCCAAAGTCCCAAAGTCCCAAAGTCCCAAAGTCCCAAAGTCCCAAAGTCCCAAAGTCCCAAAGGCCAAAAGTCCAAAAGTCCCAAAGTCCCAAAGTTCCAAAGTCCCAAAGACCCAAAGTACCAAGGTCCCATCTAAAAGTCCAAAAGTCCCAAAGGCCAAAAGTCCAAAAGTCCCAAAGTCCCAAAGTCCCAAAGTCCCAAAGTCCCAAAGTCCCAAAGTCCCAAAGTCCCAAAGTCCCAAAGTCCCAAAGTCCCAAAGTCCCAAAGTCCCAAAGTCCCAAAGTCTCAAAGTCTCAAAGTCCCAAAGTCCCAAAGTCCCAAAGTCCCAAAGTCCCAAAGTCCCGAAGTCCCAAAGTTCAAAAGTCCAAAAGTCCCAAAGACCCAAAGTACCAAGGTCCCATCCAAAAGTCCCAAAGACCCAAAGTACCAAGGTCCCATCCAAAAGTCCAAAAGCCTAAAAGTCCAAAAGTCCAAAAGTCCAAAAGTCCAAAAGTCCAAAAGTCCCAAAGTCCCAAAGTCCCAAAGTCCCAAAGTCCCAAAGTCCCAAAGTCCCAAAGTCCCAAAGTCCCAAAGTCCCAAAGTCCCAAAGTCCCAAAGTCCCAAAGTCCCAAAGTCCCAAAGTCCCAAAGTTCCAAAGTCCCAAAGACCCAAAGTACCAAGATCCCATCCAAAAGTCCAAAAGTCCCAAAGTCCCAAAGGCCAAAAGTCCAAAAGTCCAAAAGTCCAAAAGTCCAAAAGCCCAAAAGTCCAAAAGTCCAAAAGTCCAAAAGTCTAAAAGTCCAAAAGTCCAAAAGTCCAAAAGTCCAAAAGTCCAATAGTCCAAAAGTCCAAAAGTCCAAAAGTCCAAAAGTCCCAAAGTCCCAAAGCCCCAAAGACCCAAAGTACCAAGGTCCCATCCAAAAGTCCAAAAGTCCAAAATTCCAAAAGTCCCAAAGTCCCAAAGTCCCAAAGTCCCAAAGTCCCAAAGTCCCAAAGTCCCAAAGTCCCAAAGTCCCAAAGTCCCAAAGTCCCAAAGTCCCAAAGTCCCAAAGTCCCAAAGTTCCAAAGTCCCAAAGACCCAAAGTACCAAGGTCCCATCCAAAAGTCCAAAAGTCAAAAGGTTCAAAAGTTCAAAAGTTCAAAAGTTCAAAAGTCCCAAAGTCTCAAAGTTCCAAAGTCCCAAAGACCCAAAGTACCAATGTCCCATCCAAAAGTCCAAAAGTCCAAAAGCCCAAAAGTCAAAAAGTCCAAAAACCCTTAAATGACATGCTATCCCTGGATAAAGTACTCTTAATTCGAATCCACCGTGGTGAGGAACAGAACAAAGATGGCGCGTAACCAAAAATCGTGACGTGACGTGACGTGACGTGACGCAAATTTTTTTCCAACGCCGATAAAGAAGTTTCACTTCAAAAATCAAGAAAAACTGCTTGTGCGAAAATTCGTTGAAATTATCGAGTAAACCAACACAATGACATGTTTTAAAGAGCTTGAGCTTGAGTTGTATGTTAAACTTTATTATTCACTAGATGATACTCGCGGCTTCGCCCGCGTGAAATTCGGTACCCGCTCCCGCTCCCCGTGGAAACATATTCCTGGGATGAAAAGCCTATGTGTTATTTATTCCAGACTATAAGCTATATCTGTACCAAATTTCAGTCCAATCCGTTCAGCCGTTAGAGCGTCATTGAGTAACAAACGTTCAAACATCTAACTTTCACATTAATAATATTAGTAGGATTCATTAGGAGAATAACCAGTATAAATAAAATTAAACTTCAGCTCCTAAAATAGAATCCAATAAACACCAAACTAAAAAGCTCTCCAGTTCCTACCTGCACTGTGTACCTATATAGCTAGGTAGGTACCTACCCGAGCTCACGTGCCGGCTCCATAGTAGGTACATTGAGAGATGTTATTTTTGTACCGTCATGAAAGTCTGTATAATTTCCAATTCCGTCCCCCGCAGTTAATTTTAAAACTATTTATGAATACGATTTTCTGCGTGGTTGGGCTCGCTAAATAAAACCTTTATTTTAAACAACGTGATGCGTTGTGATTTTTGCCGTGATTGAACGTAAATATTGCGGCGGTGGACACAAACAGTATTCAGTTGGGTTGAGAGAAATATTATAGGTGTTATATAAGTAGATAGGTTTATATCGTTTTGCGATGTGGCGAATGTACAAAATATTGTTGATTAAGTATGTCATGTTCTGCTATGGGGACGTGAAACCTGCTTCATTTCCCTCTTGAAGTCTATTTTTCTTTTCAAGACACTAGCAGCTTCTCGTCTGAAAAAATCCTGTAATTTTGATTCGGAACCTGCTTTGATTTCGTACTAGGAAAAGGACGCGATTGCAGTAAGTATGACCTAGTCAATAAGTTTACTAACACCTATGTACTACCCGTTCGCTCTAACTTTGCCGCTGGCGTAGAGGCGTATACCCGAATTGTTAATTAGACGAAGTAAATTGACAGTAGCTAATGTCACTTCGTCATAGAAAATACGCAACATTGTATGAAGAAGTGACATTAGTTGCTGTCAATTTACTTCGTCTAATAAAAAAATCGACTATAATATGAAGCCGAGCGGCAAAGTTAGAGCGAACGAGCAGTACCAAAATCAGCAGGTACCACATCGTAGTAAGGCCCCAATAGGTAGGCAGCAGGCACAGCCCGCACAGCCCTATATGATCATCATCAACATTTACAATTTTATTAAATTATAGTACAAACACGGTCTCGTTATAATTTCCCAACATCCTCAATCAGTGCCTGACACACATGTTCGCCTCAACATCTCGGTTATCTGGCGGAAGCAGCTCGACGCGCAGTTCACTGCAAGCGGGGCCGATTAACGAGCAGACTGCAGATCGGAGATACCACACATAATTACTAGATCCTGGAAATAAGAGGTTCTTGGTCAATAACCTGCTGTGAATTTATCCACCATTCGTTATTCGTACTAGTGCTACCCGTTTAAAAATATAATACTCGTCATTATTTCTCATGTTTAATAGTTACCTACATAATATTTAGGTACATCGTTCCAGTTGCATAGAAAACCACGACGGTGTGTGACCGTTCCACTTCCAAAAACATAAATGACCTAGTCTGTAAGCATTCAGGTTGAGTATTAATAATGAATTATTAACGTTCGAATTAAATCAACGGCATTGCAAACCCGTGTACTACACAGTCTATAAACCCCTGTAACAACTTCTACCTTATAGGGAATAATTTGACGCGAAAACGGTACATAAGTGTCCACTTATCTGCGAGTAACAGAACATGAATCCGATCACCTATGGAGGTAATTACTGAAGCTCAGACCGGTCAGCTCTCTCCGTTCCCACCGGCAGGCTTAGTTAACGGAGCACCCGTTTAGGTAAGTTCAATGACTAAGGTTAACTAGTATAGATTCCTTGTAGGGTTCCTTGAACAAACAAAAAGTGAAAATGTGCTGGAAACTACAGTTACAAAGATTGCTTTAAAAAACTGTCCAATTGCGAGTTGAACTCACGCACGAAGGGTTCCGTACCAAAAAGTGGCAGAAACATCACGTTTGATGCATGCCTTAAATACTTTTGTTTTCTGTATTTAGTAGTTGTTGTTATAGTGGCAACAGAATTTTTTTCGGCTCTCTAGCTATCACCGTTCCTGAGGTACAGCCTCCTGACGGACAGCTATGAGCGAAGTATCAGTAATTGGGTCTCGTTTTTACCCTTCGGGTACGGAACTCTAAGAATGAGCTATAAATTTGCTTTTCCGACGAACTTCCTCAAAAATACATTCTCAAAATTGATATACTTACGCTACCTTTGTCTAATAACTTTCTTAATAAGGTTGTGTAAACAGTTTAGGGCACGTTTCTAAATAAGTCTAAAGTGTATCAGTTACACAGTAATATTCTATAAGTAACCTTTATAAATAAGATGCAATTGGTGTGTTTTGCGATTTGTCCAAGGCATTTGATTGTGTCCAACATGAAACATTAATCAGGAAATTACACCATTATGGCATAAGAAGCAAGGCTCTCGATCTTCTGACTTCATATTTGAACAATAGAATTCAGAGGGTTGATGTTAATGGTACACGCTCGGAGGGCTCTGTAGTTACTATGGGCGTCCCACAGGGTTCAATACTCGGACCATTTTTATTCCTTATATATTTTAATGACCTACCCTTTTACGTGGGGGACAACAACAGGATTGTTTTGTTTGCAGATGATACTTCTTTGATTTTCAAAGTTAAAAGACAAATAGATAACTATGACGATGTCAACAACGCAATCTTGAAAGTGGTTCATTGGTTTAACACTAACAATCTTAGACTGAATGATAATAAAACTAAATGCATAAAATTTACCTTGCCTAATGTAACACAGTCAGAAACCAATGTTCAACTTAATGGTCGGGTGTTGGAACTTGTGGAATCAACGACGTTCCTAGGGTTAACGGTCGATGCTGGTTTACAATGGGGTCCACATATTGTTAAACTAGCAAATAGATTAAGTTCAGCAGCATTTGCTGTACAAAAGATAAGGCACTTGACGGATGTAGATACGGCTAGAATAGTCTATTTCAGTTACTTTCATAGCATAATGTCATACGGTATTCTACTGTGGGGCAATGCTGCAGATATAGATAAAATTTTTATTTTACAAAAGCGGGCCATAAGAGCTATATATAGATTAGGTCCAAGGGTCTCTCTGCGCGAGAAATTCAAAGAGGTTAAAATTCTTACAGTAGCATCACAATACATTTTTGAGAATCTTATGTACGTACAAAGAAATTTACATAGTTTCGCTAAGTTAAGTGATAGACACAATGTGAACACTAGAAATAAAAGTAACCTTGCTGTTTATCATAGCAGATTGCACAAAATCAGCAATTCTTTCATGGGTAACTGTATACGCTTTTACAACAGGCTACCAGAGGAAATTAAAAGTATGTCCCTTAATAAATTTAAAAAGGTTGTAAAAAGTAAATTGTACTGCAGGGGCTACTATACAATTGGTGATTATTTGTTGGATGGAGAAGCCTGGAAATGACCTGCTCTACTGGATTCTCAAAAAATTGTCAAATGCATAGTTTTTAGATTCATTTTGTAAATAGAGCTCTAAAAAGAATAACCCGCTGAGTTTCTTGCCAGTTCTTCTCAGGTGGGTCGCGTTGTGAACTGGTGGTAGTTTTTGATTTATATTCTGGACGTTTTACAAGAGCATCTGTAAATGCCTATGTGAAATAAATTTCTTTTTCTTTCTTTCTTTCTTTCTTTCTTTCTTAGCACCTTTTATTTATATTAACCCACGTGTGCTAAATTAATCTCCGCCGAAAGAGGAAAAGTGCAAAATAATGTAGCTCTACTTTGGATGTTGAATTTTTTATTTAGGTTATCTATTTTCATTTCGCAGGTAAATCAAATTCACTGTAGTGCTATTTTTCGATTCCTCTATATTTCAAACTTGTGGAAAACAAACTCGTGTATTGGCAATTTAACTTCGTGATGACAGTTGCAGACAAAGTAGGTTAGTGTTTTTTTCTGATATGCTATTTG